>VWZO01022079.1:0-21154 GCA_013396975.1 Bucco capensis | reverse complement strand
AAAAAAGAGGGGGGGGGGGGGGGAACCTTAATATCATGCTAGAAAAGTAGAATTTGGTTTTCCTGAATAAATCCTTTGGGAATGGCTTGCTGGGAGCACCCAGAGGAGATGTTGGGTGCTCCTGGTGTTGGGTTGGATTCCTTCCCATCGTGTTGCCACCATCCTACCCCTTCACCTTCCCCCCCCAACCCCCCCAAAAAAATACAACCCCAAGCTGCTGGAAATAAAACCCAACCTAAAAAAATCATCATTTTCCAACCCAAATCAAGTGTGATTTCACCAGGAATGAAAACAAAGCAACAAACCCAGAGTTGAGCCCTGCTTGGGCTAGGGGAAGGAGGAGGAGGAGGAGGAGGATGGGGAGTGAGGGAAGATGGAAATAGCCAAGTTCCAAAGGAAAAAGGAAAAAAAGGAAAAGAAAATAAAGTCATGGAAGAGTGAGGGTTAAAAAATAAAAATAAAACCCAGTCACAACCAAAGATTTTGGACTGCTGAGGTCTGCAGAAGCTTTGACAACTAACAACCACTTTCAAGTGAAAAGAAAGCCCATAAATTCTATTTTTTAAAGAACTTTTTTTTTTTTTCTTTGGAAAAAGAGAGTACTTTTATTCTTTTTTTTTTTTTAAAGTTTTTTTGTTGTTTTTTTTTTTTTTTCCCCCTAAACTACAGCATGTGGAGTTGCCACTACCTAGGTTTCTTTATTCTCTTTTAATCTATTGTTGCTAAGAGGTAGATAAACAAAACTGAATTGGTTATATAGAAGGTTGTGTCCCACCACCAGCACCACTTTCTGCCCAGGTCTGATGGGTGCTGAGGCTCAAGGACTCCATGGGCACCTCAGGACAAGCTTGGCCTTCCCCTCCCTGAGGAGTGTTTTCATTCCACCTCCTCTGGAGTCACCCTAAAAATGTGCTGGGGCTGAACTCAGCTGCAGGAGGTGATGGTTGAGGGCATGATTTCTTCCTGGAGTCATGGAATTGGATCTGGAGATGAATCTGGATGTGCTCAGAAGGAACCATGCTGGGTAATGAATGCTTACACCAGTTAGGGTTGCTTTAAGGATGACTTTCTGCCCAGTTTCTCATCAATTTCCTAGGATGATCTCAGCACCATTCCCTTCCTCCCATCCCAGCCATGGGAGCCATGCTCTGGATCATTCCTTCCTCACCCCAAACCATCAGCAAACTCCTGTCCACTGCATTTGGTGTTGCTTGGCAGAGATCATTTCCCATCCTGCTCCCAAAAAACTGGCTCAGTTGTGTTGGACATCCCAACTCGTGGGGCTTTAATTAGTGATTAAAATCATCATTTTAAAGAGAAAATAAAAATCCCTTTTGGTGTTAGCTGGTGCTGAGCTGCAGCACCCAAAAAATAGCTTCCTGCCACAGTTTGGAAGCCAATGCTCTGCCACAGCAGCAGGGATGGGCTGCTGCCATGGTCCAGCAGAGCATCTCATGGTGGTCCAGTAGAACATCCCACCAGCATGTATGGCAGAGCATCCTGCTGCACTCCAGAAGAGCATCCCATGGCCATGACCTGGCAGAGCATCCCACTGCTATGATCCAGTAGATTCTCCCACTGCCATGATCCAGTGGCTCCTCCCATGGCTGTCACTCCCTGTTGTCACTCAGAGAGGTATTTGTCTTGAACAAAAACAACTATAGAGAATTCCATCTCAAACAGCAAAGCAGCAGGGATCAAACACATCCCCATGTCTACCAGGAGGGTCCAACTCAGCCATTATCCCACCCCACCATGCTCCTGGCATCCTCCAGCATCTTCCTCCTCGGCTCTCCTCTTTATCCTCCACCACACAGCTTTCCCTAACCATGGGGTGTAAATCCAGGACACCAAAAATGCCTCCACACCAGCCACGAGGCTCTCTGCTAAGCTCAGGGGTGCTGGAGGCTGGATTCTTCCATGGAGGGTGGTAAGGTAATCCATCCATCCATCCATGTGTCTATCCCTCAGGACTTCCCTGGCAGCTCTGAGAGACAGCTCATACCCATCCACCTCCACCATCTCCAAACCAGGATTGCAGAGCCTCTGGCTGCTTTGGCTCTGCTCTGGATCTCATCCACAATCACCAATGAGTTTCCAAAGAAATCAAATTAACCAAAAGACAGAGAAAATCAACCCAAAAGCCAAGCAGAAAGGCTGATTGGCCCAAATGGGGATATAACTCTCCTCCCCAACCCTCTGCTGAGCTGCTGTTGGGCATCCCAAATGAATCCTCATTCCTCACTCAGCATCCTCTCCAAAGCAACATCCCAACCAGCAGCTCAAAGCCTCCTGAGCTCAAGCACTCACACCTTCCTGCTGCCCTAGCACCATTCCCAGCTCCCAAAGCAAATCCACAGCCAAATTCTGCTGGGAATAGCCCCATCCAAGCTCAGCACAGCCAGAGCCAGCATGGGAAGAGGATGCTTAAATATCTCCATCTCCTCTCAGGAGAAGCTGTGTTTCACAGGATCACACCAATGCCATCCAAACAAAACAAAACAAAAAAGCTACAATGGAAGAAAAAAAAAATATCAAAATGACCAAAAAAATAATCAGAACACACAAAAAAAAAACCCAAACCCCCAAATTCTTGGGTACTAAACCTGCCAAAAATAAGGAAGTTCCAAAGCCTATGTTGTGGGGGAGAAGCAGGGACAGGGAGGGAAGAGCTACAGCAATAAAAAGAGAGTAAAAATGAAATGAGAAGGAAATTTCTTCAACTGTCATAGAGCAAATCTACCTTTCTGAGCTTTTTTTCCCCTTCTTTCCCCCCATCAAGAGTTTAAAACCCACTCAAAATAATTGGAGCTAGACATTAAAACTGATTATTTTATACCCTGGCACTGATGAACTCGTGACTAACCTTCAGTGCTGGCTGCTTTTTCTTTCCTTTTTCTTTTTAATGCCCTAAAAATAATCAAAAGATGAAAACAGACCCCAAATTTGCTCAGGAACCACTAAATGTAGCTCAGAGGCAGTTTCTCTTCAATATTTACAAGGCCTTTTCCTCTTTCTAACTCTAGAAAGCCTTTCCATGCTGTGAGGAGCCCAGAAAGCAGCTCCCAGCTTGGAAGAGAAGAAACATTAGCTGGAATTTGGGGCATTTTTTGTCCTTTTTCTCCAGTTGAACAGCAAAAAGCTTCTGAGAGCATTAAACTCTCCCCAAATCCAAGTCTCTCCAGAGCGTGGTGGCAGCTCATCCTGGGGATGCTTTTCCTGGGATACAGCACTAAGGAGCAACCAAGTGATTCTGAAGTATGAACTTGTCCATCCTGACACTAGCCTTGTGAGGTTGGAAGAGCAGCATCACCCCCAGGAAGGGAAACTGAGGCACAGAGAGATGTTTTCCTCTTGACATTAGCCCTGCCTGCTCATCCTCCCTGGCACAACTCCATAAGCACAATCCCATTTTATCCTGCTCCCCAATTCTGCCCACAGTCTCCCTACCTCTCCCTCTGCCCCAACTCCACATCCTTCCTCACCCCATGGACAAGGATTATTTCCAGAGCACAGCCAACCCTTTTGGATGGAGCAGGGGCTGAGGCTGCTTCTTGCTCATGGAGAGTAAAAACCCACATGAAAATGGGAAAAAAACCCATTAAATCCCAATCATCTCTGCTAGGATCAAAGCAGGAGCTCCCCCCCTATATGATCACTTATCCTGGTGCAAATAGAATGGCTGGAGGAGGTTTGGGATCCTTCCTGCTCAATTTTGGGGTTCACTAGAGCTTTTTTGCTGATTTTTCTTGCTCATTCATCCCAGATCTTGTTCCTGTCTCCTGCCACCCATCCCAGCAGGAATCACACCATGGATCCCACTTTATCCCATCTAGCCACTCTTCCCAGCTCAAGTATCCAGAGAAAGAGAGGAGATGCTAATCACTTGCAATAAATAATTTCCTTTGGGAAAACAAAGAGATTTCCCCCAAAATACTACTACTACTACTACTACTACTACTACTACTAAAAACCAGCACCAACCTCTCCTCCCTTGGGAGGAACAAAAAAGCACCAAAGGTTTCCCTGAATCATCAGATTTTCAGTCAAGATCTCACTGCAACAAGGACTTGGGGGAGTGAGAGTGCTTGGGGTGAGATTTGGGGGTTTTGGTTAAATTTTTTTTGTTTTTTTTTTTTTTGGGGGGGGGGGGGTAAAAATCCCTCAATGCTAAGAGTTTGACTCAGTTATCCCAAAGGCTTCCTGCTGGGAACACCACTGGGAGCACCCATGTCTGAATACATTGTGCAAGGCTGGAGAAACACCACCAAAAAGAGTAGAGAACCAGAGATTTTGGGTCAGAAGAAAGGCATGGTTTTTTTTCCCCAGGAAAAAGGCCAGTCCTCTTAGGAATAACAATCAAGAAAAAGGGGAGAAAAAAAGACCTAAAAATGAGGAAACCCCCATGGAAGCTCCTCTCTTCCTGCCCTGAGGAGCAGGAGCTGCTGGTTGGGTGCTGTCAGGTCCTAATTTGGGTGCTGCCAAGCCTTCATTTTGCTCCTTTGACCCCAAATTTATTAAGGGGAGAAAAAAAACCCCATTCAGGTCAGTGCTTCCCTCCTGCTAGTGATGGGCTGGATCCTACTGGATCCCACTGGATCCCACATTCCTCACTCACGCCAGAGATCTAGGGATGGGGACAGCATCTGTCACAGCTCCCAAATTCCCTTCCTCACCACCAACTAGTTGATTCTTTTTTGAACTGCCATTCAAGTAAGGGTTGTTATCCTGCAAATAGGACGAAAATTAGCAAGATGGGACTGAAAAAAAAAACACACCCAATCCCTTCCCAAAATCCCTTTCCTGAAGTTTTTGGAGTGGGCAGAGAGCTTCAGAGCCATGGCTTGGCCTCCTCCTCCTCCTCTCCCTCCTCCGTGTGCGTTTCTAGATAGATATATTACAAAAGATTGGCTCCTCTTTGTTTTATTTCTCTCTCTTGGCTTTTTTTTTCTCTCTCTTCACTTTTTTTTCCTCTCTTTTTTTTTTTTTAACCTTTTTTTCCTCTTTTTATAAT
This sequence comes from Bucco capensis, assembly GCA_013396975.1. NCBI lineage: Eukaryota > Metazoa > Chordata > Aves > Piciformes > Bucconidae > Bucco > Bucco capensis. Next base: position 16,140 of record VWZO01022079.1, on the reverse strand, counting down.
TGCTTATCCTCATGAAAACAGAGGCAAATCTCTGTAAACCATTGAACCAGCACCATAGTGGAGAAGATGGTTGGATGGCTCCCTCCATGGGCAACACCACTAGGAAGTTTCCTTTTGGTTGGCTTCTGGGCTTCTTATATAGATCCATCTATAAATATATAAATATCTATATATTTATAATCTCTCTATAGATATTTATTTTTTTTAAGTGTTAGAAAGGCAAAAAAAAAAACCAAAACAACAAACCCACCACAAATCAAAAAGAAAACACATTGAATCACCTGAGCTGGTTTGGGTTTTGGTACCAGCAGAGCCCCAGCTGCCTCCCACTTTGCATAGTCACTGGTGCCTAGGAGTTCATCCTCACAGCCCTGGGAGAAGAGTTCTGAGTCCAAAGCTCTGGAATTTCATCCTCACAGCCCTGGGAGAAGAGTTCTGAGCCCAAAGCTCTGGAAGAAGAGTTCTGAGCCCAAAGCTCTGGAATTTCATCCTCACAGCCCTGGGAGAAGAGGAGTTCTGAGCCCAAAGGTCTGGAATAACTTGGATTTCCTTGCTGGAGTTGGGTAGGGAAAGGCCCTGCAGCCAGGGGCAGGGTTGGCTTGGTGTTGGTGGCTTCTTTTGTGGTTGTTTTTGGTGTGTTTTTCTTTAAATGGAATTAAGTTTGGTTTTGTTTGGAAATGGAAATGAATTGAAATTGAAAGGAGGGAAATGAATTGCCATTAATTTCATTCCTTTAAATTCCTTTCTTTTAAACAATAATCGCATTAATTTTCATTCCAAGAATGAAATCAATCCCATTGATTTAATGAATCTTCATTTCTTGCCTTTTAGAATTCAATCAATCAAATTCATTTTCATTTCTTTCTCTTAAAAATGAATTCCATTAATTTAATTCATTTGCCTTCCTTTCATTGTAAAAATGAATTAAATTAATCCCATTAATTTCATTCCAATATTTCATTGTAAAAGGAAATTAATTCCATTAACTTAATTGATTTTATCTCTTCCTTTTCAAAAATGAATTAAATGAATTCCATTAAATTAAATTAAATGAATTCCATTAAATTAAATTAAATGAATTCAATTAAATTAATTAAATGAATTCAATTAAATTAATTAAATGAATTCAATTAAATGAATTCCATTAAATTAATTAAATGAATTCCATTAAATGAATTCCATTAAATTAATTAAATGAATTCCATTAAATGAATTCCATTAAATTAATTAAATGAATTCCATTAAATGAATTCCATTAAATTAATTAAATGAATTCCATTAAATGAATTCCATTAAATTAATTAAATGAATTCCATTAAATGAATTCCATTAAATTAATTAAATGAATTCCATTAAATGAATTCCATTAAATTAATTAAATGAATTCCATTAAATGAATTCCATTAAATTAATTAAATGAATTCCATTAAATGAATTCCATTAAATTAATTAAATGAATTCCATTAAATGAATTCCATTAAATTAATTAAATGAATTCCATTAAATGAATTCCATTAAATTAATTAAATGAATTCCATTAAATGAATTCCATTAAATTAATTAAATGAATTCCATTAAATGAATTCCATTAAATTAATTAAATGAATTCCATTAAATGAATTCCATTAAATTAATTAAATGAATTCCATTAAATGAATTCCATTAAATTAATTAAATGAATTCCATTAAATGAATTCCATTAAATTAATTAAATGAATTCCATGAATTCATTTTCATGTATTTCTTTGTAAAAATTAAATCAATCCCATTAATTCAAGTTTCATTTCCATTTCTTTTACTATAAAAATTCAATTAATTGAATTCATTTTCCTTCTAAAAATTAAAATGAATTTAATTTCCTTTTCTTCCATTTAAAAATCAATTCAATTAATTGAACTCATTTTCCTGCCTTTCCTTTTCAAAATGAATCCAATTAATCCCATGAATTCATTTCCCTCTCTTTGTAAAAATGAATTAAATACATGGAACGAATTTCATTTTCCTTGGAAAACTGAAATTCATTCCATTCCATTCCTTGAATTCATTTTCCTTGCCAAAATGAATGCAATCCATCCCTTTCTTTTCAGCTTATTAAATGAATCCCATTAATTTCAACAATTTTTCAGATCCTTCCAAAAATTTCACTTCCATTTTAACCAAAAAAAAAAAAGGAAAAGAAAAGATAAAAAAAATGCCTTTTTTTTCCCCCTCAATTAAAACACTTATTGGGCTCCAAATGCTCCAAGATCTGGGAGAGTGCTGACAGCTCTTGTGTTGGGGAGCAAATTCATCCAAATGACCCCCCCCCAAAAAAAAAGAGTTAAATCCATTCTATTGAATTAATGAAGTTAATTCATTCATGAAGAGAATTAATTAATGAAGTTAATTCATTCATGAATTTAATTCATTTATTAAGGACTGAAATTCTGCTGCCATCTTCTCCACTAGGCCTGGCAAACCCTCCCTGCCTCTCCTTACATTATTTCCTGGATCCCTGCACATAATTCCTGGCTCCTAACAAATTAGGAAACTTAACTTCTTTTCTCTCTCTCTCTCTCTCTCTCTTTATTTTTATTTTTTTTTTGTCTTTTTTTCCTTTAAAAAAATAAAATCTTCACGACTCTCAGCTTTTCTATAAAATATCAGCAAGCCCCACAAAAGCAAAAAAGGAAAAAAAAAGGAAAAAAGAAAAAGAAAACACAACAAAAAAAAAAGTCAATTGCTGAGGTAACTTCATACCTTGAGGTAGCTTTTTTTTTTTTATCTCTTTTCTCTTCTTTTTTTTTTTTTTCTCTTCTTTTTTTTCTCTCCTCTTCTTTTTCTCTTTTTTGTTCTTTTCTTTCTTTTCTTCTGGTTGGTTGGTTTGTGTTTTTTTTTTTCTCCCTCTTATTACTCAAACACCACAATCCCTTCCCTTTCCTTTCCAGGACAGTAGCTGCTGCCATGCTTCCCTTTTCCATCACCCACCAACCACCTTCCTGCTGCTGTTTGAGGGAAGGATGCACCATAAAAATACATCATTTTGAGCCTTCTTGACCTCTTTTGTTTATAGTGTTTTTCCCCCTAATTCCTTCCTTTTAGCCCCAAATTACTTTACTTCCCTAGCTCTCCTCTCCCCCAGCAATGAGCCAGCATCCTTCATCCCTAAAATAAGCCCAATTTTGCTTTTCTAATGTATAGGGCAGGAGAAAACAATCCAAAATCAATATAAATCCACTTTTTGGGTAGAGGAAAAGTTGGATTTTTGGGGTTTGCTGAAAGAGATGATGGCAGCAGTTATTGTCCTTTCCCCCCAAAAAACTCCAGAATTCAACTCAAATCCTAAACATATCCCTCAAGAGTTGCTGGGAATCAGTGACCATATTCCATTCTTTTGTTATTTGGGATCATCTGATGAGAACAGTTAGGCCTTGCTGCAGGAAAGGAGGTTGGGGAGGGGTTGGTTTTTTTTGGGGAGAAATAATAAGGAAAAAAAACCTCTTTATAATTCATGAAAATGTGCCAAATTCATTCAAATGTCCCAAATTTCAAGGATTTGGGGGTTGTTGTTTGTTTTTTTTCCCTGGAGAGGGAGGAATAAGGCACCAAGTGCCCTGAGGGAGCTGGAAATTCCTCATTAAAACCAAAAAAACCACATGGAAAAAATCCCTTGTTTTCCCCAAAGCTGAGCCTCAGGAAGCTCCAATGGGATTTGGGAGGAGGGAAAGTGAGGCTGAGGACAGCTGGTGGAGGATGGGGAATGGATCCAGGATCTCTCCTGAGAACCAAACCACTCTGCACCCACTGAGCTCCCAAGAGCTGATGCCTAAAGAGCTGGAGAGCTTGGGGCACTGTTTCCTATCCAACAGGAGGATTTTGGGGGGTTTGGTTGTTTTTTGGGGTGATTTCTTGCTGCTGTGAGAAGAGAAGAGGGAGAAAAAATTCCTTTGCCTTGCTCCTTTCCCTTCTTTTCCTTTCTCCTGGAGAGTTTGGCTCAGCTTCTCCACACTGGAGAGCACTGAGGAAAAAAAGAGAGTGCCCTGGCTCACTTCTGCCACTGAGGATATAGGCTTGGGAAATAATGGAAAGGAAAAGAAAAATCAAGTGTTTCAAAATAAAAGGGAAAAAGTTAAACTGGGAAAAAATGAAAGGAAAAAAGTAAACAAAAAAATGAATTAAAAAAAAAAAAGAAAATGAAACTGAAAATGGAACAAAAAAAATAATCAAAATAGAATTAAAATGAAATAAAAAAGGTAATCAAGAATCATTAATATCAAACAAAAAGGAAACCAAAAAGGAAATAAAAGAAGGAATGAAAAAGAATTAAAGTGAAAGATTAAATAGGAAAATAAACCAAAAAGTAAACCAAAAAAAGGAATGAAAAAGAATTAAAATGAAAGAAAAGATGAAATAAAAACTAAACCAAAAAGTAAACAAAAATGAATTCAAAGGAAAGAAAAAATGAAAGAAAAAATAAAGCAAAAAGTAAACCAAAAAAGAAACAAAAAGGAATTAAAATGAAAGAAAAAATGAAAGATAAAAATAAACCAAAAAGTAAACAAAAAAAGAATTAAAAGGAAAGAAAAAATGAAAGAAAAAATAAACCAAAAAAGGAAGAAAAAAGAATTAAAATGAAAGAAAAAATAAACCAAAAAAGGAAGAAAAAAGAATTAAAATGAAATAAAAAATAAACCAAAAAAGGAACAAAAAAGAATTAAAATGAAAGAAAAAATTAAATACAAAAATAAACCAAAAAGTAAACAAAAAAGAATTAAAATGAAAGAAAAAATTAAATACAAAAATAAACCAAAAAGTAAACAAAAAAGAATTAAAATGAAATAAAAAATAAACCAAAAAAGGAAGAAAAAAGAATTAAAATGAAAGAAAAAATTAAATACAAAAGTAAACCAAAAAAGAAACAAAAAAGAATTAAAATGAAAGAAAAAATTAAATACAAAAATAAAACAAAAAGGAAACAAAATGAAATAAAAAATAATTAAAATAAATTAAACAAAAAATTGAATAAAAGAATTAAATATAGAAATTAAGCAAAAAAAATGAAACAAAAAAATGAAACAAAATTGAAACCAATGAAGATTTAGGAAATTAAACAAAAATAGCTTAAAAAAACTAAACAAAAAAATTGTTTACATTTAAACAAAAACCTCCCCAAAATAAACAAATAAAAAAGAGCTTTAAATTTTAAAACAAAACTAATACTTAAAAGTGGAACAAAAAAAACCCCAAACCCACAAAAAATGAACCCCAAAATTGTAAAAAAAAAATCAAACAAACAAAAAAAATGGTAAAATAACTAAACAAAAAGAAGTATTTGAAAGCAAAAGATGATTTCTTTAACGCCAAAGCAACACTCAAGCAAGTGCAAGCAAAGAAGCAAATGCTGCTGAAAGACCCTTGGTGCTCTCCTGGCTCCTGAGGCTTCCCAAGGTTCTGCAGGCTCAATCCTGCTCCCCACCAGCTGCTGCTGGGAGCCTGGAGCTGTGCAGAGCTCCCAAAGGAGCCCCAAAATCCTCTGGGTGCTGAGGGGAGGATGAGTTCTCTTTCTTTTTTTCTTGCCCACAGTGGATTTTGTTACCCAAACCAAGGTTGGTTAGAATCCACCAGAACTTCTCTTCCAAAATAATCAAGTGTAAAAAATAGGAGAAATGTTACAATCCCAATGGAAATGCTCCAAAAGGAGTTCCCAGTCTGGGGGAATCTCCACCAGCTGCAGGGATGGAGGGAAGGAGAGAGGGAGTAAGGAAGGGTCAGGGGGATGCAGCCACTGAGCATCCAGCTGGGATGAGACCTCCATCCAGAGGCTACTTAAATGACAAGACAAATGCTGCACCCACCCAAGGAGATTCACCATCATGGTGGCCATGGCTTGGTGCCACCATCACCCTTGGGCAGAGCAGGTGGTTGGTGCCACCATCACCCTTGGGCAGAGCAGATGGTTGGTGTCACCATCACCCTTGGGCAGAGTAGATGGTTGGTGTCACCATCACCCTTGGGCAGAGCAGATGGTTGGTGCCACCATCACCCTTGGGCAGAGCAGATGGTTGGTGTCACCATCACCCTTGGGCAGAGCAGATGGTTGGTGTCACCATCACCCTTGGGCAGAGCAGATGGTTGATTCCATGTGGTGCAGCACCTCTTGTTTCATTTAAGTAGCTCAAGCCAGACCCAAATTGAGAGGGTTTTTTTGGGGGGGGAGGGGGTAATTTTGTATTTCTGTTTTGAATCCTAGCCATCTACCTTGGAAGCCAATCAAACTGCCTTGGAATCTCCATGGGTTAAGGAAAAGAGGAGCATCTCCCTACGGTAACTGATTCCCAGCCACTCTTAAGCCTGGCACTGGCTTCTCCTGCTCTCCATGCTGGTGTTGGTGGCACTCATCATTTCCTCCGTGCTTGTGTCTGCCCACTCTGTCCCTTCTGGTGCTGCTGCTTCACCTGGGCCAGGATGTCTCGGATCTTGCGTTGAGCCATCTGCCAGGAGAAGAGGAAAAGGAGGAGCTTGGAGAGGAAGAAGGCAGCCAGATGGCTTTGTGTGGCATGAAAAGATACCACAGTTGTTGTTTAGGGCTGAGGGAAGCTCCTGGAGATCCTTTGCTGTCCTGCTTTTGAGTGTGGTTTCAGGGTTTGGGAGGTCCCCATCTGTGTGTGCGTGTGCTCCCTTAGCTCTCCCAGCTTCCCCCAATTTCCTACACCTTCACCCACAGCAGTGTGCCTCAAGAAGGCCAACAGCATCCTGGCTTGGATCAGCACTAGTGTGGTCAACAGGACTAGGGCAGGGATTGTCCTCCTGGTCTGGGCACTGGGGAGGTCACACTTCAAATTCTAGCTTCAGGTTTGGGCTCCTCACTCCAAGGAGGACATTGAGGTGCTGGAGTGTGGCCAGAGAAGGGCAAGGAAGCTGGGGAAGGGTCTAGAGCACAAGTGTGCTGAGGAGCAGCTGAGGGAAGTGGGGTTGGTTAGCCTGGAGAAAAGGAGGCTCAGGGAAGACCTTAGCTCTCTCTACAACAAAGGGCAGTGCTGGAGTCACCATCCCTGGAGGGGTTTCAAAGCCATGGAGATGTGGTGCTGAGGAACATGGTTTAGTGGTGACCTGGCAGTGCTGGGGGAATGGTTGGAGACTCCATGATCTCAGAGACCTTTTCCAACCATAACAATTGTATGATTCTATGACAAAAGGCTCAGCTGCTCATCACTCATTTCTGCAACTACCACCAGCCTGGCACAGAATCAATCTTCCACAGGCAGGACATGTAGGCACATGGACACAACCCTATAGAAGCCATCAGAGAATCCACAAGCAGCAGGCACAGGAGCTGCCTGGACCCTACCTGGCTGGCATAGAAGTGCCCAATGATCTTCACGATGACCTGCTCATTCTCATCAGGGGTCTGGTCCCGTGGCACCACCACCTCTGCTGCTGTCAGGTTCTGCAGCTCGTTGACCTGTGCATGGGCAAGGGGCAGAGACCATCCCCATCACACCCTGCAGGGACCAGGAGCACCTCCAGCAAATCCCACACCATTCCCCAAGGAAATCTATCCCTGGAGTGTCTCCAGGCACTGCCATGAAGCTGTCACACTCCTAAGGGATATCCTCACCCCCACCCAAGCATCCCTTGTGCTTACGGTTTTGCCCCCTTTGCCGATGACCCTGCCCGCGGCCGAGGCAGGGACCCGGATGTGTGTCTCCAGCTTCACTTCTTCCTTGGGTCCAAAGAAGTTCTCCTCCTTCAGCTTCCCATAAATCCTGCCTTGTGCCTGTGGATGGAAGAGAGCATGGAATCAGGCACCCTCCTACCCTTAGTCACCTATGCCAGCAGCCAGGATGGGCCAGCATCCCATCAAATCCTACTTCCTTGGGCTTTCAAACCAGCTCAACCCTTAGGAGAGCTGAGGTTGGGTGAACTTGGCCACAGACTGGGCTCAAAATGAAGGTCCTCCCTTGCCAGAGAAGGCCACCCTAAATCCCACTCCCTCTAGTGATGGCAGAGCAGAAGGAACCTTGAACTGAGCTTCTGGAGGGCCTGTGATGACCACCATGCGCACTTTGGAGTCTGGGGTCTCCGGAGGAGCAATCTGCAGGGAAAAGAGAGAGAGAGATGGAGGATGGGAGGGGAAGCACCATGAGCAAGGTGGCAGCCATGGCCTCCTCCCCTTGCACCACACAGGGTTGAGGCCTCCCAATCCCAAGCTAGTGGCCAGAAGGTAGGTAGGTAGGTGCCTACCTTGATAGAGGCACTTGCGAAGCGGGAGAGCTGCTTGATGTGTTGACCTTTCTTGCCAATGATGGCACCAACAGCCTGGGCTGGGATGAAGACGTGCACTGTCTCCTGCTCTGGGGGCTGTGGGGACAGTGTCACCATTGAGGGCTCAGTGTCACCATGGATCAATATCACCAGGACCATCAAGGTTCCATCCCAAGTAATAGCCAAAGGTGCTGGCCTGATCCTGTCAGGGCTAAGCATCTTGTCCAGCATGTTTGCAATAGTTTAAAGGACCAGATCCTGCCCCCACACTGGACCTGCCCTGGCTGCTGACAGCAGTGGCTGCTGGAGGCTGAACCCTGACCATCACAAGGGTCAGCATGGCTAGGGAAGGGATTGTCCCTGTGGATGTGGCACTGGGGAGGCCACACCTTGAATCCTGGGGTCAGGTTTGGGCTCCTCACTCCAAGGAGGACATTGAGGTGCTGGAGTGTGGCCAGAGAAGGGCAAGGAAGCTGGGGAAGGATCTAGAGCACAAGTGTGGTGAGGAGCAGCTGAGGGAAGTGGGGTTGGTTAGGCTGGAGAAGAGGAGGCTCAGGGGAGACTTTCTCACTCTCTCCATCTCCCTGCAAGGAGATTGGAGTTGTGTGGGAGTTGGTCTCTTCTACCAGGGAACAAGCAATAGGAAAAGAGGGCATAGCCTCAAGATGTGCCAGAGGAGGTTTAGGTCGGATATTAAGCAACATTTCTTCTCCAAAAGTGTTGTCCAGGCCTGGGCCAGGCTGCCCAGGGCAGTGCTGGAGTCACCACCCCTACAGAGGTCTAAAATCCATGGAGATGTGGTGCTGAGGGACATGGCTTAGGTGGTGACCTGACAGTGTTAGTTAATAGTTGGACTTGATGATCTTAGAGATCTTTTCCAACCTAACCAGCATGATCTTCTCCACGCAGAGGAGATCTCCAAGCTGGAAGCAGAAGGAATTTGATCTCCCTGATGTTCACCTACCATGAAGGAGCTGTATGGTGCAGCCCCGGAGACGCTGCTGGGTGGAGGAGGTACTGTGTTGGAGGAGGCAGGGAAGAGGCCAACTGCAGCCAGGTTAAGGCCAGGGATGAGGTGAGACTGCAACTGAGGGGGAGAAGAGAACAATGCTCATTGCTTTGATCAGAGCAACCTCCTAGAGAGCTCCTGTTAGCCAAGGAGATCCAAGCCCACTCACACTCATGGCAGCCACGTCGTTCTCGTAGGCTTCCCTCACTTTCTTCATGATCTCCTGCTCTGCTTTGCAGCAGTTCTCAATGGAGCCCTTCACTGTGATGGTCCTTTCAGGGTTGTACAGAGTCAGGTCCTGCAAGCTGATAGGAAAGCCAAGAGCTAGCACTGAGAGCCCAACCAGCAGCATATCAGATCCTCCTGATGAGTGCTACTGGGCTGCAGGGGACACGAGGTGTCACTGCCACCATGTACTGGCACTGCCTGCTCCCTGTCAGAGCTACCAGCATGGTAGGGGAGTTAGAACCTGAGGATCTTTAAGGTCCTTTCCAACCTAGGCCATTCTATGATTCATTCTATCATTGCCTGCACTGAGAAGTGCACTCTGCCTTCACCCAAAAAGATGGCTTAAGAGTCAAAATCCCAGTCCCAGCCACCAAATCAGCTCATCCTAAGCAGACAGAGAGGGCACNGGGAAGGGGACAGCAAACGGATGGGGAAGGGAACACCAAAGGGAGGGGGAAGGGAACACCAAAGGGAGGGGGAAGGAGATGACAGAAGTTAAAAAGCCACGATTTTCCAAGAGAGCTTTGGGGACTAAAGCACCCACAGCCCAGGCAGCTGGCAGACAGACATCTCTGCCCACCCTCATCCCACCACCCATCTCCTCCTCATCCTGGCTGGGCTGAGGAAGGTCTGCCCTGCTTTCCCCAGGGCAGCCTTACGAGGAGATGGTGATCTTGGTCTCTGTGTCCTGCTCCACTTTCTTCAGGTTCCTCCCTTCCTTGCCAATCAGGCGTCCCACGAAGTTGTTATGGGCTAAGATCTTCAGAGGCACTTCATCAGCTCTTGAGAGAGAGAAATGGGGGAAAAAAAACCAACATCAAGGTTTACTGCAGTCAGAAGAGGAGAGATTTGATCCAGAGGGTTGAGGGAAGCTCAAATCTCCTTGCTTGGGAGTCCTTGTGTCCCTCAAAACAAAAGCTCCTGCACTCTTGAGAGCATCTCAAAGCTCCAGGAATTAGAATGAAAGCAAAGCCCAGGGAAGAGCCAGGGGTGGGATATGCATAGAGAGGGAAAGCTTACGTCTTGGTGTCCTTTGCCTCCTTCTGCATGATCTCCAGAATCATCTTGCAGGCAGCAGAGCAGCCCTCAGGGGTGGAGTGGATGCTGATGGCTTTTTCAGCAGCTCCAGCATTTTCTTTCCGGTGCACATCGATCCTGCAAGAAGAGGATGGGCTCTAGGGAGCAGCTCTGGAGTTTTCTGGCTCCTCTTCTCCTCTCCCCACCCACCATGTCCCATCAACTGTCTGGAGGCCACACTCCACTGAAGGCTTCTATGCACCCAGGGCAAGGCAAGAGGAGGTAATTGAGGCCTTGATACTCAACAAGGACACAGCAGCTGGAAGCTCAAATCACAGCAACCCAAATAAGGCACCAGCATCTCTTTATTTTAAGCAACAGAAGTGGTCAAGTGGTGGAACAAGCACGTGGCTGGAGGAGCTCTTAGATAAAACCTTCCCTGGGGGACAAGAACCAACCAAAGCCAACACAAGCCAGGTGAGAGGCTTCTGCTAAATCCCTCAGGTGCCTGCTAAGGTCTCATCCCAACCAGGGTGGCTCCAGGAGAGGGAAACACAGGAGGAATCATAGAACAGTTGCAGCTGGAAGAGACCTTGAAGCTCATCAGTGCAGCCTTTGGCCTAGCCCTAGCAACCTGCTCAATGATGCCTCCCAGTGCAACATCCACCTGGCTTTTCAACCCCTCCAGGGATGGGCACTCCAGCACCTCCCTGGGCAGCCTGTTCCAATGGCTCACAACCCTTGCAGCAAACAAATTCCTCCTCATGTCTAACCTGAACCTCCCCTGGGGCAATTTCCATCCATTTCCCCTCATCCTATCACTCTCCACTAGGGAGAACAGAGCAGTCCCTGCCTCTCTACAACCTCCCTTCAGGTAGTGACAGAGAGCCAGGAGCTCTCCCCTCAATCTCCTCTTTTCCAGGCTAACCAGGCCCAGCTCCCTCAGTCTTTCCTCCTCAGGCTTATGTTCTAAGCCCTTTAGCAGCTTGGCAGCCTCTGTCCCCTCTCCAGCACCTCCATGTCCCTCTTGGAGTGAGGAGCCCAAAACTGGATGCAGTGAAGTGCCCCAGTGGTAGCTCTTAGGCCACAGAACCATGATTATCATTATTTCCTTCAGATTGGAAGAGACCTCTAAGATCATCAAGTCCAATCATTCCTACCCCCTCCTTACCCCAGCACAGCAGGAGAGCTAGAAGAGCCTCAAAAAGCCCCTCCCAAATAAACCATAAAACTAAGAAATGCTAAGCTCCAACCTGTTGAAGCACTGCAGAGCAGAAGGCAGCAGGTGGGAGGAGGAAGGAGGGATGGACTCACTTGGACTGGGTCTGCTTGGTGATGTTGCGGATGGTTGCTCCTTCCTTGCCAATGATGGCTCCCACGTACTGAGTGGGCACCAGGAGCCGGAGGGGAATGTCCACAGGCTGCTGCTTGACTGCTGCTCCTGTGCTGACAGGAGAGCCCTGCCTTGGAGCTCCTCTGGCCCCAAAGCCACCTCGGCGTCCGTTCTCCGGCCCCTGCGGGGATTGCTCGTCGGGGATGTAGGAGACTTTCAAGGCATGGTTCTCCAGCTGGTGGCCATTCAGCTTCATGATGGCTCTGGGAAGGGAGAAGAGGTTGGGCTGAAGGGCTTTTCCTTCTCATATTCCCAAACTGAGCAGTAGAATATCAACAGCTCAGTACAGGAAGGATGTAGACGTGCTGGAAGGTGTCCAGAGAAGAGTCATGAGGATGAGCAGAGGCTGGAGCACCTCTCCTAGGAGGACAGGTTGGGAGAGTTGGGATTAGTCAGTCTGGAGAAGAGAAGGCTCCCAGGAGACCTCATTGTGGCCTTGCAGGATCTGCAGGGGCTACAAGAGGGCTGGGGAAGGACTTGTTAGGATGTCAGGTAGGGCTAGGACTAGGGGAATGGATCCAAACTAGAGGAGGGGAGATTTAGGTTGGATGTTAGGCAGAAGTTGTTCCCCAGGAGGGTGCTGAGACATTATCCCAGCTTGCCCAGAGAGGTGGTAGCAGCCCCAGCCCTGGCAGTGTTGGGGCTGGGAGCAAGCTGCTCTAGTGCCAGGTGTCCCTGCCCATGGCAGGCACAGGGCTTGGGACTAGAGAAGCTGGAAGGTCCTTTCCAACCCTGACAAGTCTGGGATTCTATGAACATCAGCTTCACCCAAATTTGGCCAAGCCCTCCCTTGGTGTAATGTCCAGCACAGAACACCAAGCATGGGGAAAGGAGACATCACCAATGCCTTGGGGATCATCTGCAAGCACCCAGGACAAGGACAGGATTGTGCAGGCAGCCATTCCCACATCTCCTCCTCCACCTTAGGAGTGTTTGTCCTATATCCCAAGTCCCTCTCCCGGCAGGAATCGAGGAAGTGCAAGAGCTGGAAGCTGTCGATAGATGGAGCTGGCAGCAAGAGCAAAGCTCTCTGCAGCTCCTTCCAACTTCCCCAGCACCTTCCTACAGGACAACCCAAACCACAGCTCTTCACAAAGTGGTCAGTGACTCAACTCTTACTAAAACACACCAAAAAACCCCCCAAACCCAACCCCAAACAACTAAAACTGCCTAAACAGAGACATTCCCTGCCAGCAACCCTGTTCCTGCAGGAGGAGAAGGGACCAGAGGAAGATGCTCAGGGAAGCACATGAGGATAAAGCAGAGGCTGCAGGTCTGAGAGCAAGACTGCTGGCATGAAACCTCTTCTGCTGCCTGTTTCCTGCTATAAGAAACCCAAAATGTGTCACCTTGTGGGGTGCAAAGGACAAGGCTGAAGGATGGGAAGACAAACTTGGAATGCTGGGCTCCAGGGTCAGACTCTGCCTTGTGTCTCTACAGTAAGTAAAACAAGACAGTGGTTCCCCAGGAAGATCTCCTATGGCCATTTGGAAAGCCACTGCTTTGGCAGAGTGTCTCCAGGGATGGTGGAAAACTTGCTGGATAAAAATCTGTCACTCAATCCTCACACTCCTCCAGCCTCCCCTCCAAGGGAAGTGCTGATCCCAATGAATTCTCTCTTTGCATTTGCACTAGGGAAGGGATTGGGCACTGGGGAGGTCACACCTTGAATCCTGGGGTCAGGTTTGGGCTCCTCACTCCCACAAGGACATTGAGGTGCTGGAGTGTGGCCAGAGAATGGCAAGGAAGCTGGGGAAGGGTCTAGAGCACAAGTGTGCTGAGGAGCAGCTGAGGGCACTGGGCTTGGTTAGCCTGGAGAAAAGGAGGCTCAGGGGAGACCTTCTCCCTCTCTCCAGCTCCCTGCAAGGAGCTTGGAGCCAGGTGAGGGTTGGTCTCTTCTCCTAAGGAACAAGCAACAGGATGAGAGGAAACAGTCACAAGTTGTGCCAGGGGAGGATTAGGTTGGATATTAGGAACAATTTCTTCCTTGAAAGAGTTGTTACTCATTGGGAAAGTCTGCCCAGGGCAGTGCTGGAGTCACCATCCCTGGAGAGCTTCCAAAAATGTGTAGGTGTGGCACTTAAGGACATGGTTTAGTGATGACTTGGCAGTGTTAGGTTAACAGTTGGACTCAGGGATCTTTTCCAACCTTTATGATTCTAAGGTTTAGTGCAAAGCCTGAGCTTCCCTGGGCAGGATTGGGAAGGGAGCTGCAAGTCTCTCAGTGACAGAGCCAAGGACTAAACTTATTGCCTGACACCTACCAGCTCCTGTGCTCTTTGATTTCATGATTCCATTCTTTCTGGAGACATAACTCCTGAAATCATGCAAATATCAGACAATTTCCACTGGCCCTGGAGCCAGCAGTCATGTTTTGAACTCTGGGAAGCTTGGATGTCTCTTTGGAAGTGAAGGAAGTCAAAGCTCTGGGAGGGTTTCCTCAAAAAAAAAAATCACTGCATTTTCAGCTGAAATTTAGGAAGTTTGGGGTAATCCAACTCCTAGCATGGGAAATGTTTTGTGCAAGAAGGGAAGGGCTTGGAGCCAGAGCAGGGAGAGAAGCTCAGGGGATGACAGGGAACTTACTGCCTGGTCTGCTCGCGGTTGGCGTAGGTGACGTTGACCACTGCTGTCTCGCTGTCTGTGTTCACTGGCAGCAAGAGAGGCAGCAATTAGAGAGCAAGCACAAACACCTCAGGCATCCAAGGTCTCCTAGAAAGCTGGGAGACTCCTTTGGATGAGGCCTTGCTAGGGCAAGACCCCTCCATGGCTCCCTAGGGATTTGCAAACATTCTGCTCCTGTGAGGAGTGCCCAAAGAACTGCTGGAGAGAGTCCAGCAGAGGCTCCCAGGATGCTGAGGGCACTGGAGCAGCTCTGGCTGAGAGGCCTGGGGCTGCTGAGCCTGGAGCAGAGCAGAGCCAGAGGGGAGCTGCTCCATGCTGAGCAAGAGCTGAAGGGTGCAGGGGGCAAGAGGCTGGGGCCACACTCTGCTCAGGGGTGCCAAGGGGCAATGGGCACACATTGGAAGGCAGCAGGAGCAACTTGTTTGTTGTGAGGGTGCAGAGCCCTGGCCCAGGCTGCCCAGAGAGCTTGGGGAGTCTCCTTGTGTGGAGAGATTCCAAACCCAGCTGGAGGTGATGCTGGGCAAGCTGCTGGGGATGAGCCTGCTGGAGCAGGGAGGTTGGACTGGGTAATCCCCAGAGCTCCCTTCCAACCCTCTCCATGCTGGAATTCTGTGATCCTTCACAGACACAGTCCCAGGAGCTCCTCTGAACCTTCCTTTCCATTTCTAGGAGGGTTTCTGGTAACTCTACTCTCATTAATCCTCCCCAGGGCAATATTAAAGCTCGTTGTCTCAAGTGATTGCCATTAGAAGCTGAGATAGAATCTGCTGAGCAGAGACACACAGTCCCCAGCCAGCCTGGGGAGAACATCCTGCACCTTTCCCCCCCCCAAAAGTGGCTGCTGGTGGATCCCCATGGGTGCAAGTCCTGCTAGATACCCCCAGGAATGCTGCTGACCTGGTCCCCACATCCACATGAGCTACCCAAAGCCCCTAGAACTTGTCCTTTAGCATCAGGGAACACAAAATAAAAGCCTCAACGACCAGGCTGAGACCTCTTGACATCTTTTTAGGCACAGCTTCTGCTGACAAAGGAAAAACCACGTGTCCATTCCCACCCTCCTCCCCACCCTGAAATAATTGGGGCAGAAAATAGCCTAAATTAAGAGCAAGTGGACATCTGTTTTGCAGCTCCTACCTTGCTCGCAGTTTTCTACAGTGCCATACTGGGCTAGCAAACCATCCAGCACCTGCAGGAGGGAGAANCCTCCCATCTCAGCTGGGGAGGGATGTTCCGGATCTGAATTTTCCGGCTCCTAAAAACAAAAGAGAAGGAAAAGTGATTAAAAAGCAGATTTGGTGTCCCCAAAACATCCATCTCACCTTCAGCTTTGGTACTGTGCTGGTGTAGCTAAGCAAGCTTTGCATTTCCATGTGCTACCAGGATTTCTAGTGGCTTTATTGCCTAGTTATATCCAGCCTGGACAGTGCTGGAGTTTCACTTGGGAATAAGATGCCAAAATCCTTCCAAATCTTTGGCAATCCTAATGTGGGCACAGCTGGAAAGGCAGAGACTCCTGCCAGGTTAAAAAGAAGGATTAGAAAGCCAAAAGGGAGCTGTGAGTTGATGCAAGATGCCCTCCTGCTCTGGAGCCACAACCCTTGGGATGGCACCAAAGAACCCT
>VWZO01022078.1:421030-455100 GCA_013396975.1 Bucco capensis | reverse complement strand
AGTACCTTTTTCCCCCAATACCTTTTTCCCTCAGTACCTTTTTCCCCCAGTACCTTTTTTCCAGCTCAGACACATGAGGAGAAGGCAACTCTGTGACCCAGCTCCTCCTCACTCCTTGGAGAAATGAGAGGATCTCTAAATATTAATATTAAACCATCCCTGATGAACTTCTTAAGGAATACAGTAGCATCTGGCCAGAAGGGACATCTACATGCATAGCTGAGGTCCAGGAGCCCACTTGTGCTTAACCTCCCTGGTCCTGTGTCCTGAATGGGATGTTTTGCAGGGAGCTTTTTGCCCTCAGGGCTCTGATGTCTCCTACCTCCTGCTCATTCCAGGTTTCTCAAAGCCAACATGCAAAGGGAAACTCCAAGCCTGTTTCAATACTGATTTGCAGAACACTTGCTAATATCTATCAGAACTTATTAACTTGATATAAAAATCTTCTGTAGTTTTTTTTCCAATGCCAGTGAAGAGTGGAATCTCCTTGCAACGACAGCTTCATTATACCAATTATGTGATGGCACAGGAAAGCTCTCATTCTCCAATCAATGCCCTAATTTAATACTCTTCCCAAAAGCTGAGTTAAGCCAAAATTAAATACATTATTCAGCTTGGAGACCAAGAGGCTATTAATAGAAATGCAATCACTGAGTTATCTCCTGTTGCAGCTTCCAGCAGCAGCACATAGGCAGTTTAATTCTTGGAGCAGAAACGAGAGGTTAATGTCTCATCTGAACAGATCCTTTCTAAATAAATATGCCTATATTTAATTCATGGGCATTTTAAAAACTCCCAAGGATGCTTCCAGGGAAGGTTTGGGGTTTTTTTTTTTAAGGTGTAGCCATATGGTTTTAATTTCTCAGCAATCTATAGCCTAGCTTGTTCACTGAGGAAGCCATGCCAAGTGTGGCATGTCAAGATAACTGAAAATGTAATTTAACATCTAGTCTTTTCCTATAGTGACTCTTTACTAATACACTGGTAATGCTTCCAACTGGAAAATCAAATGAACAGTTATAGGATGAAATCTAAAATATTTATTATGTACTGGACATGGAAAAGTAAATATTTTTTTATTTCCTATATGTCTTACACTCATCTCTAATGATTTTGACAACCTTCTTAAAATGGTAAATAGCATTTGCTACTGCAGCTAGAAATTTAGGAGAGTTAGCCAAACAAACCACACAGATTAAAGGGTATGAAATATTCAGTGGAAAGATAAAAGCTTAAACCCCCAGTGAAAATCTATGCCTTCTCTGCCTTACTTGAATAAAATAGATCATTTAGGGCTTCCAGTCAATGATTTCATGACCACTGACATTCATAACCTTTTCTCTTTCTCTGTTTATTTTTTTTTGACTCAACTATGAGTGTATAGGGCAATTAAAAGTGAATCTTACATGAGGGACCACCACTTCAGCAAAACATCTTCTTGTGTAACTGTAAACTCAAAAGTGATCCATGTATTTGCCATCACAGTGGTTGGTCCATTTTCACACTATTATTATTTTGTCTCTGAACTCCTGTGTTTATAAAATAGGGACAGAAACACAGACTAAATATAAATCCAATCCTCTTTGCACCAGAGAAGCTAAAGCAAGCAGCCTGAATTCAGAATATTCCCAAATATCCTGTAAGGTACCTGAAGGTTTCTCAGACATAAACTAGAAATAGTTTTTGTCCTTTGAAGGAACTGAGGAGAGTGACATGTGTTGTAAGGAGGATACAATTATTTATGGATTAATCCTGCTGGGATGCTTTAAAATGAGCATCATCCTTCAGAGCTGGATGGAGGAAAATCTCACTGGTGTGCACACTCTGGACCATCCCAGGGCTTTTTCCCCAACTTCTCCAAGTAGATACATATATTGGTGTGGATTAAGTTGTAGATACAAACCCCAGTAGAATTATAATAATGATAAAACTTTCTTAGCTTTATTCATACGAGGATCTGAGAGCGTTGAGGTCTTGGGTGGCTCTTCCCATTACAGTAAAACAGATCATTTTGTGGGGGGAAAAAAATACCAATCAATTTTGATTTTTATTATATTTCCTTTCACTCCCAGCATCTCCACCCATTCAGCTTTTCCTGCTGAAATCCTGGGGTTTAATAATGGTTTTAAAGCCTGTTCTGGCTATTGCAATTCACCAGAGTCCAGGAGAGGTGAATAGGGTTTTGAATATTGTAAGACATGGTTAATCCATCAGTTCAATGATTTTCTTTTCTTTTTCTCTAGACAGTCCTTAAGAAAATAGCCCATTACAACAAAAACTATCTCTGGAAAACTATTGAATGTAACATATATATTTTGAAACCTGCTTTTTCTCTATATAAAGCAAACACACTGCCCAGATCACTGTGTATGCTGGGTTATTAGCCATTAGAATAAGAAGCTAAGCTAATAAGTCACATTTTTCAGGTATTTCTAGACAATTTTCAGACCCAATCATAATGCAGAAATTAAAGGAACTGGTATTAAATATTCCCATTTTCTGTTACTATTTTGCAATAAATACAAAGTCACACAATCTGCAAAACTGTGGAACAAAAATAGTTGGGAAAACTCTTCTGAGAAGAGTTTTATGGATTTGCATCATGGCTATATTATCTCCTTGTCTGTGTGTCTGTCAGTGTTGTGCTGCCAGTGTGGAATGAGTATGGGATGTGCTAAGGCACACAGGAAAACTGGGAGAAAAAAGTCACACTAAGCAAACTCTTTTCAATGGCCAAAGACTCTGCAGCGCAGAAAAAGGTTTAGCAAGTCAAGTTGAAGTTAAAAAGCAAAATATTTTATGTTCCTTTTGCTTTTCAATGTTTCATTGATAAATGGTTATACACAAAGCATAAATTAAAATCTATTTCCTGCTCTAAGTCTCCATATTCCACATATCTTGCAATCTACCTGAAAAGGCAGAGGGTAATCATTATTACCTGTGATAACTGTATTTGCAAAGATTGTTTGCTTGTAAGAGACACTTTGCAAAACAAAAACAACACTAAACAATTCTGAGTCTCTAGCTCCTGGCAGATCTGCAGCAGAGTGTACTGTAAAGGGGTAGAACTCAGTAAAGGACAAGGGGCAATGGTTTTAAACTGGAGAAGAGTAGATTTAAACTGGATATTAGAAAGAAGTTCCTCCCCACGAGGGTGGTGGAACACTGGCCCAGGTTGCCCAGGGAGGTGGTTGAGTTCCCATCCCTGGAGGCATTGCAGGTGAGGCTTGCCAGGGCTCTGGGCAAGCTGCTCTAGTTGGGGATGTCCCTGGCCACTGCAGGGGGGTTGCACTAGATGAGCTGCAGAGGTCCCTTCCAACCCAAACCATTCTAGGATTCTATGAAAGGATCAGAAAAACATTGGTGCAATTATTGAGTCATTCATTGGAGTAAACATGCTATTAATCACAAGCAAGTATTAATCATCCTTGTATGCTTGCACAGTGCTAGAGATATTGTCTGTAATCTTGATATGAGTGCAAGAAGACAGAGCCAAAGAAAGTCACCTTTCCCTGCCTGTCACTGCCACTCGCTCCATGCATTCCCCAGAAGCTGGAGTCTTTGGGACTGCCCAGATCAGAGCAGCCACCGGGGAACTGCTTTGCTAAACACTCTATAGTGCATTCAAATTTAGATCACATCTAATACTCGTTGCAGCTCTGTCTCTGGATGCTAACTGGCTTTCCTTTCCTGCCCTGCATATTTTGTAAGGGTTGCAGCTGTGTTTCTGCCTCATAGTGTCTGATTGCTGTGGCTATGCTGATGAATCCTGGTTTGAGTTACAACACAACTCATTCTGTTCAGTGATTTTACTTTTTAGCTATGTCTCTTCTAATTAACTGCACTATCTGAAGTTAACAGCATGTTTTTGCAGTGTCTGCTGCTAGCAGTGATAAGACCTAAAATTTAGAGTTAGGACCAAGGATTGGTGGCCAGACCAAGGTCATTGCTAAATCTTGTGCATCATGTTGTGGGGTGCAGAGTAAAAAGCTACACCTCCAGGGAGGAGCAGACAGTTCAGGTGACCCTAAAGTGACCAGCTAGGGATTCCATTGCTTATATATGTGATATATATATATATATGTGATCCTGCTCTGGCAGGAGGGTTGGACTAGATGATCTTTCTAGGTCCCTTCCAAACCCTACGATTCTGTGATATCATATTTGGTATAAGGCCAAGGGGTCATGAGGGTCAAGTGCTTTTACTTTTCTTCAATGCTTGGCATGCAGAGAGGATCCTATCCATTCTGCCTTCCATCCCAATCCATGGATTCCTGAATCCAGCTCCTGATGGTTTCTGTCTGCTGCTGGGACTGCATACAGAAGTCTGGGACTTCTGCCACAGCATCAGTGATAACAGTGACTAGCTGCCATCATGGGGATTGGATTCAATATTGGATTTGTGTATATTTTTGTTATTGTTATTATTTTCATTTCAGTTGTTTTCTTTTTCAATCCATAGGTCTTTCTCCCTTATTCCCTTTCTCTTCCCCTTTGGGAAGGGAGAGGGGTTCATAGAGAGCCTCTGTCATTCATTTAGTCACCCTTGACAATGCTCAACCATTCCTTCATGTTCTGGAGGCCAATGGGAGGCAGACAGAGATTTTGCAATGGATGTCACACTTCAGCACGAAGCAGGGCTGTGCAAATCTTGCCCGTTATGCTAAAACCCCATTTCCTGCTCTTTCTGCCTGCCTGGGCTGCTCATAGCCAAACCTTTGCTCCTCAGCCTCCTTGGAAAGCAAAACCACGGGAACAAACTGAGACAAGACTATTTGCATCTGCCTGCAGCCTCCCATGGCTCCTGCAACTGGAGAGTGGCTGCAGAACATAGAGAGCTTTCTACAAAGCCAAGGCAGCGGAAATCACCACCAATGCTAATTCGAAACAGAATGAGATAGCCACAGTGCAGGGCCTGCAGAGAGTGCACAAAGAAGGCCTTCTCTTGTTCACAGGGTGCTGACAGTATGGGCTAGAGTCCATCCTGTGCAGCTGATGTGAGGAATAGCACATCCTTAAATCTCAACACCTGGGCACAACTCAGGAGACCTCGGGAATGACACTGGGGAGATCCCGCGAGGGCTCCTGCAGCTGGCCAGGCAAAGAGCTGCTAGAAAAGGGGTTTTTAAATGAACTTTGGGATCTCCAGAAAGGCTCATTTATCAATGTAAACGAAGTTTAGCTGTTTAATAAATCTGTTTTCTTTCCTCCCTTTCATCAGACGTTGTTATGATGGCTATATGGCTTTCATAATGGGATCAGCTGCTGTGTCCATAAGCACCTCCTGCCTCTGATTCATCAGATAAAGATAAGGTAGTGGAGATTTTCTCATTTCTATTAAAGAGTGGCTCAGTTTGGGCATATGTGTGCTTAGCATTCTTTTTATTCCTTTTCAGAGCTGCATCTCTTCTAGGGATGGGTAAATTGCTATGGAAAAAGAAGAAGTGGCCAAACCAAACCTCAGCCCAAACACTGACATCAACCCAAACATTTTTGAAGGTCAGTGTTAGTTTGGATAAGTAACCCATCTACCCAGCTGTAAGTAGGACTGGTTAGAAAATGGATTTTCCACCTTCTGAAGAATTTGGACATTGTATCTCTGTTTGTAATCACCGTTTTTGTAAAGGTAAGATTTTTCACACTCTTTCCCCAAACCAAGACAAATGGATCTGAGTGGCACTTTTGATAGCTTGTATCACCTCATTTTTTTAATTTGGATTTTCTTTTGTTCATTTTAATATAGAAAAGAAAAAAATACCCACAAAATACAAACAAAGGAGTGACTGATTTAGTAAATCCACCTCCTCCAAGCTAGCTGCCCTCTGTATTTTGCATGATTATTATCATACGTAGAACTGTATCTCTCATAGGTTTGGTCACAGAGCTTGCAGCCTCTCAATCCTATGCTTAGTTGGTTCCAGAAGTCCTGCCTGAATGCAGCAGCCAGGTTAGAAGGGACTGAGAGTATGGCCAAGCCTTGTGCTTGGTGTGATACTATTGCTATGAGCCCCAGGAGGTTCCCAGGAGCTGGAGAAGAGGTGTGTGAGGGAAGTGATGGCCAAGTGGCACCCCAACAAACCAAGAGGATATATCATCCCAGCTGATAATGTAGAACCACAGAAACAGAACAAGAGAGAATAAATATAGTAGAGATGAGATTAACTTTAAATAATAAAAGAGAAGCCCAACTTCTGGGAGCTCCCAGGGCTCAGGTAGGCACAACACTGCCAGGCTAGGACACATGGCAGAGGGAGACTGAAGGGAATCTCAACTACTTTTAACTGGAACAAGATTGATTATAAAATTGGTTTCATTTCTGTGGTGTTTGCTGTGAAAACTAGAGTCATTGGAGCAAAGAATGATTCCACTAAGAGAAATGATTATGATTTTCTGTGTTTTTTATGAGCGTAGTGGTTGTCATGCTAAAAACACAGGGAATGCTAAGGGAGGTTGACTTTGGGCAAAAGTGAATTGCAGAAAATTTGCTAAGAAAAATACTGGCCTTTTTTTAGTAGGTTTGAAATAATAATATAAAAGAATGTTCTTCAGGAGGCCTCTTTTCCTTCACAAATTGAGTATGAGACCAAAATAATCATGAAGGCAAATCCAGAGGCTTCCCTGTCTTTTTCCAAAGTGTTAATTTTTTTCTTTTTTTTATGAGCATTTAATTAGATTCTGAGGGGAAAAAGAAAAAAAGGCAAACAAATGAGACTCCAGCAACTCAATACTGAGCTTTGTGTATAAAGGAAACTTCATGAAATGTGAATCAGGTTAAATAGTTCAATTATTATCCATTGCTTACATGTTGGAGAAGGAGTGCAACTGTTTGGAATTGTTTAAGTAGTTAGTAAGGTGACTGTAACATTGACCAGCAAATGACATAAATCCAGAATTAATTATAATGGCTTAAATGGTTAAAAAAAGAAAGGGGATGGTTGGTCCCATGGTTTATTGTGACCTGTCAGGATAATGGAATTTTAATCAGTCCGTTTATTTTAGAAAGGATTAATTGCATGGCCTGATGCAGAAAATACAGGGAAGGAACTCTGGAAACTGAGCTGCCTGCATGGTTTTATTAAAGCAGATCAGTTGTAGCATCTTAATTTCCTTAGACATGTTTATGGGAAACCATTTGTTTTGTCAAGATTCTTTCCTGACTTGTTGGAGTTGCTGAAAATGAATGTGTTTTCTGAGCCCATCACCTGGATATCAATCCCCACTCCACCTGCCCTGGCTCTGCATGTGGGATTCAGGGGGTTCTTATGGAAAAGTACATCCAGGTGCTCCTCAGGGCTGGGGTATGGACACCTATAAAGATTATCTTGGGGCTTTCACTGGAGAAAAGAGGCATGCTCCAAATTCCCAGCATCTTCCAGAGATTTCAAATAGTCTCTCCCTGTAAGCACATTGTGATTTGGCCCCAAGCTGCAGAAGCTGGGACCTCCCTGACAGGCTCACAGGAAGATAAATAGTTCAAATAGTGTTGAAGGGCAAACCCAACAATTTGGAAGTAAGAAAGCAACTTTTTTTTTCTCTGTAAAAGATGGAGATTGATACCCAAGCAGATCCTTGAAACATCTTGCAGTTTGACTTTGATTTTTGGCAAAATGTATTGCTCAGGGGAAAAACAAAAAAGCCAATAAAAAGAAGAGTATTTTCCTCAAAAGTGAAAACATTTCATGTTGAAATTACAAGAAGAAACCCTAACAATGTATGCTATGGGAGAAGCTTCACTGGAAATTTCCTGTGTATTTAATGCAAATACTTGTGAACACTAAGAAGTTCCAACCCAAAGAAGAAGTTTCATTTCCCATGAATGTACTTTTTGCTNTTCGTTCACGAAGCCTAGCCATACATACTTTTTGCTAAGTAATTATTTGTTAGACAGGTCCATTCCTCTCTCTCCATCTTAACATTGTATTTGCAAGAGGGCTTGAAAGTTCTTTTCAGTGAAGAGAGGGAGAAGTGGTGACCCAGCCCATCCTTTACCCATCAGCCTTCCTACAGCACCGGCTGAGAATAAATACACAGGGCTTTGGGGATTTCAAAGGGAACCTTCCCCATGTACATCCAAGCCTCCTTTTTGGCATTTTAACTCAGAAGAGCTGTGAGATACTTTTGGTTTGGTAAAACTTTATTCCGCTTACTTGTCTTATAAAATGAAAGCTCAGGCACTTTGTATTTTACTTGTGCTCTAGCTGAATCCCAGAAGACTGCCTGTGCAACTTTAGCCTCAATGCTAAAGGCTCTACCACACCTTCAATTTGTTGCTAGTTGATTTTCTTTTATAATTAGAGGGAAAGGAGGTATTTTAAATTGTCTAATATCCAGACAGGATGTCATAGAATCATAGAACAGTTACAACTGGAAGAGATCTTGAAGATCATCAGTGCAGCCTTTGTCCTAGCCCTAGCAACCTGCTAAATGATGCTCCCCAATGCAACATCTACCTGTCTCTTAAACACCTCCAGGGATGGGGACTCAAGCACCTCCCTGGGCAGCCTGTTCCAATGGCTCACAACCCTTGCAGCAAAGAAATTCCTCCTAATACCTAACTTGAACCTCCCCTGGTGCAATTTCCATCCATTTCCCCTTGTCCTATCACTCTCCACTAGGGAGAACAGAGCAGTCCCTGCCTCTCTACAACCTCCCTTCAGGGAGTTCTAGAGAGTGTGTTGTGCAGCTATTATTAGGCTGTGTTCATCAGCTGGTCTACATGAAGAGTCAGTTACATGGTGGAGTTTTACTGGTGAGCTAAAATAAAGCAGCTCAGAACAAGGAAGATGGAAACAAGGTTTCCAAGAACTTTACTTATCCTTCATCCTTCCTTCGAAGAGAACAGTAAGTATGATGGTGTCCCTGGCAGGTGTGACTCCACAAATACCATAGAACAAAAACCAGAGAAAAGCAAATGTTGCTGCAGTGTCTGAGTTACAGAGGAAAAGTATTTCTAGCAGGAGTGCACTAGGAGTGAGCTCCAAGTGGGAGCCAGCAGTGGAGCAGCTGCTCCTGCATCTCCCAGCCTCCTGCACAGGGCTCAGGGATAATCCCAGCACAGTGTCAGCCCACATGGATGGGTTTCATCCTTCCCAAACCTGCCTGATGGATGGGGCAATTGCTTTAGATCATAGAATCCTAGAATGGGCAGGTTGGAAGGGACCCTAAAGATCATCTAGTTCCAACCTCCCCGCACTGAGCAGGGATGCCAATCACTAGACCAGGTCACCCAGGGCCACATCCAGCCTGGCCTTGAACACTGCCAGGGATGGAGCATCTTGCTCTATACCTGCACAGCTTGCCAAATTCCTAGGAATGTTCCTGATTCTACATATAGATGTTGCAAGAAAGGAAGTTTTGCTTGGTTCTACTGCTAAGAATATATTTATCTCATTTTATTTTGGTGCCCGTGCCACTTCTAGCTACACTTACAGCTTGAATTACTCACAGCAGGCACGTTGTCAGTTCAAAGACTTTTAATTGGAAGATTTATCTTCTCTGAAATGCATTTATTAAAAAACAAAACCCCTATGGATTTCCATCTCTAAATATTATGTTCAGTTATGCATTGAAAATTAATGCAGTTCCTGATTTTTTCCTAGAGCTTCAGAATTTGGGAACTGCTGTGTTTGAAATCAAGACAATTATTTTTTCTAGGCATTGGATATCACTTTCTGATATCAATTATAGAAATCATCTAATCAGTTAAAACATTCACTCTGTGAACAAGAGAATCCAACAGGTCATTTCTGGGCAATCTGAACAAGCACAACTTGTTAGGATTTAGGCTGGTGAGTCAGTTTTTTTACCCATGCTTTATAGTGGAAGAAACTGAGAGACAGAGAGGACAAGATTAGGATAAAGAGGTAAAGAAGGATGCAGGATTAAAACTCCACAACTTTTAGTCCTTAGCACATCCTCCAGTCCATGCTGCACCACTCCATCCAGGGGCCTGGGACAGTGCTGCCTGCTATGAATATGAATAGAGCTTTGTCCCATACATTTGGAGTTTCCTTCTGGCCACAAATGTTTTGAAAAGCAATTAAGTTATTTAAAAAGCAGCCACCATGCCTACCAGTTAACAGGAGTTAACATTTAAAGTGAGTAACTATAATGTGTTATTTTTTGGAAAGATCAGACCTTAATCAATGGATACTGATACTTGCAGAACATAAAACTATGTTTGTATTTTAATATTGCTTTGGAATTCAGAAGGTCTCTATCCTGGCCTAAATTAGTCATTTGCAGTTTTTAAAAGTGAGGAAGAAAGAGGCAAAATTGCAATCTGATCTGAATTTGAAGGTTAGCTTTACACACTTGGAGTTCCACTGCAAGTGGTAAATCCAGAGCCAATCATCAACTATCAGTATAATTCTTGTTCTTGTGAGTGCTGATTTCTCAGCACAGCCACATATATTCTCACATGCATATGCATATACACACACATTAGATTCTGCCTCTGCCTTGGAAAGATCTGGATGATCTCTTTGCTATGGTCTCCATCCTTGCTTTTTCTCTAGCATCCTTTGCTTTCCCACAGACTGCTGGCTCCTGCCAAGATCCAGTACTGGGAAAGTACCAGTCTGGGAATTTCTATCCTCTTAATCAGAATTAGTTCCAATTAATCACCTTTGCAATATAGTTAGCAGAAGCCTGTTTATCATGATTCCCTAGAAATTAGGCAGATTGAAATTAATATTCATGAGTTGGTTTTAAAAAGAAACAACAAAGCAAAACACTTGATTTTTTTCACTATGTAAGATCATCCCTTGTTCTTGCCAGAGAACAAACTCAGGCAGCTGCCTGTACAGAGCACATAACCACTGCCACATTTGCCACAAAAGCCAGAGAAAACAGAGCTCCAGGGAGCTGGGGCAGTAGGCTGACATTTTCTTCTTCTTCTCCCTCTCTCTCTCTTTTTAAAATAAAATTATTTGTTTAGTTTGAAAGACAATACCCAGCTGGGCTACAGGGAGTGCACTCGGTGAGCTAATGCAGGCAGCTGGCATAACCACAATGAGCAGAGCTGCACCCTTCCAAGAGGAAAAAGGGCTCAGATGACAATATAAGTTACTCAAAACAAATAGCAATGAAATGGAGTGGAAGAGAGTTCTCCACTTGAGTTACTATAATGTTCCATTTATAGTTTCAGGCTTCTCGTAGACTGTGATTATAAAATGTTGGCTGGCATCTACAAAAAGGAAAGAAAATATTCTCCTGGAGGTAAAGAATCTAGATTATCAAGTGGATTTTTATTTGATATCAATAATAAATCACTACTGGGCTAATTTGGTTGCAGCCAGACTGTAAAATACAGCCTTTAGCAGGGTTGCATGGTGTGCTGAACACAGACTGTTCTGCACAGCACCTTATGCCACTGGGTCCATGAGCTTTTGGGGACCCTTCAGTCAGTGGCAGTGTTGGACATTGGCTCAGGTTCAAAACAAAACGCAGCTTTAGACCAGAATATAAGACTATGTTTTAAATTCAGATGATGAAAGGAGGCTTTTTGGCACTTCCAAAATCCTGCTTCACCTCAGATGTATTTTGAGCGAGGAACATCCTCATTCAAACAAACCTCCTGCAGGTAGGTTGGACCTTGATGAAATGATATTTTCTCGTTGTGAAACACTTTCTCTTGACTGTTCTCATTACTTTTGACCTCTTCTGCCTTGAGGAGAAGCCTTTGGAGGGAACTACAGTGAGCCCCTGCATTGCTAAGCCCTGTCTCCTGGGCCACTCTGCAGGATGCTGTAAGGAGGCACAGAGCTCCTGGGGTGATTATTTGTTCAACAAAAGAAAACACTGGAAAGGTAAATGTTTGAAAGCAGTAGTTGTCATCTGCAGAGAAATGACAAAGTGGCTGCTTTGGTTAAAAACAAAACACAACTGCCACATTTTTTATTTTTGTCAGCACTGCTGTCCAAGGGGGAAGAGGTGAATTGTGTGGAAGCAAAAGAAAATAGAAATCAAAGACAAGGAGAAAAAGAAGGATGAGAAATCATCTGAGGATAGATGATAATAAATGAGTAGGAAGGCCACTCTGTCATGAAGAGCTGCTTCAATGGGCTCTCTTCCTGCCTCTGTATTTAAAAGCTTTTTTTGTCAGACATGCTTGACTAAAATCACATGGAAATATCCTTAGCAGCAATTCACAGGATTAGCAGTGATCTCTACCAGGCAAGAACCTGACCCAAACACTCTGTGCTGGTTTTTGGTGTGTCAGCCCCATCCTCATGTGCCTGGGTGCATCAGGGCAGCTCTGGTTCCTCTGCTCCACCTGCACCTTCACTCCTTGGCTTAGCTCCTGAGGACAGTGGAAATGTGTGATGAAGCCTCTAAAACTTCATGATTGTATCTGAGGAATTGGAAAAAGAAAAAGAGGGAAAAGAAAACCCAGAGATGATGGGGGAAGAAGGTGTCACAGAGCCCACCATGAGCCTTGCTGGGCCTCTGGTTCTCTGGGATAGTTGATCCAGGATGTGCCGGGAACAGGGGTGAGGAACTGGGAGCTGGTGCATCTGCTGCTGAATGCTGGATTTTATGATTCCCCATGTCTATAGAGGGCCACCTCAGCCCATGAACTGGACCATCACACACCGTGTCCTAGCAGCTGAAGAGCCACACTATTCTTCCTCATGATGGCCCAAGACAAGGACTAGGAGGTGGTGACAGCAGCCTTCCCTTTGCCTTTTACCTAGCAGGAAGGGCTGACAATTTGTTATTGACCTATTTACCATGTGTTTTACTGTTCCTGCCCCAAAGAATTTCCAGCCCACCAGCATACATTCATGCATGTGAATCTACAAGGCCCTCATGCAATGCTCACAGAGACTCAACAAAAATCCTTCCATTTGTCTTGGCAGGTGTTGGATCTAACCTTTTGGATGGGGAACAGGGAGCATAGGAGCACACACTGTGCAGCATCACTCTTCTCCTGCATGGATTGGGGAGCAAGACAGGAGAGAAGGGAGAGAAAAGCCAATTCACCACCAGCTTTTTGGTAATGTTTATTCAAAGCCTGTAAATTACTTAGGTGGAGAGGACAATTTAAAGCAACAGAAATATCCCTAGCTGCTTGCTTTGGATGGCAGGAGGGCTGTCCCCTAAGCTCAGTAGCACTTGGAAATGATGCATCCCCTTCCTGCAGGGTGATCAGCAGTCAAACCCTGCCAGGTACACAGCACGGTTCTCAGCTGGAAAACCCAACAGTGAAGGAAGAGACATACACGGATGATATATACAGGAGCTACCTTCAGTGAGTGATGGCTGATGGCAGCCATTCCTTTGCCTGCTCTGCCAGCTCCAAGGAGCCCAGCAGTGCCCAGGAGGGGCTGAGTTTTCCCTCGCCACGTGCAATCTGTGGTTTTCTCTCCTTGGCTGTGCTCCCCACAGTGCCTGCAGTTACCTGCGGAAACCGACAAGCCCCAGTCTACGCAGGCGGCTGTCTCCATAGGCCCTGTGTAGACAAGCGGAGCCAGAGGGCTGATCCCCTGGCCCCAGCACACAGCCTTCCTTTCAGCACCTTCCCCTTACACAAAGACTAACTTATCCCACCTTTTTTCCCCCCTCTCTCTCCCTCTGTCTCTGCTGCCCGTAGCCCTCGCAATGAAAAGCCCTCCACGCGCAAGCTCATAAAAAGCCTTGTGCCACCTCCTCTCCCCCTCCCTTCCCATCCAGAACAGTGCTGCCAAAAAGGGGGGGGAAAAGGAAGGGGGGAGGAAAAAAAAGAGAGAGAGAGAAGGCTGGGGGCAGTTAAACCTGGAACTCATTTAGCAAAAGGGACTTTAGTTAACAAGAAAGTTACCCATCATGAACCGCTGGTAACACCTTGAGTGATCCTAAATCCATTACCCAGAGACTGAGCCCTGGCTGAGTTTGATTTTATGAACTGTGAGGCTGCTATGTTGAAAGTCTGCAAATTGGACATAAATTGGGTTGCAGAAGGGCTGGGGATCTGAAAGGGTTGGGGTTTTCTTGCTCTGGTGATGTAAGAGGCTTTGGCCACAGACTCTCCTGCTCCAGTGAAGAAGCTGTTGATGAGACACTCTCAAAGACAGCAGCTGGACAAGGAGGGAAAACTCAGCAGACCTCCAGCCTGTGATTTTTGGCTCTGCTGATGCATCACCTGCAAGAGGATGGGCAAGTTGCTGCTCTTGCTGTGCCTCAAATCCTCCCTTTGTACATCATCTGAGCTTTCACTCTCCTTATTCATGGGCTATCTTCCTCGCCTTGCTTACCTTCATGGTTTAGTCTCCAAAATACTGTGATGCAAATCCAACTCTCATAAAGGAAACAAGATTGACTGAAATACTGAAAGCTACTCCACGTGTTCCCAGAACTGAGCACCAAGGTGCAAGTGGAGGGTGGAAGAGTTGATGCCTCAACAGGATGATGCAGCTTTTGGTGCTCTGATCAAAATGAAGAGCTGCTTTACATGAGACATTGCTACACATACAAGCTCAGTGTATCATCTTTTCTCATGTGCTTTACATCTCAGATAACTTGTGCAACTTTCAGAATACAGAAGCTTCAAACTAAGTGTCAGGTAATCTTACATCCTTGGATAATATACATAAAACCAGGTAAGGTGAACCCTCAGCACAAGGAAGACATGGACCTGCTGGCATAAGCCCAGAGAAGGCCAAAAAGATGATCTGAGGGCTGGAACCTCTCTGCTGTGAGGACAGGATGAGACAGTTAAGCTTGTTCAGCCTGGAGAAGAGAAGGCTCCAGGGAGAATATATTGTAGCCTTTCAATGCTAAAAGGGAGCTTATAGAGAAGAGGGAGAGAGACAGACAGATAGCGACAGGACAAGGAAAACTGAAGGAGAGGAGATTTGGATTAGATGTTAGGAAGAAATTCTTTACTCAGAGGGTGATGAGGCACTGGAACAGGTTACCCAGAGAAGTTGTGGATGCTCCATCCCTGGCAGTGTTGAAGGCCAGGTTGGATGGGCCCTGGGCAGCCTGGTCTAGTGGGTGGCATCCCTGCCTATGGCAGGGGAGTTGGAAGTTTATGGTCCAAATGATTCTGTTACCCCATGGTTCTGTGATAAGATAGAGTACAACAAGGCAAGCAGAGATAGGTGAATTATGCTGGGAATAAAGCAGGTTTCAGGTGATTAGAGGCACAGGCAAGGGACAAGGCTCTCCTTATGTTACCACACTTTACAACACTTGTGGTATTCCTGAAATTCAGAGTTTTGATAGGTTTTCATTTTGCTATTCTGGTTTATTGTTGTAGAAAACACTCAGGTTATTTGCATGAATTGTATTTGCTGGTGATGGTGTTTTGTAGCTTAGGTAGCCTATGGAAAATGAAGATGTCATGGCCTTAGAAACAAAATTGGGATCTGACTTTAAGATGCTTGTTTCCAAGCATAATTTCTGTTGCCATCACATTCCAAAGGACAATGACCCAGCTGCAGCAAGAGGCAAACTGGGCTTGATGCTCACTCTGGTGAACAGCAGACATCCTCCTCTACCCTTCCCACCAGGCACACTGCTGCTGGCTTCTTGCTTGCCTTCTGCTGGGTTTAGATTGGAAAGAATTTACCCCTAGGTAATAGATGCAGTGATCATCAGCTTCCATTAACTGTGGCAGATGAAATGGTTTTTATACATAGAGTTATACGAAAATTTGATTTTGCAGCTCAACAGCTGAACTAATTCTTTTTTTATTAATATGACTTGGGTTGAACTGAAGCAAATGCTTTTGGATTCCTCAGTGAGACAGGAGTCAGGGAAAAAATCCTTTCTTTTTCTCTGATTTAACCTTGATTTTCACTGTTGATGTTTTAGAAAGTAGGCAAGTTTTGAAACGGAGTTTTTAATGACAAAAAATATATACATTTCCTTTTAAAAATCATTTTGTTAATGACAGATGATAGCAAAACTACATTTTTCAAGCAAATAAACTGTTTCTTGAACCCATTTCAACATTAAAGCTGCAGGACACTGGAGTAAAGATCTGAGTTTGCAAAGCCATGAAATCACTAGGTTTCTTTCTCACGGAGAACTACTTTTTATCTTGAAGTTAAGCAGGTATTCAGAAGTCTTTCCATGTGGGGAAAGCCTAGCCACCACATCTCAGCACAGACCTCTGAAAACTTGATTTAAAAGATTAGTTAATGATATTCTGCAAGATAACTTTCCCTCTCTTAAGTCATCAAGCGTGGGTCAGTCCCAATTTGGGGTAGTCTTTTGACCCAAGCTAGCAGAGCTGAGCACAGCACCTTCTCTGTTAGTTTATAAGTAAAGGTAAAGCTGTGGAACACGTGGCTAATTTTACCAGCAAGGTGGCAACAATTCAGTGTGTGATATGTGAGGGCAAAGCACAGGCAATTCATTTGGGTAATTTCTTAGCCTTCTGGCTTCTGCAATGTTTCTTTAGGGGGCACTGAATATGAGTGATTGAGTGAGAGAGACCACGACAGAATTAGCACACACTGGATCTTTTGACCAAGGGGAAAAAAAAAAAAAAACACAACCCAAAACAAAACAAAACAGTCTAATGTTGGTCTAGGGGCACTTTCCCTTAGGATTTGGGAAAGAAAAACACCAAAGCATGTTAGTTTGGTGCACCTCGAGCAGAGCAGCGCGTGCAATTAAAATCCATTTCAACCAAATAAAAAGACACTTAATCTTGGATCAAAAATAACTAGAAAATAGCAGGCAGCACCACCCAGCCCGAGCTGCAGTGGCATTTCCAAAGCAAATTCAACTCGCTGATACTGTACTGGGAAATGTGCTTCTAAGAAATCATTGGCAATTCCCTCTTGGAGTTTGCAGTGCTGCCTGTGACAGGCACTTGTCAGTGACAGCACACAGGTACCTCCCAGAGTCACCCATGGAGAACTTTCCAGAGAGTTGGTGTGGAGGGTGTGCCCATGTTTGCCATTGAACTTAAACAGGGGTAAAATTGCTCTGGCTCTTTTGCTATTTTCCCCTTTTCTTTCCTTTTTGTTTGATTTTTTGTTTAAATTCTTGTTTCTGACTCAAGGAGTTCCTCTGCCTGTATGAAAAAGTCCTTTTTTCTTTAACATAATAAGGACAAGGAGGAGTGTTACCTGATTTTAACAGCAGTGCTTTGCAGGAAGTCTATCTTACCAACCTTCACGTGCTTTACCATGGTGTGGTTGCTGTGCTGGGACAACTAAAACCCTGATTTTCAGCTCAACCCTTCCCTTTGCACCTGTCCTTCTGTGAGCTCATGTGGCATTAGCTAAGCTCTCCAGTGCTATCTAATTACTAAGCTGTCCTTCAAGGACAGGTTTCTCTGCAGTGGCAGTGGGCATATCCCCATCACCCTTGGAGCAGTTTGCTTGGGTGTCAGCAGTGGGAAGAGAAGTAGTGCACACACTGTAGCCTCCCTTCTCCAGCACCTTCCTGGACAATGTGCTCTCCATGTCCTTTACTTGAGGTGGTCATGTTGCCTTGGTGTCCTTCAACCCTAGCCAGGCCTGCACGGACCCTGAGGCAAGACTGTTAGATGTTGGGGTTAGATGGATTTAGTCCACAGAAGACCTCTCTGAGCTGCTGAACTCTTCTCTGAATCCATCCCCAAATGTTTGCTCCATTAGGTACCTGTGAGATTTTAGGGCTTAACTTCCAGAAAGGCTGAGCATCCATGGTTCCTACTTACCTTAGGCTGAAGCCACAGAAATCATCTGTAAATTTGGCCCTAGTACCAGCTCCACTGATCTCTGGAGTGGGCAGTGGAGCTCAGAGGAGCAGAGTCACCACAGTGCAGCCCCACTACTCCAAGCTCTGTACTTTATTTCTCAAGGGTGAACCATGCTTCTCCCCAGCCCCACAGCCCAGGTTCTCCTCACAAGCCAGCTCCAGTTCCTGACTCACTAACAGGAAGGCATAAAAAAATATTTAAAGATAATTTATTCTTGCCAAGCAACAATAGCAATAGTTAATCTCTTCTATTAAAACCTTTAATGACTTAGGGGACTTATGAAGCCATCAGAGCCTGTTTAATGAGGGCCTGCTCTGGCCCATACTTTTCAAAGCTGAAATCTTTAATAGAGCAGAAAAGAAATTCACAACAATTTGGGGGGGGAGTGTACTAAAATTTATGGAGCTGTTTGGTTTCCAGGACTCCTGTTCCTGCTGGGCAATGCTCTGATGATGTATTATGGTAACATGTCATCAGGGCAATGGAGCTTCATGATGCATTACAGCAATAAGTCGTTTGTAATACATCATCAGAGCAGCTGCTGCTCCAGATTGGGAGGCTCAAACAAACATTAGGCAAGCAATTCAGTGTGCACCAAAGATGCTTTCTTCCTTTCTCTCTTTTCCTTCCCTTTCTGTAGGTCCTTCTCTCCTGCTTGCTCCTGATCTTGTCCTGCCAGTAGCAATTTGCTGGTAATTTATTCATTCTGGCTCTCCCATGAAAATTCCTTTCTGGTGGAACCAATGGAGCACAATGCTCTGCACCCCAGGAACGCACTGTGAGGATGAGGAGGGTGACTGTAATGAATTAGATGTGTAATCCCTTCAGACTGCTAGCCCAGGTCTGACAGGGACCAGCAGCAGATGTAAAAGAGGAGACAGTTCACCACAGGGAGTTGTGGGGTGGAGGGCAGTGTAGGTCCTATTTTGCTATTACTAATTGAGTTAATAGTTAAGGTCCCCTTTAATTACACCCTGGCTTTAGTTCTCATTATTTTGGTTCTGTTTATGATGTTAACAGTTCTCACTAATCCATGGAAATATCCAAAATAATAATCTGGGGTAGGGCACAGTCTGAAAATCCNTCCCTGGAGCTTCGTTAGCAAAGCCTAGCCACGACGACGACGAATCTGGGGTAGGCTCTCAGCTAATGTAATAGCTGAGCTCAGGAGTTTTTAGGAAAAGGCTCCATCATCTTTCTTGCCTTTACTTGAAAGCTGAACAGGTTCTGGTGGCAGAGCACAGCTTAGGAAATGAGTTGCTAGAAGTGTTCATGTAGCAGTGGCAGCCTGGTGGCATCCCAAGCCCCATAGTCTTGCAGTTGCCTTTCCAAGCTTTTCCCATCTACTGTGCTTGTCTTTTACACATGTAACAAACAGACCTCTGGAAGCTCATCAAATACACTGAAAAGCCTTTCTTTTTCAGCCTTGAAAACTCATTTTGCTGTATTCCTCTTCTGCTGTTTTCTTTAGAGAGGGGACCCAAGCAAAATGTTTCAGACCTGACTCTCTCTGTTTGCCAAGCTGGAAGGTACTTGGGCTTGGCAGTGCATCTGACATGGTGTTTCAGGACATCACAGAGGGAAAGAACAATTGGGATCAGATGTAGTCCCTGATAGGGTGCCTGGGTATTGGAGCTGGGATTAGGACTTTGCTCCAGATATATCTGCTGTTCTCTTCAGAGGAGGTTGGCTCAGGAGATAATACAATGTTCAGTGGGGAACCACTGGATATACTACCCATATGCACACACAGCAGTTTGTTGTGTTTCAAGGGATTGTTTTGATTTTTTTTTATGGGTTTTATTTTTTTAGCACTCCTTTAGTGTCTAATGCCCTGCACTTATTAAATCACACAGCACAGCAGAAAGAAAGAGAGGAAAATCACATCCATGGTTTGTTACAATGCATGAGGCATAACCAAGTGCTTCAAATCCCTGAGGGGATTACTTGGAAATCACCAGGCCACCTGGAGTTTCATTATGGCTCTTACAAACAGGCTTTTAGCAAGAAGGATGAGGTGGGGGGAGAAGGGGTCTTCTATTTAAGCACTGAAAAGAGATAAAGTTCAGAGAGCTGAACAATGGCTTCCAATGGGCTCAGCCGAGTCAGCTGAGAGCAGGGACTGGAAAGGATTAATCAGAGCAAAAAATGTCAGCTTACAACAAAATCTTTAGCAAAGTGTCCAAGCCACAGAGCTCAGCAGAGACAGAGTTAGTCATTCTCTGATCACGTACTGCTTTTTCCCTTGCTTAGTCTGTGAGTCAAGAGTTTGTGTTTGAATCCAAGTTGTCTTTGGTGTATCTATGTCACAAGCTGTTCCTTCAGTCCTGGCTGTAGGGAAGCCCCTCTCCTGCTCCCATGTATTTCCTGGCCCACTGACTATCCCATGTATCCATGGGGTGGAATCTCACCCCATTAGGCTTTAGCTAATGCAATGACATCAGGCAGATAACAGCAAGTTCACTGTTCCTCTCCCTGTGGTATGAGTACTTCATATTTGCATTGTGTTTTATACCATTAAATGTGTTGGAAACTCCAGTATTTGTGTTAAATATGTAAGGCAGTCCATTAATTATGTAGGAGTTTGGACAATCAAATATTGTCAGGTTTTGATTGTACACCTGAAGGCAACTCTCCCTGTGATTGCTGTCTGGTAGATCTGTGCAACATCTCCATTGCTGGTCACCTGCACACCATTGCCATGGTTGCCTGTGGAATCATGGTCATTAAAGAAGATGCCTTAGCTGCTCTGAAGTTGGCAGAATTTCTGTGCTCCACTGTAGAGCCTCAGGATTTCAAGAATGCCATGATTAAAGTGGTAATTTTTGTCTGTAAGAGGTCTCCCCAAAATCAAATATCCTGAATTCACAGCTGGGTATCAGTTCTTTCAGTGGGAGGCTATACAACTGCATCAGTCACTCAAGTGATGGAAATCTGTGCAAAATGCTTCTTTTTTAAGAAACATCCTCTGTACCTCTCCAGATAGATGCATGTGGAGGAGATTTATTTCTTAAAGTATGGAGGAGTTATTTCTTAAATTAGGAGATAGAGCTGAGGCTGTTCAGAGGACTGAGGGTGACCAGAGCTGTCAAAGAATTGGCACCCAAGTGCAAGATGACAAAAGTTGAGGCTTAGTTAGATCTCAGTGACAGCCAGCAGTTCTGACTGGATCTTCATCCACTTTGAAAGAGGTTTTCCACCTTTGTACATTTATTTCATTCATGCTCCAAACATTTCTAACATACATTTTTACAGCAAAAGGTGAATATAGAAAACTTCTTCACCCCTGAACTCCTCCTGTACCCCTTCAATCACTACTCTTGCACATAAGCACATAGTCTTAGGGCTCTTGGAAGAACAAAAGGTACTTTTCTGCTATATTTTTAAAATTGCAATAAAGAATCAGCAGGTAAAATCTTCTGGCCTACATTAAGAAAACAAATAACTGGCTAGGAGGATTGTCTTGAACGTCACTTTCAATTAGAGTTAATCCTAGGTGGTGAAAGAATGGATGACACATCTGTAAGATATGCTGCCATTATGCTCAGGCTTTGCAACAAGAAGTCAGGGCTTCCAGCTTAGGAGTTTCTCTGTAGGAATCTATTCCATATTAGACTTATAAATGGGTTCAGTTCCTCTTAGGTACTCTTTTAAATAGCCTTTCACTTTTACAAGGTATTTGCTTGCTGATGGAGTCA
Source organism: Bucco capensis (assembly GCA_013396975.1). Classification (NCBI taxonomy): domain Eukaryota; kingdom Metazoa; phylum Chordata; class Aves; order Piciformes; family Bucconidae; genus Bucco; species Bucco capensis. The sequence goes on along the minus strand of VWZO01022078.1, from coordinate 433,716 downwards.
AGAAATCCTAAAAGGATAAAAAGGATTTCATGTGGTGTCTTCAGCTAGAAGATGACAGGGAGGTTGTGCAGGTGAAAAAGTTGTACAGGAGCTGAGGCTCTAGAGCTGGGGAGTGTATTTTGTCTCTCTCTGGATTGTTCCTTCAGAACTGCTGAGGATTTTTATCCTCCTGGACTTGTAGTGTGTTGGTTGCAGTGAGGATTCCTGAACACCACCCTAGGAGTGCTGGAGTTCTATTATGCCTCTAATCTGCAACATCTCACCTCCTTAGAGAGGAGGAAACAGCACATAATAGTCCATGCTGACTAACTCCTATTCCACAGGCAGAGGGCTGAGGCCAGGCAGGACTTCAGGAATTCAAATTCAGGGAAGCCCAAAGTGAATAGAGTATCCTTTCTTTTTTCTGTCTCAATCTTTATTGTGTTATTGAGGATAAAAAGTTTGCCATCAAATGTCTTTATGGTGGGTACTGGAATTAAAATCCCTAATCCCAAACTTTCAGCTGGATGCCAGTTTGGAACTGTTTGAAAAAAAAACCCAAAAACAAACCCTAACCTAAAAAACTCCTTAGGCATTTGTTCTGTCACTCTGTTAAAAAAGAACAGCTGAACAAATTAGCAACATTTTGTGAGGATTAGGAAAATTGATACAGGCTGACTCACTGCATGCCTATATAACCCAAAGTAATGTTAAAACCCAGGAAATGAGACTGGGACTGGAAAGGCTGAGAGAATTATTGTATTATTGTAGCATCCTATAATGTCAGATTATTGGACTCGGTTTTCCACTGCCTATTTGCACCCTTGTAAATGTTGGAACATTCCTGCTCCAACCTGATCACCATTTCTTCTTGTGATGCATTGAAGTTTCCCTCCAAGTGCTTTGTTACTCCACGAAAGCACAACTTTCATGAAATAATTAATTCACTTCAAGCTTCCTCTGCTAAATGTCAGAAATGGATTAAAAATTGAACCACCCTTGAAGACTGAGTGCTATTAAGTTGTATTTTATACAAGGCAATGGATAATGAGATCTTTCACCCCTATCAGGAAATGTAGGAGCTAGTAAATGTGATTTTTACATTGAAGAACTTCAAAGAGGGAGAAAAAAAAATCCTAAAATATGTGCAAAAGAAATTATTTTACACTAAGGAGGGAGCAGGTATTTTCTGTATATTTACATCTGAAGGCATGAAAAGGGATGTGTTCCTAATTATAGTGTTAACCTGCAGTATTTGAAGGGATGGTATTTATATTTGTATCTTGTTTAAAACAGGGAATTCTGGCCCAGTATTTTCTTCTATGTTTCTACTCCTCTGTGTACATGCCTGTACTAGAAGATATACAGCAGCCTTCAGCAAACCTCTGCCTAGGAATAAGTTTATATTCAGTAGAGCCCAAGCTGCTGGAGAAATCTCTCCTCAAGGCCAGTTTTCAGTGTTAGAGGTGTTTTTAGAAGGAAGAGGGATCCCTTTGAAGGCTGTGGATTCTCCCAGCTCACTAACGGCTCAGCTTGCCTTTGCCTCATGGGTGGAAGGAGCAGACTCCACATCCCTCCCCGTTCCCTGAGGCCAGGACTTTGATTTTAGCCCCAGTGCTGGGTGAATAATCGATGAAACCATGCAAGATCTTGCTGGGTCAGAGGAAGCAGGGTGCAGCCAGGCTGCAATCAGCTGTTTGCCTGGCTTTGATCCTCCACCGGAGCCCCCGGGGCAGCCCCAGACCCCGCAGCCAACGGCTCCAGCAGGCCCTTGGTGGCCATTGTGCACTGGGAAGGGATCACCTGTCAAAGTGAATGGCTGCAACCTTTCCCTGACCACGGGAAGCCTTTTGATGCAGCGAGTGTTGATAATTAGGGTCTAATTGAGTGATTAACAGCCTCAGCAGCTCATGTCTTTAAGGGTATGCGAGGAGCATGGACAATGTTTCCTTGCAGGTCCCAGGTCCAAGCATCTGAAGATGCATTTTTCTACCTCCACCAGACTCGTTGGCCGTGGTTGCACCTTCAGCTGCTTCTCAGATGGAGCTGTACCTTCATCAGAAATGTGCAGAGCCAGCAGCATCCCAGAAGGTGATTACATTTTCTCACGAGTGCTGTAATCAGGTTCCCTAAACCTCTATTGATAATAACTGTAGCAGGAACAGGCTCCCCTTTGCCAAGACACATGAGCTCGGCAGGCAGTGAAAATCTGTCTAGATATACTGAACTTAATTAACTGAGTTTGAAGAGCCTATTAAGGCAATATTAAAAGAAGCCTATCTCAGCAGGTCCTCACAGTGGGGAGACACAGCAGAGCTTTCAATTTAAGACTTATTGCAAAGCCATCCTGCTGCCCAGCTCCCTGCTCTGCCTGGGAGCACTTTAATAGACAGCTTGGGAGTAGGGTAAAAGAGCTTACAAAGAGAGCTGGGCAAGTGCTGGCTATATCAAAGGAAATCAACCTGTAATATATTATATGCTCACTTTGTGGGTAGGGGGAGAAAAGATCTATATATGGGGAGGTTATTCAGCACTGAATGAAACAAATGACAGCATTGGAGTGGTTGAAAATATTAAAATAGAATGATTTTGGCATACTGCAGTAGAGTAGAAGTAGCTGCTTGTTATAAAGTGCAAACTTCTCCCATATAATCAAAGAAATGCTTCCTACATCTACTTCCCTCTCCTCTTCCTCCCCACACAGAAGTTAGTGACTAGTTTTGGATCCCTTTTTCACTTCTTGAGAGACATAAGTGTTGTCATCAGTCTGAACATCATTAGTGGGCTATGTTCCTGGCTATAGGAGAGCAAAAGGCTAACATTTGTCTATTGCCTGACTGATGAGTAAGGAGCTCTGTCCTGCAAACAGAGGCTCCCTTAAGACATTGTTTATTATAAGATGCTGAATTGCAAAACTACAGTAAAAAATAACAAAACAAAAAAAAACAACAGAATGTGTTGATTTTTCCCATTCTCAGTGCAACCTGCAAATGGAATGGTATGGAAGTTTAAATGTAGTAACATCTCTAACAATCATTCCATTTCTCAGAGGGCTGCCCAAGCTGTATGTGCAACATTGTGAAACTAGTATTTGCATTTAATTGAATGATATGATGTTGAAGTCAATGTGAATTAAAGTCTTTAGACCCAGGGGAATGCTGCTGGCCAGCCCAAGGCCCAGGTCTTGACATCTGTGGACTATATTCAAGTGTTTATTGAGATGGGAAGCTCAGTTTTCGTTCTGATGGTTGTAGAAAGAAGCTTGAAAATATGACCTGAGTTGACTCATTTAATAAGGGGGTGAGTGGGAGGTAACCTTCGTATTGTCATGGTATAAAATCCCAGGGTTTTGTACTAAAACAAATGGTCTGGTTAGGAGCCTTGGTGTGGTGATGGAAGCTTGGGATCTCTAGCTGTGGCTGAATAGCCCTACCCATCCACTGGCAAGTCGGTAGGTGCTTAAGGTTTGAATTGATGTTCACTAGAGCATCTGCCATGGACTACTCAGGACATGTCAGGCACAGTCTGAAAATCCCTTGTGGTCTCCTGNCGACTCTGGACATGTACTGAGCCTAAAAGCTGTGGCTCTTCTCATGCTTGCATGGCTATGGAGACCCTGTGAGAAAAGTCTGAGGAGGGCTGTTCTATTTGGAAACTTGTATAACTAATTCCTCTAATTTATTGAAGTCATCTTTGGGTGGAGGTAATGGTTGTTAACTTCTGCGTCAGCCCCACCAGCCACTAGAGCTCCTCAGTTTCTGCTGGAGCAGCAGCTCCCTAGGCAGAAGGGAATAGCTGCCTCCATTTACCCTGCAAATAAGAGGGAAGAAATTCAGCTTCCCAGGCAAGCCTTGTCTACGTGCCACACTCTGCCTCCTTTGCTTATGATGCATTTAAGAACCCCAAGAGACTGGAGCTTCCCTGGGAGAAATGTAGGTGTGAACAACAAGCTGCACAGGCTGGATCAGTGGAAAGCAAGCACTTCCAGAGTGCCCTAACTCTTATATTGAACATTAGAACAAACCCCAAACTACTGTTTGCATGCATAATGTACCATGCATGTGTTCACACATGTTATACCAAATAAGAAGGGGCTGGAAAGGCCAGAATGCTTGGCCAGTTTATTGCAGGAGCTGAATTAAAAATAGAAGATCCTACTGAAGAATGTCTGTTTAGTGCAGCTGAAGTATAATTGTGTGTGGCTTCAGTTTGTTTGGCATAGGAAAACCTGCTGTAACTTGAGAATTCATTACGAGAAGAGTACAGGACTCCTGCCATCTCCTAATAGCCTTCCTACAGCTTGAAATGCCAAAGTTACAGGGAAAGTCTTCAAGAAATGACAGGAAAATCTGAGAAGATAACGAAAGTGGACAGGGAAATTAATAGAAGCCTTGGCTTCTCTAATCCACAGTGATGAATATCTTCTAGTTCCATGATCCTTGGTTTCCACTGGAATTGATAAAGTACCAAATGTGGCTTCTCTGCTTTAAATCAATACCCCAAAAAACCCCTACTTGGCCTTGGTGGCCTAGCTGTCATCTCGTTTCTAGCTGAGGGTTAGACATAATACTTATTAACCTCAACAGTAAGATAGACCATTTTTTTCCAGTTGTATTTGAATTTCTTTCTTATTTTAATTCTGTTATGCCCAGAAGAAGATGATGTGACCAGCATTGGAGAGGCTAATAACTTTCAGCACGTTGCCAAAGCCATGAGGTTTAATGATGACTTGCCAGATTTTCAGGAATATCCACCCCTTAAGTATCAATTGTCTTTAGAGTATCTTGGGTCCAGCACCACAGCTCAGTCCCTGCTTAAGAAACTCTTGGCTGTCTGCTGATCTTCAGGCAGTTCCTACAAACCACACAGGCATGTGGAGAGGGATGCACATTGCTACCTTCACTTCTTGCAGCTGTGGAAACTAAGCCATGCAGAATCCTCTTCAGCAGGGCCTCCTGAGCACTGCCTCCAGACTGGCCCTCAGCAGCCCCAGCCTCTTCCAGCAAAAGAAAATACCAGGGAAAGAGGGAATCTGTTTCTACCAGCAGCTTTTCTGACAGCAAATGGTTTAAAGAAAAAAAGAAATTAGAAAACTTGGGGGAAAATCAGATAGGGAAAATGGCAATGATATTGCATTGCTGCTTAGCTGTAAAAAAAAAAAAGAATAAGGACATGAAACAATTTAAATGTGTGCTGTGTTGCAAGCATAATTCTCTGGTCTTTCAAACTCAGAATTTGCTACAAGAGTTATTATTGATGAGTTGTATTTAAATGCAGTTTATAGCACAGTACTATTTCCAGGCCTGAAATATAGATACCCTGACACTTCACCAGAGGATGGTTAGGCACTGGAACAGGTTACCCAGAGAAGTTATGGATATTCCATCCCTGGCAGTGTTGAAGGCCAAGTTGGATTGGGCCTGGGAAACCTGGGCTGGTGGGTGGCATCCCTGCCTGTGGCAAGGGAGCTGGAACTAGATGACCTGGAAGATCTCTTCCAACCTAGGGCATCCTATGACAGTTCTACCATTTCTTTTGCTGTGAATATTATTTACCATAAGTGCTCCCTTACATTTTTTAACCTTCAGTACTAGATGCATACAATTCTAACAGAATAGAAAACATGGTGATCTTGCAGGGCTGCCCTTAAGTAGACTCTCTGAACAGTCATTGCAAGCTGAGTTTCTGCTTCAATTGTTAATTTTAAATGTGCCACCTCCTTTGAGAAAAGTGAGAAGAATGCCCAATAACTGCCTGTGGTTTTGCTTCACTCTCCTGTCCTCCATTTAGCCACAGTCTGTTTTCCTTCACACTTACTTGACATCATGGAAATTCAATTGATGCCAATAATTTATTAGGGTAGATGTGGGAGAAGTAGGTGTTTCTGTCATTAGAGCATCATATTGCTTTCCCAGCTCAGTGCTCCAAGGCAGCACTGCAGCAGACCTGGCTCCTGCCACCTCCTTTGCCTTCCAAGCTGCAAAGCCATCTCCACACTCACATCTTGCATAGCTGGCATGGCTGAACTCTGCTTTTGCTTCTTGAAGGGCTATCACTCATTAATATTTAGATCTCTGTTCCGTAGTGATTATTCCTCCCAGATCCCTTCACAGGAGGAGAACTTGCTAGTTTGGGAAATGAATATGTCACGACAAACTAGCCTTGTGTAAATATATTTTGTGTGTATGAAATAAGCCCATCATTCAGATGTACATTGTGTTTATTTTTGAACGTGGTTTTTTGCAACTCAACCTTACATTCAACAGGAAAATGTTTATCCCAAGAGTTAATGCAGATGAGTAATCTGGGATGCTCCTGCCAGTTCTCGGGTGGTGGGATGTCTGTCATCAGCTAGGCACTTTGAACTTAGGGGGTTTACTTTATGTCATGCTCCAACCACTAAAACAACACACCACCATGGAGCTCTTCCCTGTTGAACCAAACAGGGATTAAGCCATGGAAACTTATGCTGAGAGCATCATTTTGGGGGACCTTCTGTTCATCAGCACATCTTCCTTAATTCACTGTCTTGAGATAGGCAGTGAAGGGTCAGTTAGGTAGTGTGATGGTTTACTGCAACACTAGTAAAGCTGTCCTGCTTCTGTGGAATACCTGTAGATATGGAGATGTAGAAGGCATAGAATCCTAGAATGGTTTGGGTTGGAAGGGAGCTCTGGAGCTCATCTAGTCCAACCCCCCTGCAGTGGCCAGGGACATCCCCAACTAGAGCAGCTTGCCCAGAGCCCTGGCAAGCCTCACCTGGAATGCCTCCAGGGATGGGAACTCAACCACCTCCCTGGGCAACCTGGGCCAGTGTTCCACCGCCCTCGTGGGGAGGCATAATGGAAGACATATGAAAAATGACAGAGAGAATTGATCTTGGAGCTTTCATTTGTCTGTATAAATGGTTCCTTTCATTGGAAATCTAATCTTGGACTGATTATTCCTTATCTCCCTGTTTCCAGTTTGCCCTCTGAAATGTCTTCTTATGTTCCCAGGTGCTGGGCTGGTGGGATTACTCCTCTGACCCTACAGTGTAATTTCAATGTCCATGCAGGTCAGCATTCACCCTCTTTGATCTGTTTGTACCAATTATCAACACTGCCACAAAGTTGCTTTTAGAACTTTATTCAGTGAAACCATGTTCACTTACTGCAGGATATACTTACATGTGCAATAAATATTGTCCCTTAATTCAAATTTCCAAGCTGGCCCTAAAAGTTCTGTCCTGCTCAGTTAGTAGTGCTAATCATGGCCACGGGCTTGAGATGGGAACTGTGTCAATAAGCCTCTCACAGATTTTCCATGGATGTTAAGGAGCTCAAATGCTCTTGGATAATTGCTCAATATTAGTGCCATGTGGAGTTACTAGACTGAAGTATCCAAGAAATAATGAGAATAATATGCATCATATGTTAAGGACATTACATAATCATTCTGTGACAGTGGCATGAGTCACTGTTAAAGTGCCCTGTATATCTTTCAGGGTGGATTAAGGATACAAGCCACTGAGTATCATGAAGGCTGATAAAATACTCCCTAATATTTCTGAAATGTGCAATGTCTTTTGAAAACAACTATGAAAAATAGCCATTTGTCCTATGCAGTAAATAACTTGGTCACTGGGGAGGTCAATAGCTAAAGGCTCACATCCAGGTTGTGGATTAATGACCTGCAAAGTACCAGTTTAAAAATAGGCTCTTCTTCCACTTAAAGACATGCAATAATGAAGCATCTCCTACCAGCCCTTAGCCAAGTTTCAGAGAGAAAAATGGGGTTTACACTGGATACACAGAGCTGAGTTAAGCAGTGATATAATGAACACTATGTAAATCAAGGGCTAGTGGCACTACACCCTGTTTCTTACGTTGTCAGGATGTAGCACACAGGACCAGAAACATCCAGGAATCATTCTTTATGTCAGAAACTGTTGTGAGTGAAAAGGTCGAGATGCTCGTGCTTGCTCACCATGTGTTTACCTTGGTCCAACATCTGATGACAAGTCATAAATGACCCTACAGTGGACACATTTCCATAGCAGAAGGGGAATATTTATTATGAGAGTAAAGAGTATAGAATGGTGAAAGGGAAGGCAGAAAACCAACCTGTCCTGTGCTGGGAGGATCGATGAGGTGACTTAGTGCTTCATGCTTTGTGTTGTAATGTCCTTGTACGTCTTCCCAAGACTAATGGACTGGGCTGGGCTGCTTAGAGTAGTTTTTCAGAGAATTTGGTATCTTCAGCTTTGCCAAGATGGTTTTGCAATATGTTAGGAGGCCCTGAATTTAAAACATAAAAACTAAAAAAAAACAACAAAAAAACACCCCTGTTCTAGCTCTGCTTCTGTTTTGGTTTGGTTTTGGGTTTTAATGAAAGCCATGATTAAAGTGATCATTTCATGCCTCAAGTAGGTAAAAGTGAAGATAAACTGTGAGCAAAGCTCTAAAGAGATCTCCTTTAATATAAAGTGAGTAAAGGATAAAGCATCTTCTACCTTACATGGCCCTGCAGGTAGGTGTCTATAACCTAACTGGACTGATAGCTCTGGGAATCTTCATACAATAAAACATGGCTCTAGACTGTTCAGTAGCTGTGAGCTGGTGTCAGGTAGTTTGAATTCATGAGCATCTGGAGAAACATGAGTTTCTGTATGTTGGCTGTCCTTAATCATAGCATTTTCTTCAAATGGAGTAATTGAGCCTGTCCTTCTACATGGTTATTTTCTCCTCTTTTTTTGCCTTACATTCCTATTTCCTTCAAATCAAGAAAAAAAAAATTAGGATGGGGAAGTGCCTAGCAGACCAAGCTCTGCTACTTTCTTATCCTGCATAGTACAGGACAGATGCTCTGATTTTGAGTCTGCAAAGAACAAAGCTTCCTCCTGGATTTATTTTAAACAGGAGAGGCCACCCACAGCTCCAAACATGCCTAGTGAGAGGAAAAATAAATGGCTGAGCTCCTGGCCAGACACTTATGTGCATGGCGTGTCTGTGAGGAGGAACTGTTTGGAAAGGAACATTCCCATCCCACCCAGGTGCTGCCATCAGATGGATCTGGGGTCATCAGCACCTACTAGCAGTGGGGGATGGCATGGAGAGTGTGCTGGGATGATAGGTAACTGTAAATCACCTCTGCCCCAGCAGGAGCAAGGGAGCCTTCAGCAAGCCAGACCTGTACAGATGTTGAAGAAGGTACATCAGGAAGCTTTCAACATGAGGATGCTAACTCTCCTGGTTCCCAGGAAAGTAAAAACAAGCAGTGCTTTACAGCTTTGAGGCCATGACATCCAGCAAAGATCCCACCAGCATCTTGAACCAGCAGGAGATTTTTCTTCTAAGCAGCAGCAGCAACCTTTTGCTGGGATGGCAGAGTTTGACTTGCAGTGGTTACCTTCTTCAGGTAAAGTGTGTTTGGGTGGTTATGGGATTGGCACAGGCATCATGGGAGTGCTGCCCAAACACCTCTTGGTGACACTGCCAGCATGGGAGATGTCTCCTCTGCTAGGCCCATGGAAACCACTCATCCATGAAACAGAAGGAGGAATGAAACTAAAGTGAGGAGCCAAATGTTTATTATTTCCACCCAGTTAGCTCTTTTCTGAGTGTTCCCTTCTCAGCTCGAGCAGAGGTAATCTGCCAGCTCTGGGTCTCTAATGCAGTTTGTCATTTTGAGGCTAATTGCCATGAGTGGTTTGGGTTTTTCATTTTACATAATCATTTTAAAACCTGTACAATATATGAGGTGGATGTTGGGTTTGGAGGTTTCCCATGCTGTTCATGGAGAGTGCCTTCCTAATACAGCAAGGAACAAGAATCAGAGCAGGCTCCCTCCAAGGATGGAGTTGGCTTCTCAAGTCAGCTGAAATTTGAGCATCATGTTCAAAATGGTGAAACATTTTTTTTAAAAGACTATGTTTTCATGCCTTGCTTCTCTAGACAGATGAAAAAAATTGCTTTTCCTTCTAATGGAAAATTGAGACCCACCTACAAAATGACATTAAACTTGGGATGAAGTCAACAGCACTGGCAGCAAGGACATCCCATTGCTGCCTCTACCATCACATCTTATTCTTTCAGTAAATGTTCAACCATGAGCAGAGTTTGAGACTGGAGAGCAAAATTATCACACTTACCTATTAGCCTAAGTGCAGGCAGGAGTTAGTCAAAAAGCTCAGTGTTTGTATTTACAAGCTGTGTGTATTGTGCTATTTGTAGTGATAGCAAATCTCTCTCTGAGGCTCCCTCTAAACATTTTGCCCTAGGTTAAAGCAGAGCAGATCTGGAGAGGGCAGTGGAGCAATGCCAAAGCAGGTCAACTGCAGGCAGCCTTAGGAACACTGAGGATGTGCTGGTTTTACACTGAACCAAGGGAGGTGTTCCATTGAAACAGGTTAATAGCAATGGGCAAAGGAAGAAAATGAATGCAGCTTCTCCTTAATTAATCTGACAAATAGTATCCCAGTATGTCAGGGGTTGGAAGAGACCTAGAAAGATCATCTAGTGCAACCCCCCTGCCAGAGCAGCATCACCTAGACCAGCTCACACAGCAATGTGTCCAGACAGCTCTGCAATGGCTCCAGACAAGGAGACTCCACAGCCTCCTGGGCAGCCTGGGCCAGTGCTCTGGCACCTGCACTGCAAACAAGTTCCTCCTCGTGTTAATACTAAACTTCCTGTGCTCCAACTTGCTCCCATTCCCTCTTGTCCTACCATTGGATGCCATTGAGCAGAGCCTGGCTCTCTCCTCCTGACACTCACCCTTAACATATTTCTAAGCATTGCTGAGGTCTCCTCTCAGTCTCCTCTTGTCCAAGCTGAAGAGACCCAGCTCTCTCAGCCTGTCCTCCTAGGGCAGATAGTGCACATGGAAGTAAGCCTTGGAGAAGGGGTTGAAGAAGTTCCCAGAGGGGTGAGCAGGTCAGGAGAGCTGAGAAGACTGGCAGGCACAGAACAGCAGCTCCTCACCTTTAGCTCTGCTGCTGCTGCCAGCATCCCTGTTCCCAGACTGTTTGTTTTTCCTTTCATTCCTCTCTCTTGAAATCCCTGGAGAAGCAAGAGCTGTATTTCAGCATTTCATCTGTGTCATGAGCTACCATACAGCTAACTGGCAGCCTGAGAGCAGCCTAATGCCAGAGATCAGGATGTTCTTCCCTGTTCTCAAACAGCTCCTTTTATGTGACCCTTGCTGGCACTAATTAATATGAACACATTCTAGATTAAAATAAATAAATACAAATTCTTGACTATGGATCATGTCTTGATAAGTTTAAGAGGTTACAATTAAAGCCACATGAAAATGTGGGAGAGTGAAGCTAAAGGAGATGTGGCACTGGGCAGTCCCTGAGCAAGGTCTGTATTATTCTGTATTACTCATGCTCACATCAGGCTGTAAGCCAGTGTTCAGCTTTGCATTTCAGCTTCCAATTAATGAAAACCTTAATGCAAACCTTGGGCTGAAGTGCCTTAGCTTCATCAAAACCACATTTTGTGTGCATGTGTTCCCCCCATAGCTTAGACAAAACTCACAGGGAGCCTTGTCCAGCCTGGTTTGAATGGGAACCCCAGTGAGCTTCTGGAAGTCAAGCTAGGTAGGGATATTGTGTGTTAGGGGAAAAAAAAACAACTCATAGCTGCAGTGCAAACAGGAAAAAACAAGAGTTCATGTGCATGGAAGTTGTTACATGCATTTCTGTATCAGCATTTCACCAAGCATGTAGTGGTTTGACTTTGTTCTCATCCAAAATCCAGAACACAGCACTATACCAGCTGCTAGGAGGAAAATTAACTCTAGCCCAGCCAAAAGCAAGGCAAGTGCAGAAGAAAAAAAAACTTCATTTGAATTTTGGGTATATTTCTCCAAGTTCCTGTTTAGCATGGAAAGAATTCATATAGGGAATAATTTTGTTTTGATTTTATTTGTGTATATTCCTCTAACCACATATGTATAAGCTCTTGAGATACTTGACAAATCAGGGTGTTTCTTTCTCCAGAGCTGCTCCTGTTAATACATTTTCTTTCTCAGATGATGTCAGAATCATCTGTTCATGGTGTAATGAAGACTGCCACAGCAAACTGGTAAACATTAAAATGTAGGTTTAAATCCCATCTAAATTTTTCACAGCTAACATTGCTTCAAAGGAATAGGACAGGAGTCTCCTCAGAAACACTTTTTCTCTTTTCTTTTTGTCTTGGAGGTGCCAGTGAGGCTCTGTTTGAGGCTATCCCAGTGAGACACTTCACAGAATCATTAAGGCTGGAAGAGACCTCTAAGATCATCAAGCCCAACCATCCCTAGCACTCCCATGCCACTAACCCATGGCCCTAAAGAGAGCATCTGTTTCTTAAACCCCTGCAGGGATGGTGACTCCAGCACCTCCCTGGGCAGCCTGGGCCAAGACTTAACAACCCTTGCAGTACAGAAATTTCTCCTTATATCTCATCTAAACCTCCTCTGCTGCAACTTGAATCCATTTGCTCTTCTTCTCTCACTGTTAACCCTGGAGAAGAGGCCTATCCCCTCATAATTCTCATAATTACAGATAATTCTCATGGAATTATGTGTAAATCATCTTTTTCTTACTTTTAATAGGAAGTGATAGAGAGAGAATCATAGAACAGTTCCAGCTGGAAGAGAACTTGAAGATCATGAGTGCAGCCTTTGTCCTAGCCCTAGCAACCTGCTAAATGATGCCTCCCAATGCAACATCT
>VWZO01022078.1:336167-420968 GCA_013396975.1 Bucco capensis | reverse complement strand
GTCTCCCCTCAATCTCCTCTTTTCCAGGCTAAACAGGCCCAGATCGTTTGCCGAAGCTGACAATTGGGTTTCTGGAAGTAAAGGGGCTAAGGAAAAAAGTTCCATTTAAAAAGTATTGCAAAATACATAAGGTATAAAGGGGAAAAAAAACAACAAACAAACCACCCAAGGCAGAGGTTGATAAACTTAGCAAAAATCAGCATATGGAAATGCTGTTTTATTTTTGGAACCTACATACAGCTTCATTTCATTGGAGAGTTATTCACAGATCCTGTTCCTGAAACCACTCTGGCTTTGAAAAGTGCCCAGGCTCAGAGGCAGGAGTGACCTCAGCCTCAGGGCACCTTGGCCACATCTTGCTCTGTTGGGCAGTGTCCCGGGGCAGCTGTGGCCCCACATGGCACAGCAGCTGCAGGCTTGCAACGGCCAGAGCCAGGGGAGACCAGCAGGCTGGCCAAAATTCCAGTTCTGGAGCCCTCAACACAGAAAGGACATGGAGCTGATGGAGCAGGTCCAGAGGAGGCCACGAGAATGCTCAGGGGCTGGAACACCTCTGCTCTGAGGACAGGCTGAGGGAGCTGGGATTGTTCAGCCTGGACAAGAGAAGGCTTCAGGGGACCTACTAGTGACCTTCCAGTACCTAAAGGGAACTTCCAAGAAGGCTGCAGAGGGCCTGTTTGCAAAGGCCTGCAGTGAAAGGACAAGGGGCAATGGTTTTAAATTGGAGAGGAGTAGATTTAAACTGGACATTAGGAAGAAGTTGCTCCCCACGAGGGTGGTGGAACACTGGCCCAGGTTGCCCAGGGAGGTGGTTGAGTTCCCATGCCTGGAGGCATTGCAGGTGAGGCTTGCCAGGGCTCTGGGCAAGCTGATCTAGTTGGGGATGTCCCTGCCCACTGCAGGGGGGTTGGACTAGATGAGCTCCAGAGGTCCCTTCCATCCCAAATCATTCTAGGATTCTAAAAACCAGCCCAGCTCTGTTGGGCAGTGTCCTGGGGCAGCTGTGGCCCCGCACGGCACAGCCACTGCAGGCCTGCACCCCAGAGAGCCAGGCCAGACCACCAGGCTGGCCAAAAGCCCAGCCCAAAATATGCCCACTGACACTCCAGTGCAGTTAGGACAACTTCTCAAGTCCTGTAATTTTAGAAGTGCCTTGGGTCCAAAAATATGACAATGCCTTAAGCACAAAATCCAACTGCAGAGGTTCATTTTCTTTCCATTCAGTTCCACCGTGAATATTGCAGAAGCTTTGGTTTTATTATGGCTAATTCCAAGGATAATAAATATGCTTCAGGATCTGGGTTGATTTATTATCATTTTAAACAGTCTGATATTTGCAGCTTTTCATAAATTCACAGAATCATGTCTATTTCCAACCTCAGCCTTTCTTTTCATTGAACCTGAGAGACACCAGCAGTATTAACATCAGTTATTTAAAACATCATAATTCCTGCATTATTAGGTATATCTTAACTTACACTAAGGGAATATGGGAAAGATTTGTTTTTTCTTGTCACCTTGTCAATCTGAAGAATTTTTTAAGGGCAGTTAAAAATCATTGAAGTGAACTCCTGAGTTTTATCCAGGTTTCAGAACCCTTTCCTTTTTGTTGTTTGTGCATTTCAGTAAGTTCAGATGATGAAAGTAGATGGTCTTTGCATAAGCATTTGCACTTTTTGTGTGTGGTTTGTACAAATCTAGCACATTTTGTTCCTGTTAATAATAATTGATAAGTTGCCAAATTCCAAGTGGTACTGACATCTAACCAAACCAAATGCAAACTATTTTTGGCCTCTCTTTATGTTATCAATCATACCAAAAGGATTTTAGATTTTATACCAACTTCTTTGACTGATATGAGGCCATTTTCTATGCAGATAACAAATCCCAGATCTAAAGGATGCTCTTATTTTGTTCTGAAGGTAGAAAAATATAACACAGATATTTACCAAAGGCATGTCCACCAAAAGGCTGAGTGACAGAAGAGAAATTCCTACTAGTCCATGTAGAAAAGGTGTTAGCTTTTCTTTTAATCAGGCCAGTCATAATGAAGTGAAATCTGAACTTAATGGCTTGGCCCAGAAAATCCCCAACATGGCTCACAAAAGTCAGGCTAACACCCAGACAAGTTTTGCTAGCAGGTTACCAAAAGACTGTTTGCTGTTTTACACTAATAGGTTCAGTCTGAAAACAAACAAAGGGCTGATCAGCTCCCAAACCTCTGACCCTCTGGTCCAGTGAAATGCACCAATAAACTGATGCTCAACCCCTTTGCCCAGCTCTCTAGAGAATGATGCTGCTGTGCTTGCAGAAGGGGATCAGCTACCCATGCTGACCCAAGCAGCTGCAGAACTGATTTGAGTTGTTGTTGTTTAATATTAATATTTCAGTTGTATAGTTTATATACAACCTGATCCTGACAGTGTTCATCTGCTCTGAAACACAGGAAGGACAATAAGTAACTTACTCCAGCCTCAGCATTTCAGGAGGAGCCTGACAGCCTGAAGAATTAATGCAGCAAAATGAGATAATTCAGTAACCTGCAGCTTTCAGTCCCTAAGTGATACAAGGGGGCAGTCAGAGTTTAAATAAAGGCTAAAACATTAAATCTTCAGAGGCTATTAACTATGTCATTTACTGAGAGACAAGTTTCTGTTCCTGCATATCTGTCTTTGACTTGATTTCATGGGATTTGCTGGTTGCAGTGGAGCTGTTTGTGGCAATACAGAGGTGACATTGCTGTATCAGGCTGTGACAGGCTCATGGAGAGCAACGCTGCTGGATTTCTCCAGGATCATGGGACTGTCTCCTATGGACTCCAAACTTTCAGCACACCCTGAATTTTATCACTCATAGAGGGCTGGGATGAGCTGAGGCTGGGGCAAGAATTAGATCTGCTCAGAAACAACTATTAAAACCTGAATATAAATGGTTCAGAGGGCAGTGACAAGAGAGCCATGTGGGCATTTCCCTTCAGCATTAAAGGCACTTAGCATTAGATTAGAGTCCTGCCCCTGATTTATTCCTTGTAGAGATTATGGACTATGGGAAAACAATCCCCCTGAAAATTCCCATGTCCATCTCTTTTCAACTTACTTTGGAAATGTAGATCTGGGTTGTCTTCTCTGTTCCAGTTCAACAACTCATGGAGATTTCACTTAATTCTGTGTATTGAGCTCAACCCTTATCTTTATCACAGCTTATTGATCACAATGTCTGCTTGAATCAGAGCAAGTGCCTTCAGGAAGGCAAGGAGGAGTGATCAAACTCAAGGGTAATTACTCCAACTTCACACCAAAATCTGACCAAACTAACAAAGAGTTAAACAGGAGAAAGTGAAACAAATATAGTTTCAGGCATCTGTCCTCTAAACTGGCATTGTGATATTTGCTGTTCATTAGCATCCCTGCAGGGCAGAGTGTTTGAAACTTGTATTTCTGCCTCTTAATGTATTCTGAACCTATGCAGATTTGCTTTGACTCTGAATTTTCTCTCTGTGTGTAATGTGTTCATTGTTCAGGTACTGGGGTATGGGTTCTCCAGTTCATTCTGGGAGCCCCATGGACACATCCAGCTGCCATGACTCCCCAGCAGTACCAACAGCCCCTAGACTTCTTCCCACCACCCTGCCTGTCCATGTGTGCACAGATGCCCATGTACTCCTGCACACACACACACACACACACACAGAGGTGGGAGCCAAGGTAGGATTTGGCTTTTAGAGGGTCTGAGCTGTCATTTGCATTTGTGAAACACAATTTCTGCTGGACTCCACCCCTTCTTCCTCCAAACCAGATGAAATATTTATTGGGCTGGAGTGTAAGGGCTCAGTGTTTCGTCTGCAGAGGAACAGGGGAGTCCTGGTTCTGACCAGAAATTTCTAAGACTTCTTTGTGGCTACTAAACGTTGGAGGAAAAACCACAAATTACCATTGCAGTGGGGCTGGGCCCTGTGTCCTGGCTCCAGAGCTTCCCCATTCCCTTCCCCCTCCTCTTCCCTTTGGAAGTGTGCTGCATCTGTGTCAATAAGTAGCCTGGGTGTATGGCAAGGTAATATTTAATGTGCACACAGTATGTGCAAAATTAACCACTGGCAGGGTGGGGGAGTGAGGGAAGAGCTGAGTTGTAATTACACACAAAATTAAGCTATTACTGCCATTAAGATATTTCTTTAATATGCAGCTGAGGAACCTCCTTTCCCCCTAAACTAGTCACAATCCATCCCGTTTGTCATTTTCTGGCTACTCCTAATTAATTTTTTCCCCTTGCCACACCTAATCCCTGCATTACCTGGGATAGTCTCACCTCACTCTGCCCATGGGTGAGGTGCTTCTGCCCCAGGGTGGCTGTGGGCCAGCTGAAGAGTCACTTCCCTGCATTGCCTAGGGGACAACGGTTTGTTGTCCATCACTTTCACCAGGGTTTTGGTAACTTAGAAGCACTGAGCACTTCCTAATCTCTGCATCCTTGTGTGTCTCATGTTATCTTCTTACCCTTCCCATGAGATTGATTTGGAGATAATTTTGTAATTTAATTAGTCCATAGGTGGAGCATCCAGAAGATAACAGCATGACAGAAAAAGGAGGAAAAGAAGGAAGTTGTGGCATATTGAATGCCAATCTGTGATGGGAATGAGTAAGTGAGGAAAAGGTTTTGGTGAGATGGAAAAGGAAGAGCCCATCCACCCAACATATCCAGGAAGGAGGGGAGCAAGAATGGCAGAACAGGAGTTCAAAGATGCCCATTTGAAACAGAGCTTTGCTGAACATCCTTCCCCTCCTCATCAGCACAAACTTCAGCTGCAATACTGTAAATAGCCTGAATTTGGGGGGATGACTGTGTTCTTTAAGCATGAACTACTGTGCTCCCATCAACAATGCTGCTTGAATTTCATCCTATTACAGATGGCCCCATTTTACACTTCTTTCCAACATATTTTGTAAAGCAGCAATGCTCTATATATGATTAACTGACAAAGGTTTGGGAATATTTCCACCGAAATTTTCAATAAACATTGCTTTAAAAAGTGAATTGTTTATAGAGAAAAAAGAATATTTCAACAATATATCATCACGTTCAGAAAAATTATTTTCACAAAAATGTCTTTTTTTTTGTTTTAATGAAAATATTTTTCTTAGCAATAACCTTGGTCAGCTGGAGGAATGGGATTGGGAGAGTTCGAAGTGACAATGAGCAAACCATGAAAAATGGACAGAAAACAAACACAGAATCACTCCAGTCCTGGACTGCTTTTTAGTTATATTGGAGACTTTCCAGGGCTTCCATTTTTCCACCAGTGTTTAATGGGTTCTCTGTTTGCATTTATGTTTTCCTGATCTTTCAATCTGCAGGAATGGCTGCTCCTGGCAGGGCTCTGTTAGCTTTGCTCCCTTCATCCTCTCTTTGGAGCACATGTGTGTCTGTGCCTCTTTTTCCCTGAGATAATAGGAAGGAAACACCCTGATAGGAATGTGTAAATGGTAAATACACAAAGAGTTTGGGAAACAGAGGGTTTGGGAGACCATGTGAGATTCCATCAGTGGATTAAACTCGTACTTGCACTCCCTGGAAAAAGTCCCTGCCCCAGAGGGTTTATGCCAATTAAAATGTAAAAGTAACATCAATAAAATTAAACTAAATTTTACTTAACCTGGAATTTAGGTCAGTTTAGATCATCCTCTTAGTAGGGATGTTGAAGATTCAAAAGTACCCAGAGAGCTATAGAAACAGAAATGTGCTTCAGAGCACAGGTAGCTCCTGCCAAGCTAACACAATGTCAGCCACAGGACTGAATGACAGAGAAGCACCAATACATCTCTTGCTACACATCCACAGGCTGATAGAAGAAACTGTCCAAAGCATGGCTAAAGAGAGCATATAAAGGGTTAGGGCTAGGCCAACCACTTCTCTAGTGACAGATGTTCTCTGTTATCCCCTTGACCCCTACTCCAGGAAGGAAAAGGGGAAAGGGGGAAAGAGAGAAAGCGAGAGACAGAGAGAGTGTGTATTGTGGATTGAAAATGAAACTTTAACTACTTCAATGAAAACAATAATAAGAAAATAAAATAATGAAATATATGTATATATATATATATATATATATATACAAACACACAAAACCAATCCCACACCCAAACCCACCTTGATGGCAACTACCTCCCCATCACCACTGATGCTGTGGCAGAAGGACTCACCAGCAGATGGGAATCAGACTCAGGGGCTGGATCCTGGAACTCAGGAACTCTTGGGCTGAGATCAAAAGCAGAACAGAGAGAGTCCTGTAACAGCAGAGCTGGACTTGTGATCCTCACAAAACTCAGGTGATCAACCTTCAGGGAGACTAGAGAACCATACCTCTCCTTTTTTTTGTATTGGCTGTAAATTAGGTGCTAAATAGCTTAATCATGCACCTGTTCTGCTTGGGTCTTAGGCTTTATAAGGGATCCCAAGGGCCAAGCTTGGTGTCAAAGCTTCAGGACTGACTATGGTGTACATGGCATGCAATACTAATTTGTTGTCTTGGACATATAGTGCTGCAGTATCTGATAAGGCAAAGGATGGTGTGTTCACTGTGTGCCATTCTGACTTGGATACAGTGACAGAATTCCCACAGGTTCACTTTCTTGCTCCTGTTGTACCACTTTGTACAGACTAAAAGGGCTAAAGTGCTGAAAGGGCTTTGTCAGACTCCCAGTTATGCATGCACGTGTGCCTACCTCTAGGCATGCATGACTGGACATGCAATGACCTTCCCTTGTTTCCTGAGATGACAATGTCTCCATAGCTTGCTTACTGGTTGGGTCCAACAGCAAAAATACTAAAAAGATCAAAGAAAAGAAACCACCAGTTTCCTACTCTTTCCTTCCAGTACTTTCCACCTTGTGTGCAGCCTCTATTCTGTTTGCAATATTTTTTGGAGCCATTTGTGCTCTGCTTGTCCTTGTCCATTACTCTTGGCAGTCACTGGAATAGAAAAAATAAATCTCATTAAAATAATGGAGAGTGCTGGGCAGCATGTGCAAGCTTAGGTGTCAGGGGCTATTTTAGGGACTGCATTTACAATCTGACTATATTTGCTTATTCTTCCTTCTCTGAGCCCCCAGGATGGACACAAGTCCAACTTTATATTCACAGTGCTTTTCAGCAGTAGCATAAAGCTTCTTTCTTCAGAGAGTACTGCAGATTTCATACAATTAAATACTTTCCACTTCTCTGATGAAGACAAATGGCCCTTGCAGGCAAGCTCAGTGCTTTGCCCTGCAAAGCTTGCTCTGATCAAATGGTGGCAGTAGGTTGCTTTGTTAGAATAATTCCTCCATGGATTTACATGCTCCACCCTCATGTAAATAGAGTTGGGATTTAGAAGGTGTGAGCTGGCATGGCAATGAAGTCTGCAAAATGTTAGCTGCAGTAGCCCTTTTTCCAAAGGCTTGACAGTAAGCAGAGTTAAATAAGAGACTGGGATCTCATTCAGTATCTGTGAGTGGGAGAAGTGTTGGGGAAAATAGAGTGAGGCCTTGCTCTAATCCATTCCTCCCTTCGAGCTGGCTGTGGTTTCAGTTAGTTTGGTTTAATGTGAGGGGTGGCTCTGTGCTCTTGGATGTGTCCCACAGGAATGGCTGTGAGCTATCACTCTATCACTGTAGAGGTGGCAGAGACTGAAAGCTGTCTCAGAATCAGCCTCCTTAAGTTGGAGTGGTGTGATGTAACCTTTGCAGAGCATCTCTGTGCTGTCCACAGAGGTGAGGGCTTCCAAAAACTCAAGTCACTAGTAGTCCAGAATATGCAGCTCTACATTTGGACTAATTTAGCTAGATGTTATTCAGGACCCACTCTAAACTCTGACTTGCCCAATATGGAAAGCAATCTCCCTTAGTGTTGAGTTCTGCTATATCTTGCTGCTCTATGGTGTGTGTGACAGCAGCTGGTTCCAGCCCTTGCTGGGCTACCTAGAGCCCTGTAGGCAGTGGGATGGTTCTGCTGAGAGCTCATGGTGAGCTCTGGGAGCATGTAGCTTGGCAAAGAAGCAAGGAAAGAAAGTCTGCTTGCCTATTTGTGTGCTAGACTGAGTGATGAAGATTTTTGCTCTCACTCTTGATCTTCCCTTATTGAAGCAGAACTCTTGGGTGCTCCTTTCCCCCAGGAACTGCCTGGCACAACCAATCTGCCATTGTCCTGTTCCAGACAGCTACAACACCATAGATAATACCATCTAGATTTGTCCAGTACCTTTAGATAGTGATAAGGACCCTGCCCCACCCTCTGCTTTAATAGTGGGACAAATCTGCCCAGATTATGCCATTCCTTGGCAGACACTGGAGATCTGTATGTGCAGCTGCCTGGTATTAAGAGATTAATTATTAATTTCTATAGGCCCTCACATTAGGTGATTTTTCTTGTGGCATCTGACAGCTGTCCCTGTCAAATTCTCTTTCCCAAGTGACATCTTTTTCTGTGGTACTTTAAAGTGCTGTGCTGTCATCTTTCCAAGAAAATAAAAGCCCATGTGAATTGTTCTCAGTCTCTGTATTTCCTTAGCTCATTCAAAGCATTGATTGCCCCAGGGCAAGGAGAGGACAAGGAGTGTGAGCACTGCCAAGTTGGCACCACGTTCACAAGGGGACTACTTCACATCTGAGTGGGGTTTGGATCAAACCCCTGCAGAAGGAAAAACTCCAGTACTGAAACACAGCCAAAGTGGGGAGTTGTCCTACCTGCACTGCACGATGTTACACAACAGTGGGCAAAAGGGTGAGATGGGATTTGGCTAACCTAACCCTAGTCATCCAAGTTATGTAGACTCCCTTGATAATCAAGGGGAGGATGAATCAAGCTTCTGTTAGACAGAGGCTGTCCAAGATGAGTGGGCTGAATTGTTTTCTGGATATGTCTGTCTCCTCCATTAATTACAGAATTTAGGTAACTAGCTTGGACTAGATGCTTAATTTTTAGATGGCCAAAGTGCAGGAAAACAAATCCCAAACAAATCCACCCTCAACCTTTCTCTGCCTCAGTTGCCCACCTGTAAAATGCAAACCATTTGTGTGCTTGAGTTTTGATGGTAAACACGGTGTGGCCTGCCTGGAGCTAATGCTAGGTTCACTCTTCACTAGAAAAAGGGATTTCAGTTGCATCATCACAACAATGATATAAGTGAAAAGCTTGGGAGCTGCAGGTGATAGATCTATTGGACTTCATGTTGTGCTTGTGTGGTGGTTTATTGTTTAATGGGGAAGAAGGGAGGAAGAAGTTTGTTATGAAGAAATAACATTACAGCTAGACCATCATATCTCACATACTATGATGTCCTTAAGAGCTTGTTCCTCAGTCTGTAGAATTTCTGGAGGGCAAGGGTTGTATATCCTATGATTTATTGTGTTAAAGGGACAGCAAAATTTACCTGAAATGGTTCTAGTTTTAAAATTTTCTGATGAAAAAGCATGATTGGAGAAGCAGGCTTCCATATTTATTATTTGGTTTAGTCCAAGAACATGCTTTCAAGTAGTAAGAGAACATGGAAGGCCACATTCATTTAAGAGTTTGCCCGTATTTTTTTCTTTCAAATGAGAGCAATAATTGTCAGAGTTACAAGCAAAAGCTTTATTTACTTGCTCTGGTTTGCACATGTGGTGGTCTTAGGTTTGTTACACAAACCAGCAGTTTATTTTTAATGTGTGTAATATCTCAAAAAATCCACAAATATGCACAATGTTCTTCAGACATCAGTAGAGGGAGTGGAGAAGTCACCAATCCAGTTTGGTTTCCAAACAGAAAGACAGCTAACATGGAAACACTCCTAACATGGAAACACTCTTACCCCAAAGCTTTTGAGCAAGAGGAACAAAACTTTGGCTCAGGATGGTTGAATTCTTCCTTTGGAAAGAGATGCTGCCTAGGTGTTATCACCCAAATCTGAACCCTGCACCATTCACACGAGGAATTTCCATTTCCAGCCTCCATTTCCTCTCTTCTGCATACTCACAGGAGTCCTTATAATGTCCACAACAGCTACATCATGCTTTTTTTTTTTCTTCAGAAGCAAACAAATGCTGTCACCAGTGGGGTTGAGGCACCTGGAGGTTCTGTTCCTCCAAGCAAACCTGGCAGTGACCCTGCACTCCATGTAACCTCCCTCTGCATGGCGGGCACAGGCTCCCCTAGGCTAACTGTGGGATACAGTCACGTTTTGTTTGTTCCTTTGCCAGCTTCTTGCTGGTTTAAAGACATGGCTCCATTAGGGCCACTCTGGGTCTAGCACGGCGTCTCCCAGCTTGGGCGACTGCCTGGCCTTAGGTGATTGATTGGAGCTTTGATCATGAGAGTCAAGACAAGGCAGCAAAGGGGAGCTGTGCTCTGCAGTCTCTCCCTGTCGAGCCTGGCTGGATGATTTGTATCAGCATATGCTGCCATATAGCTCTAGATGAATGTGCTGCACTCCCATATGAACTAACCCCACTTCCTGCTGCAGCAGAAGACTTGCAGGTATCTTTACACAGTTACACAGCAGGTTTAATGGGAAAGACTAAAACAAACACTTACCCAAATACCTTGAGAGAAGGAGAGCAGATATAGGCATGTATTTGGGGGGGGGGGGGGACATTTTTCACAAGGCTGGAACCCCTCTGCTGTGAGGACAGGCTGAGGGAGTTGGGGTTGTTCAGCCTGGAGAAGAGAAGGCTCTAAGGAGACCTTCCTGTAGCCTTTCAAAGGGGCTGTATAGGAAAGATGGGGACAGACTTTTAGTAAGGCCTGTTGTGACAGGACAAGGGATGATGGCTTTAAACTAAAAGAGGAGATTTAGACTAGCTATAAGGAAGAAATTTATTTATGCTGAGGGTGGTGAGACACTGACCCAGGTTGTCCAGAGAGGTGGTAGCTTCCCCATCCCTTAGAACCATTGTAGGTCAGATTGTGTGGGGCTCTGAGCAACCTGATCTAGTTGTAGATGACCCTGATGACTTTCCAACCCAAAGCAGTCTATGATTCTATGATATTTCTCATTTAACTCCTAAGACAAGATGGAAAACACAGCTCCTACATCAAATAATCAGCTCAGAAGAAGAACTCATTCTTCAGCCAGCTTCACTTAGGACTGGAAGCAAACCTCTGTTCCTAAAAACCACCTCTTTTTACCCAGAACAAGTACGAACAACAAAAACTGAAGGTATCACAGCCACAAGAATGTTCTTATTGTTTTGTATACATCACTGGGTTTCCATAAATACCAGCCCAGCTGCTGTTGAACTAGTCTTCAAGTTTCTTAGCCTATCCCATTCTGCTCATGTGTCCATATTAAAAGGATTGTTTTCATAAGGCCAAAATACCCCTTTCCAATGAAGTGAATTTAGCATTGAGCAAATGCTGCTCAAGCATCCCTCAGACCATTACGTTTGTAAGTTATTTTGGGGGTTTGGCAGAGCCATGAGCATCAGCCTCAGCAGAGCCCTTCAAAATGTGTGCTCAGCTAAATTCACTGCATATAACAAAACATTTAAAAGCCCAACTAAGTCGCCCACCTTCCTTTTTGTTTCCCATTCTGTGGGATTGTTTTCAACCAAAATATCACGTGGGTGTATATATTCTGCAGCCTCATCCAGATGGAGGTGGATATGGATTAGTGTGATTCATTTGCATTCATTTACATTCTCCTGAAGAACATTTGGGGAAGGGAAATGCACACCTTACCTTTCACATAAACTTTATGTTTAGAAAATTGAAAGTATCCTCTGTTTTTTTAAGGAATCATTAGGATCATTGGATAGGAGGACATCAGCTGAGTCAGCAGGTTTCTAATCCCCTGCAGTCTGAAAGGGTCACGTAATCCACAGCTAGTACAGTAAGATCCAAGGAAACATCTAGTCCAGAAACAACCACACACTGCAAGTTTTAAAACACCTCTTAGAAACACTCAAGTAACTGCTTACTGTCCTGTGTGAAGTTGAAAGACAGGTCAGTTGGGATGAGCATCCAGCAGCTTTGATTCTCATCTTGCTCCTCAGCAAGTTGGTGCCTCCTGCTTAAAAGAAGAGAGGAGTGGGAGCTGAGATAGCAAACATGTTCCAAGTGTCTGCTGAGCTTCATAAATGAAGTTTCTCTCTGTTTCTGTGTTGTGTGAAATCACTATTGGACTTCTGAGTTGCCATCTTGGAGACAATGCTGATGTTTCCCTACCAGGCAGTGGTGATCAGCTTGCTGCCAGCTGGGAATTGTTGGCATCTGCCAAAACCAGAAAAATCAGATGTTCACATTGACATTCCCAGCTCTGTGCACAAGACTGACATGTCCTCAGCCGTGCTCTCTTCCCAGTCTGCATACATACCCTAGGTGCCTGTGGAAGAGGCCCAGGATCCAAGCAGTAAAATCCAGGGGCTTTTATCTTATTCTACAGAGACTGGCTTCCAGGCACAGCCTGAAAATCCCTTGTGGTCTCCTGTGGCTCCTGGTGCCATAACTGTGCCCACAGCAGAGGGAGCATTAAACTCATTGCCCACGGGAAAGTGTGGGCAGTGATACCCATGTTCCTAGAATCCTTGGATGGGTAGGATAAGCTCATTAGCCTTCTGGCAGTCATCCTAGGAGAAGGACAACTCTGATTCCAAACCCGGGCACATGGAGCTCGTTTAGCCCTGTAAGGCCTTCCAGCTAAGAGGTTAAACCTCCATCCTAAGGACTTGGCTGCCAGTGTCCAAGCTTGCTAGGCCCTGGCAGATGAACCTTAGGACTAAAGGGTGGGTCCAGCTCTGCGCATGCTGTGTCTCACCTAAAAAAAATCCATAGTGCAGGCTCGAGGTTGCTATCTGCTTAATCTGCACATCATGGAGGAGTCAAAAAGATGAGGAATGAATCTGCATTGCTTGTACTGGTCTACCTTACTCATTTACAACAAAGCTGGAACTAATGCAAGCAAGGATTGAGTTTGTATTTTAAAACAGCATGTTTTCATCTAACAGCATCAGAGAGGTCTCCTCGGTAGAAGAGCTTCTGGCAAATTGTTCCCATATTCCCATTTGCTTCTTAGCTGTGGTGATGTACAAGGAAATTGAGCTACCAGATTTGGCTGCTGGTTTAAGACTTCTCCAGACATCTGGCAGATTTAGTGCTGGATCAAACATGTACTTGAAAAGTTTCTGAAGAGATACAATCTGAGCCACAAGATTCAGCTCATCAGACCAACTTTGAGGGTGTTGAGGATCTGTGGTTTTGGTTTGGACCCATCTTATTTGTTAAGGTTAAGGTTGACAAGTCCTTCTCCTTCCAACAGGCAGATTGGCTCTGAAAAAAAAAATAAACAGTGGAAAAAAAACCTTCTCATATGGACAAAACATTAAACCAATCCCATCTTCTGTCTGAAATTTTTCAGGGGAATTAGAACCTTTGGAATAGCCCTGGGGAAAACCTCAGAAAAGAAAGAAGTTTGTTTTGCCCAATTACCCCAAATTTTCAGGCTAGATTTGCTACTGGGGTAAGTAGGTGAGATTTTCCTGACTGCAGTGACCATCTTGAAGGTAAGCTTGCAGATTTATTGCTTCTATATTCAGTGAACCTTTTTTTGTTTTTCCACACTGCCCAGAGCAATCTGTTCTGTGTGTAGCTGGCAGGAACAAGAGCATAATCTTGTCACTCATTGCCTTTATTCTTTTTCCTTCCCACTTCCAGTTTATTACTCTTGCCTGTTGGGAATTTTTTCTTATTTTGGATTCTGAGTACATGAAGACAAGAGTAATGTGTCATCAATTTGTGTCTTCCAACTGTTGCATTCTATGCTTTACTGCTTGCTGTGTGGGTGGAAGAACAAGCTGGAGGGCTTTTTTTCATGGATAATCTCTATGCCAACAAGCAAACACTGCATTATGTATAACAACAAATAATGATTCACTGAGATGGTGTTAGCAAGGTCCCAAAGTGCTAATGAACCTCAAAGTTCACATCTTGTACAACTGATGCTGAATCTCCAACCTCCAGTGCTTTGCAAGGAGCAAAACAACCCAAAACACAGAGCCAGATTATGTGTTGAGGAGAAAAAGGGAATATTTATCCTCCCTGGACGTGATCAGCAAAAACTCTGAGGCTTGAGACCAATATAATTTAAGCATGGTGTAGCAGATAAGATAAAGAGCAATAAAACTCCTTTTTAACTTAAACTAGTTCTAGATGTTTCTATCAATTTTTCATCAGCAATATTGCCTTGCTAGAGGCTTTGCTATATATTCAATTTCATTTAGGCATTCTGTCCAGTAAATGGAGCACTCTGGTTATCTTTAGATGGTGATTCAACCCATGTGTTTTAGCTTGGGTTGGGATAACTTATTTGGTAGAGCAATCTCTCTCCTTTGACTCCAGCTGGACAGGACTATTATCTTTCATTACAAATTCAAATGTTTAATCACCACATTTGGATGAAATAAAGATGGATTTATTTCTATAAAAAGTATGGTTCTCTTGTTTATCTTGTAAGTATTTCTCCCTTTTTTATTTTAGTTTATCATAACTTTGTTTCATATCTAGCAAGACAAATCCATCATTTCACTTGGAAAAAACCCCACTTTCCTAAAACCAAAATCCTCATTGGATCTACATCTTTCAGCACATTTATCAGTCCTGATGAAGCTGCTTTTCTCCTGAAGACTTGGAGTAGATAAGTTAGCATGAATCCCACAGTGACAAGCAAAAGTAAACACAATCAAAAGCAAAGTATTCATTTTACATGTGTAATAGAAACTTTCTGGGTATTCTGCTCAATCCTCCATAAGGTGTTCAGATAGTTTCCTGCTGGTGGAAATAATGTGAAATTCTGTAGTTGGTTTTCTTTGGGGTGAATTTATACCTCATGATGATGATGGTGTTAATTTCCACACAGTTGGCTTCAACATAAGCCAAGAGAGCTCACTTACAAATGGCTGCCTTCTTGATGACAGGCCAGTGAGATGGCAAGGCAATAGGTAGAAATTACACTTGGTTTACTTAAGAAATAAACCTGCATCATCAACAGAGGAAAGACATCCAGCATCACTTCTACCATGAGCAGGCAGTCCAAGGAAAGCAAATAACTCGCAACGAAAAATCTCAGAAGAAGCCTTCCTAGGGCATTCACAGGTCCTCTTGGAAGGATAAAAATGGTCCATGATCCATCATTCATAAGTTCACTGATCATATCAGGCTGTTTATAAGTAAACTTGTTTTCATGTGGTGCCAGACAAAGATGTAAACACTGGCTGGTGCTGGCAAGGAACATCACAACCCAGATTGTGCTACGCTGCACTCCAAAGAGGTGGGAATGAGAAGGATTTTTATTTGGGGAATAAATAACAGTTTAAAATCACTGACAATCATGGGTTCAATACAATATTGGAGAGGCACACTCTGCAGGCTCGCCTGATTTTTCAAGTAATTGCTTCTGCAAGTCTGTAGCTGACTAAAACTGTCAGCAACAAAAAGGGATGTAGTTGGAAACAAGCTGGCAATTGCCAAGCTCCTGGGATTGCTCTCCTAGGTGAGGGGAAACAACTGCTCTCTTAAAGGCAGGAAAAACACAGCCAACAGCCAGCAAGCTGTTTATAGTAGAAACTATTGATAGCCTCATACTGTGCATAAGGTACAGAAAAGTAAGTTGGAATAGGATCAAAGGGTCAAATTTGTAATAACATTAATAAATGCTTCCACCAACAATAGCATGTGGGCACCAGGGATTAATAAAGGGATTAACCTTACCCATGTTTTCTTAAACTTAATAGTTGATAGAAATGACAGTGGACTGTATTCCCAAATCATTTCATATCAAGACAGACATGTCCAGCACTGTGTAAGAAGTCTGCAGGGTTTTAAAAGCTTTCCCTCTATAGAGATGGAGGTTTAGGTTGGACTTGAGGAACAATTTCTTCCCCAAAAGGTTTGTCAAACCCTGACCCAAGGTGCCCAGGGCAGTGCTGGAGTCACCATCTCTGGAGGAGTTGAACAGATGTAGTTCTGAGGGACATGGCTTAGTGGTGACCTGGCAGTGCTGGTTAACAGTTGGACTTAAGGATCTTGAGCATATCACCATTTATTTAGCCCAAGAGAATATTTACAGCAAGGTTGGTTGGTTAGTTTTTTTTCCTAAGCAACACTGGTGTGTTTTTTTTTCATGTATGTACTTTAATCTCAGCCCCAGCTTTGTCAATATTTGGTCTTATCTTAAAGAACTCCAAAGGAGGAGCAAAAGAAAGCAAACTCTCCCTTCAGAAAGCAAATATCAATTATTTAACTACTTCAGGCAGACAAGTACAGACTAAAAAGAGAGCCCAGTTCTCTGGATAGACCTGGACTGGGGTTTAAACCTGTCAAGGGTTAGGGCTGGGCCAACCACTAATCCAGTGACAGATATTCTCTGTTATCTCCTTGTCCCCTACTCCAGGAAGGAAAAGAGAAAGAGAGAGAGAGAGAGACTTGTGGATTGAAAATGAAACTTAAACTACTTCAATGAATGTAATAACAAGAAAATGAAATATATATATATATATATACACATGCACACACACAAAACCAATCCCACACCCAAACCCACCTTGATGGCAACTACCTCCCCATCACCACTGATGCTGTGGCAGAAGGACTCACCAGCAGATGGGAATCAGACTCAGGGGCTGGATCTTGGAATTCAGGAACTCTTGGATTGAGATTGAAGGCAGGAGAGGCAGAGTCCTGTAACAGCAGAGCTAAGCTTCTGATCCTCACAAAGCTCAGGTGCTCAAACTTCAGGAAAGGTAAAGCCTCACACCTCTCCTTTTTGTATTGGCTGTTAATTTAATTAGGTGATAAATAGCTTAATCATGCACCTGTTTTGTTTATCTTATGATAAATTGTCATTGCAGTGATAGTTTCAAAGTGATGGAGTACCTATTAGAGGTGTAATATCCATTTATTTCTGCTTTATTATTATTATGTATGTGCAAATTAGCCTTTAGTCTGTTAAACTCTCATATAAATTTGATAAGGGAGATACAGAAATACCTAGCACGGGCAGGACACATCAAATGTACACCTATACTTCCCTCACAAAAATATTTGTATGGAAATATCCCATGAAGGATGAAAGATCAGGAGGTTCATAGCATGGTATGGCTCTGGGGAGTTGTCAGCTTCCCTCTAGTTACCTCCCTCTTTAAAGTCAATTACTGGGCTGTGCAGGGAATAGCAGAACATGGAGTGTGTGTGAGAGCAGAAGCTATTCACATCCCTCCTGCTAGAGCCTTTTAAAAAATGAATCAAGAATTTGTTGACTTCAGCACACTGTACCAGGGTAGTTTTATTTCTTGCAAAACACTGAAGAAGTGCAGGCCCAGACCATCAGTGCTTCCCTTCAAAGTGAAGCTACCAAAGAGCAGCAGATAAATGCTCTGTAATTTCCTTACCATACAGTGATGCTAATTGCCAAATCCACTTTCTCTCAGACAACTACCACCAAAGGAAGAATAGAAATGGGAGAAGAGAGTAAATGATACTCTAATGTGACTGTAGGAAGCATGTAGGGTTGAACTCTACATTTCAGTTAAGTGGGGACTAGTGGCTAATTCATGCATACAAATACAATAAAGGTAATAATAGGTCCCTGAAGATGAAGGCTATAAAGGATTTATATACTCCTTTGTGCAGTCACTGCACTGAAGAATCAGACTGGGTTAAAGGAGCCTATGTGTTAATACCTCACACTTTCATAACCCACCTTCCCACCTTTTTTATATCAATAGTATGCATAATGCTCATTTTGTGAATATTCCCTATCTGAGCTTTCAGGTTTAGCATTGTATTGCTTACAGCATGGCACTGTTAAAGTGCTCTCATCAGAAGACACATTCAATTATTGCCTGAAGGCTCTACAAGTATTAGGACTCTAAGAACCTGCTGTAAATTTATAGAATTGAAGAGATCAGATCACTTACTATAGCCTCTCAGTAGAGCAGAGTTAGTCTTTTGAGATTGGTTTCACTTAAGTANTGCCAACACTGTTCCTGCTCCAGGCCAGGATGCCATTGGCCTTCTTGGCCCCCTGGGCACACTGCTGGCTCCTGTTCAGCTGTCACTCAGCACCCCTAGGTCCCTGTGTGCCTGGCAGCTCTGCAGCCACTGCTCCCCAAGCCTAGAGCACTGCTGGGGGTTGCTATGGCCAAGGGGCAGCACCTGGCATTTGCCCTTAGTGAACTTCATGGCACTGGCCTTGGCCCAGCCATTCAGCCTATCCAGATCCCTCTGGAAATCCTCCCTACCCTCAAGCAGATCCACACTGCCATTTCTGAAGAATCACCTCTGCAGTACCTGAAAGATTTCCTTGGAGCACTGTTGGATTCATCAATGTTACCCTGCAAAGGTCTGAGCTCTGTCATGGCAAAGCTGCACTGCAAAGCTTATCTGTAGCAGAGCTTTAAGATGCTGGTTTTGCAGTGGGGGCTGAGGAGCAATGCTCTGCTATGTGTGTGCTTCTTCAGTGGCATCACCTCCTGGTGAAGTCTGAGGTGACTTGAGAAGATGAAGCCTGAAGAGTCAGAAGGGATGAGTCAGGAAATGTTTTACTTTTACTCTAGTCCCTCTAGAGTGGAAACTTTGGAGGAATCCCTTCTCTAAGATAATATTGATTGTAATTTATTACCTACTATGTTTCAACTAGCTACAGAGAAAAGAAAATAATAAGTCCAGTGTTCAGCCATGGAGACCTGCCTGGGTTAAAAAAAAAAACACACAAGCTCACACAGACAAAGTATGTAAAAAGCAGGGAGTGAATTCTGGCAATTGCAACTGTCAGAACTGGGAAATTAAGTTCATTAAAGGTGTGGTAACTTAATTTTCTGTGCAAGCATGTAAAGATTAGAGTTGGGCAGAAAAAAAAGTTCAGACATCCAATTTAACACAAACCCACCCAAACTTGGCAAGGTGGAGCATCCTCAGCTCAGCTTAGCCTCCTAGCTCCTTATTTAGAGTATGTTTGCTCTGAATAGTCCACATTAGCCCTGAACTGTGTCCCCTCTTTGTCCCCTTCATCAGCATCCCATCATGTTAGCAGTGTGAGGACAGATGAGCTCCATGGGCTTCCATGAGTGTCTCCCAGGTGATAGACATGGCCCCACTTTCCCTTCACATAATGTCCCAGAGTGCAGCCCTTCTCCCCTAAAACTCAGGAAGGAAGGCAGACTCCTCTTTCCATGTCCTTTACCCATTTGTGTTTCTGAGTGTCCATGTTTGCAGCATCAGTGGTTTTCTGACCCTTCTCCAGCATCCATGGGGCTGTGGTGATTGCTTTTCCTCAGCTGAGTTCAGGCTGTTTGGTTGGTAACTTCTTTAAACTTCTGTTGTAGACTTACTAGCACAAACTGCTGGCAGCCTGTAATCCTCCTATCAGCCTATAATCCTCCTATCAAGCATCAGCATCCACTGTTGCTGTAGATTCTGGAAAGTATATTTATGCCTATGTGTGTGGCAAATGACCAAGCCTTCTCTCTGATTATTGAGAGAAAACCTAGAGATGAAATCTCCTCTTTACTCCCCTTGACTGTTTGTATCACTACTTCTTGATCCAAAACAAAGGGTTAAACCCACAGCAACATCTGCTCTCACAACTAAAACTTTACAGCTGCCTTCAAACTCATTCTCATTGCCTCACTTATCCTTATAAAGCTTACATTCAAATTAAACAGATTTTGTTTCCCAAACAAATCCCCAGATTTTACTTCTTCTTAGGCTTACTGAGGGTTATGTCATTGCCTAGCCCAAAGAGAGATCCTGGATGAATTTCCCAAAGCCCATGGAATCACCCTGCTTCATATCTATACACTTACAATGAGAATCCTCTCCATACTTTTTGATTCTCTGTGTAGGGCTGTAACTAAAGCCAAAATTGCTCGTGACCTATTAGCATTCTATAAAACTAGAAAGATTTCCTCTTTCAGCAAGCAGCAGGCTTTAGAGAAAATCTGAACTGGATTATGTCAGGGAAAATCAGCCAAAACTCAGAGTGAGAGACGTGGAGATGTCACCAAACATTTCTGCCGCCCGTGTGGAGGGTCCTTTCTCTCCATTCCAAGCCCAACCATCCACAGCACAGTCTTACCTTCCTTCTTGTACTTGGGAATAAAAGGCTTTAAGAAAGCACCTCCTGGAGTGTATAGTTATTTCATAGGTGGTAGAGCAACACATCAGCTGAGATCCTGGGGAATCAGCAGTCTGATGGCTTTGGTGGAGCTGTGTTGCTCTACATGGACAAGAAGAGTGAAGAGGGACTGAAGTTTGGCATTCCAGCTGCTGATTGTGCATCTCCTTTTGGATTCATAACAGGCTCTTACTAACACTGCCCTGAATGCCCATGATTAACCTGGGTCTAATGAACATTTCATTTCCACACCACCTAAATCATACACTAAGCTATGGCCTCCTAAGTAGGAGATGAGCCCCAAGTGACCAGAAACCATGTCTCCATCCTTTTCATCATCAGCTGATGGAGGTGATGGGGGGGCCTGAGGGGAGCTCCCACCCTCCAGAGCAGGCAAGGAGGCAGGTGACTTGTTGTAATGTGGATTTTTAACACCACACCTTTCACTGTGGATTTGCTATGTTTTTATTCCACCTTCTGAAAGCTGTGAGAGTGAACATTATTAAAATGAAAAAAAAAATAGAAGACATGAAAAAAGGGTGAAAAGAAAACAGTGAAAAGCAACAAGGAAGGTTTCTGTCCCCAAAAAAGTCCAAAGCTGGCTCCAATTGGACTTCAACACGGAAATGCTGGAACTTGTAGCCTCCAGTGGCAAAATAAAACAGGCTACCATTATTAGAATTTTTCTACAGCTAAAGATGTAACATCATAGCTAAATTCAGTCAGAGACAGGTCGAGCAACAAAAACCAGGAGCCAAGGCAGTCTAGTCTGGTCTGAAACTTGATTCAGGCACCAGATTATGAATAGATTGAACTCGTTTGCCAAATGAAAATGTAGATTTTGGCAGTGTTGGGACTCTTTTTATTTTTTTTTTATGTTTTTGGTGTGCTATATGTGGAGTCCTATTGCAGGCCGTGGGGACATGAGAAAAGAGCCTTTTTATATTATATAACCACTTGACGTGCATGTGTGGGGATATGTAACATAAAAAAACACAATTAACCCCATCAATTCCAAGAAACCTGAGGGAATTCTTCCTAATGTCCCTTAGTAAGGATCATGCTCAGCACCAGAGGTCACAGGGTTCTACTTTTGCCTGTTCCTGTGAAGGTACCCAGGCCCAGGGCTGCTGCTGCTGGGCTTTGGGACAGATGTCACAGAGCACAGAGGGACTGCAAACAAGCTGAGGTCTGGCACCACCTGCAAAGCTGGCTCAGGTATGGAGTCATCTGAGCAAGTTTGCAGATGACACCAAGCTGGGTGGCAGTGTCGATCTGCTTGAGGGAAAGGAGGCTCTACAGAGAGATCTAGACAGGCTGGATGGCTGGGCCAAGGCCAAGGCCATGAAGTTCACTAAGGCCAAATGCCAGGTGCTGCCNTCCCCATCCCTGGAGGTGTTTAAGAGACAGGTGGATGTTGCATTGGGAGGCATCATTTAGCAGGTTGCTAGGGCTAGGACAAAGGCTGCATGATCTTCAAGTTCTCTTCCAGCTGGAACTGTTCTAGGATTCTATGATTTAATGATCTGTCCACTCTTTGTAAGGTAAAAGGCACATTAGGGGCTTCTTTCTGCCTTGGTCATTTATAAGATTGATTATTTATGGTGAAAAAAGACATCCATCTACCTATTTGCCACGGAAGTCCTATGCAGTATCATCTAAAACACCCCTGAGAGAGGTAGGTAGGTATTTCAAAGTTAAAAAAAAAAGGTTTAAAATACCCACAATGCTGCAGCTCACATATGTACAGCAAGAAAAACAAACAGGCAATCTCTGGAGGTGTGTTTTGATGACAGATGCCAGTTCTCTGTGGTCAGACTTCGCTCTGATTCCGTTCAGGTATGTGATCAAGGAAGTAGTAAAGAAGGTAAAAAAGTTTAAAAAAGAAAATACAATCAAGGTGGGGAGGAGAGGACACCCTGTCAGAGGAGGGAGGAGCAGATGCCTGCTCTCTGGGCCTTCTCTTTGGCTGTGGGCTTTTCTGGAGTATTTCATTAAGAAGGAAAATACAGATCAGGCTGGGAATTGGGTGGATTTGCCAGATGCCACAGCTGAGTCTTAGCATAAATATCTCAATTAGCCTTTGAGCTCCAGAACTACTGTCACCAAGTCAAAAGACACCAATTCTTCTTTGTACAGCACAAGGTTTCAGCAGCTCTTTGTATCCCAGAGCACTAAAGTCAACAGCTTGAAGTGTCTGTGTGTTCATTAATTGCAGTGGAGATGTCATGGAACAGAGACTGGGATTTAGAGAGCTGTATAAACATATAGACATGAGAATGTAGCTGTCAAGCTAAGACTCTTAGAAGAACCCAAATTTTGTCCCTGCTTATATCTGGTACATGGCACAGTTGATTATTATGTAAATTGTAATGTTAAGGATTTAATACACAAGTGTTGTATACATTTGGAATAACTTGGAACTAATATTTTCAACCACTGCATGCATCCATAAAGTCCTTCTGCCCACACTAAAGCACTGGAAATCACCAGTATGACAGTAAACCACATTTTACCCTTCTTCACTATAGAAGTGTTGATTAACTAGGTCCTATACGATTTACCATTTCTGCTGGTGTCTGTGCCAGCTCTAGGATCAGAAAAAGTGCAGCTTTATCACCCTGCTGTTGTGTCTCTATCAGAACAGGTTTTGCCACTCAGGCTACTATTGGTTTTTCCTTGGGGAAGTGCCAGATCAGGTCAACACAAGGTTATGTATCTGGGCAAGCTGATCTAGTTGGGGATGTCCCTGCCCAATGCAGGGGGGTTGGACTAGATGAGCTCCAGAGGTCCCTTCCAACCCAAACCATTCTAGGAGTCTATGTCTCATCATACCTTCAGTGCTGTCAGCGTATACAAACTATTCCAGCTACTTAAAACAGTTTCATTTGCAGTGAAGCTAAATTACCCCCAAAAAGTCCATTCAGAACACACAGAGTTACAACATGCCCCAAACTACTCAGGTGACCCTCAGTGCTTATCATCATCTCTCCTAATCCAAGTGCTTGTCTGGCTGCTTGTTGGAGGCTTTGCAGTAGAGCTCCTCTCCATACAGCTGTCCTCAGGGAAGTTGATCTGCTAGATCAGTAGATCTGGTCATTGTCATGGCTAGGCTTCACGAACGAAGCTCCATCCACGCTCCTCATCCGCGCCTTTTCCAAGCGCGCTGATAAAAAGAGGATAGCAGATAGCACCCTCGAGCCTGCACTATGGATTTTTTTAGGTGAGACACAGCATGCGCAGAGCTGGACCCACCCTTTAGTCCTAAGGTTCATCTGCCAGGGCCTAGCAAGCTTGGATGCTGGCAGCCAAGTCCTTAGGATGGAGGTTTAACCTCTTAGCTGGAAGGCCTTACAGGGCTAAATGAGCTCCATCTGCCCGGGTTTGGAATCAGAGTTGTCCTTCTCCTAGGATGACTGCCAGAAGGCTAATGAGCTCATCCTACCCATAGTAGATCTGGTAGATCACACTAAACTTCAAGGATATATTTTTCACCTCAACACCTGTTTCTGGACTCTCTGTTTTCTCTTATATATTGTCATTAAAAGAAAAGAATAAAAAGCTTGTGAAGATTGTAAGGTTAGAAACCACCTTTCTGTGAGACAGCAATGCAAACAGCAGAGACAGCTCTCCCAGCAGCAGATTTCACACTGGGCTGGAGCATCACAGAGGAGAATCCACATGCTGGTTTGGATATTCATTAATCATCCAGCTAATTTGTTTTTGCACAGGAGCGCTGACAGCACGCGAGTGTTATTGCAGCGAGAGCAGCCTGCAGGATCCAGACTGCTAGGGTATTAGCATCGATGGAAACCACTGCTCTGTGTTCAACTTCTGCTCAATTCTCTATCCAACTGCAATTGTAAATATATCTATTTTTATTCGCATCTGCTGAAAGGAATAGACCTACCATATGGGGCCAGAAGGATAAAAGGATTGCTTGCTCTCTTTTTCTTCCTCCTTCCTCCTCCCTCTGGTCCTTATCTCAGAACATGAGCTGAAATCTGGCCCAGAATTTACTGACTGTTCAGAGACTTTTTTATGAGGCAATGCTTTCTGAGGCGACTGCCAGGAATATATATATTTATATATATGTACACACATATTATTGTGCCTGAGGTTATTTCTCCAGTAAATCTCTTTCATATTTGTATACAGTATGCACAGGGAGTATTCACATAGGAGAGAAAAAAATAATCCAGTGGTTAAGGTTACCTTTGGGATTTGAGGGACCTGGTTTTAATTCTTCCCTCTGCCACAGGCTTCCTTTTTAATACATACATATAGATATATAAATATATTTATACATGCACCATGGAAAAGGCACATAGGGCATTGTCTACACTGTCCCTCAAATGCAGACCTGAACCCACACTGGTGTCTAAATCTGCATTGCTTTTGGACTTTAGGATAGGGATTTGGTGAGCTTTGACCCATACAGGACAGGGACAGATTTGGGCTACATCCCTCAGGACAAGGAGAAACCCACTCAGCAATCCCTTTCTGTCCATACAGCTCTAGGAGATCTTGAGGCTGCCCTCTGCTCTATCCCACAGGGAGATCACCCGGGTAGAGAGTGCAAGGAAAAAGGTGAACCCATACAGCAATCAACCTTCTCAGCGGATGCTTTGGAACAGCCAATGAA
Source organism: Bucco capensis (assembly GCA_013396975.1). Taxonomy (NCBI): domain Eukaryota; kingdom Metazoa; phylum Chordata; class Aves; order Piciformes; family Bucconidae; genus Bucco; species Bucco capensis. The sequence goes on along the minus strand of VWZO01022078.1, from coordinate 396,210 downwards.
TTCATATTTTCCCTCTCTGCTCTTCTAGTTCCTTTATAGAGCCAACACTTAGGTCACCTTTTGTGTCAAACTGCTTTGTTGTCATCACAGCAAAGTGAATGTCAGGGACCAAAATTGGCTATATCTATAAAAAGCCCAGTGGGATTTGGAGGCTTTCACAACATTCTCTTGGGCATCCTCTTTGAGTTAGATAGTGGAAGAGGAACCTCTATTGGCTGCAGAAGAGGAGGCAGAGGCACTGTGTGGATTATCCAGGAGAGCTGTGTTAGTGCTGTCAGCACTGTGGCTCATGCTGTTACACTGAATAATGCATTTTTGCTTATATTCCACACCAGATGATTTTAAAGCATTTAAAGCTTAACTATAACTACAAGAATTACTTTGAAACAGAGAGGCATGTGGTCTCTCACAACATGGCAACTCCCTGCACTCCCTTATTTTAAGCAATACCCTCATAAAACTCAAAGGTGCCAAGAAAGAGAGGAGAAGAAGGTTTTCAGGTGCTTAGAGGCTGCAGAATTATTAATAGCAGATTTATATATGTGATTGTGTTCTTAGTGATATTAGAGCACACACACAAAAAAACCCCAAATCACAACAATATAATGTAATAAAAGGAAAAGAATTGGAAGGCATTTGTTGCAATAGTTTCAGGAGTGGTGCACATGGCCTTTATTAGACAGAGATTTTAACCGTTTGGGTTGCTCCAAATTTATAACCAAGTCCTGTTTTACATGGCTGTAGAATGATTTACAGCAATTCATTTTAGCCCCTCATCAAACATAGGCTAAGTACACTGCAAAATGAACCAAAACCCCAAATCCAGCTTCAGGCTGCTTGAAGGAAGACCTGAAGAGATATAGGAGAGCAAATCATAAATACATTGACACCCAGTTCTACCTGGAACACTTAATGGGCATGGAAAATGAATTGCTCCTTCTCCTATCTGTTTGTCTTCCATTATTTGTGGTCTCTCACACAGTAGGAAAGTTGTGGTACCCCTGATTTGCTCACTCATTCTGTTATTAGAGGAGATCTTGCCCTGCCCCATGGGGACCCATTTTTCTGTCCTCACTCTTTAGCCAGCGCAGGGATCCCCGTTCGTCAAACCCGTTTGTCAGAAAGTTCAAACATGTCTATACTTCTTCCTTCCCATTTTCTCTTGTTCAAATACTGACAGCCAAAAATGGCTTCATATGCTTTATGCATGAGGAAAGGTGACTATTGATGCTAGCAAATGTGTGGTCATTTTTTTCCTTGTCAAAAAATCAGTCTCTGGGATCACTGATGCCTTGTGAAATTACAGTCTAATGTAACCAACTGGAGTATAATGTAACCAATTGCTTGACTTTTTAAGAAAATTGTTCTCCTGGAGGTTGAAACACAAAACCAAGAAATATATGAAGTTATTTTTGTCCCTAGTCAGGGGAAATTAATGAAATAGCACCTCCCATTCTGTTGACATTGGCCAAGATTGCCAAAGTCCTTAGTAATATCGGGGTTCCCATTAAGGGGAATACTGTAATCACAGGAGGGATTGGGAATATTATACTGGTGGGAATGGCCATGCAAGCACCAATGCAGCCCAGGACTTACACTCATGCTTAACTTTAAGCAAACAATCACATGGAGCCCAATAGTTACAGAGCTGTGATAAAATATCTGATTACATGCTGGATCAAATGCTATAATAAAAAATAGGTGCACTGAAAATCTAACTGGAAACATCAGAAACCATCAGCAAACATTGTCTGGAAAAAGATTTACTCAGTAGATATTCAGGATTATGTATCCATATTTAAAATGCAATCTTTTGCTGAGTGTTGTATAAATGCAGTAATTCTTTTTAATAATCAGGACATTTTCAGCACAGCTTTCCAGTTTGCAGGAGCTACTCTTCCTTTTCTGCTCCAGTGGGAAAATTTTGCCCAGTATCTTTGCACAATGTATCTGTGCTTTCAACTCCCTGACACTAGCCATTGCTGTATCAAGTATTGGATTGCCACCTCCATGTGATGAATTTGTGAGGGAAATGTCACAGGGAGGCCAGATATACCCAGTGAAATGGAGAACCCCAGGAAGAAGAAAAGATATTGTTCTTGGCTAAACAAACCATTGCTCAGCATCTATTTCATAACAATCTTTGAAAATCCAGATTATTCTTTGCACAGATATGTTAGTTTACTGCAGTTTCTCGTTGGAGTTTGGCATTCTTCAGTACTTTTAAATTGCTGGTATTGCACTATATCAAAAACTCTATCCCAAATCATTTGTCCATTAAAAAAATAATAGTTAGAAGCATTAATAAAATTTGCTTGAAAAGTTAAATATGTGAACTGGAAATTTTCTTTAACTAAATGTGGTTTTGGAAGCTGTAATTGACATTCAATCTCATTTGTGCTAAAAAATGGATTTAATTTACTGTGTAAGTATGTAATTATGTGCCATAATATAATTGGGTTGAAGACTTTATTCTCTTCCAATAGAAAGAAGAGCTATTATATGAAGTTTCCTTTGGCCTCCAAAGTTTCCTCAGAGTAATTCCAGTGTCTTTTTTTCTTTTAATCTCTGTTTATAGAATGCATACCTAATGAAGAGCTAGTTAAATAGTCATCAGAGGAGGACTAACTCCAGTCTAGTTTCCACTGGTGTTACCATGGAATAAACCCCATCCATTATAGTGGAGTGGCTCCTGATGGATGCTGCTGGATGCATGAGGATGGAGATGGGTGGATGAGGTGGCACGAGCCCAGCTGCTTCCTCCATCCCAGTACTCACAATGCTGTGGAGCTGGCAGAGATCCCATGCAGGAGAAGGATGGGGTGTTGCAGCAATGCCCCTCTCCTTGCTCTGGGTTTGCATCTTGTTTGACTTTCCTTGTCTCTTTGGATTCTATTTGCATAGAGAGCAGTGGTACCCAAACAGGGATGCTGGACTTGAGCCTCATAGTGCTCCACAAGGCTCCAAACCAACTCCTGGGGCTTAATGGGGTGCAGAAAACTCCAAAAGCATGGCAGTATCAGGCCCAGTAACAAGGAGAAGCTGTGCTCAAAACTAAAAGAAAGCCAACAAGGTTATTTGAGCACCCTGCAGCTCCTTCTCCTCTTCAGAGAAAGACTCTCACAACAATTTCCCTTCTGATCTTCCTGGTACCAAGTGTAGCAAATTGTCAGCAGAGGTAAGAAACCTGAAACCCTGTCCATGAGCATGCAGTTAGGAGCAGACCTTGGCCAAGGACCCTTCCCTTTCATATCCCATCCTGGTGATTCCTCCCCCTCTCCCCCCCTCCCCATCCCTTCCCTTCCATTGTATGGCTTCCAAGATTTCTCATGGAAATAACCCTGTGGCTTGTTTTCCATTGAAGGTTCAGACCGGATTTCAGGCTGTTATTTTCTTTTTCCTGACCTGTCTCCCATCACATTCTGATTATTAGAGTTTTCTTTTGAAGAGTTACCTGAGGTGAAGCCTAATTGGGCTTGAGGCAGCTGGGGAAGGATGCCAGGGCTGGGGAGCCCTGCCAGCCACTGATGTGGCTCAGGCACAGAGAGCAAGCGCAGGAACCAGCTCGATTTCATGCCCTGATGGAGGACACACTCTGTAAGGATATCCCATGAGAAAGCTTTGGTGCCTGCTGGAGAGCTGGAGGCAGGAATGGTGTCACTCCAGTGCAGCATTTACTGGGATATCTAATGGCAAAAGAGCTGTATATCAAATGACAGAATGCAACAAAGGAGAGGTTTAACAGCTCCTAATGCTAAGCCTCAAAGAGTTTCCAGGCTCTCTTTCTGGTTTGGGGAATCCTGTAGTGGTTAATAGGTACTGAAAATCCTATCCTTTACTGGTTTAAATAAAATTATCTTCTATATTCTGCCTTACTCTGCAAGGCATAGCAGGCTGGATTCTGCCAGCCCCAAGACTGCACAAAACCTGCCTCAGGGACTGTGGTGCTAACCTCACCATCACATCACTGCCTGCATTGCATTTGGAATTATAGACTCCTAGAATGTCCTGAGTTGCAAGTGACCCACAAGGATCATTGAGTCCAACTCACAGAATCACAGAATCATTAAGGTTGGAAATATCTCTAAGATCATCAAGTCCAGCTGTCAACCTATCACCACCATGCCCCTAAACCATGTCCCTAAGTGTCATAACTATACACTTAAACCCCTTCAGGGATGGGGACCCCAGCACTGCCCTGGGCAGCCTGGGCCAATGCCTAACAACTCTTTCAGTGAAGAAACTTTTCCTAGTATCCAACCTAAACTTCCTCTGGTGCAGCTTGAAGCCAATTCCTCTTGTCCTATCACAGGTCACCTCACTCCAACCTTCTTTCAGGTAGTTGCAGAGAGATATAAGGTCTCCTCTGAGCCTCCTCTTCCTCAGACTAAACAACCTCAGTTTCCTCAGCCACTCCTTGTAAGACTTGTTCTCAGAGCCTTCACCCTTCACTTGGAAGGGCTTGATGGTCTGGCTTGTCATTTTCTATCAGTGTATTTTTAGTAGTAACTGAAGGAAAAGTAGCAGCAGGACAATGAGCATCTCTGGTGACACTCCCTTGCTTTCACTCCATAGATTTGTATACATTTTCCCTTCAATTCCTATCTGCATTCATCTGTTTCTGGCTGTATTGTAATGAATCAAGGTCAGGTCCAGAGATATGGCTCTTCCCAGTAGATTCAATAAACTGGAGAAACCACCTCACTTTCTTTCTTGTCTATTACAGATTTTTAACTAATAAGATAAAAACACAAGGGAGTGAAAGGACTCAAATGCCATCACAACTCACTTTCTAGACCTCAAGGACTCCACCAAGCACTCATTAACAGATGGATTAGCAACTTTTTGTCTGTCTTGGCATTTCAGAGCACAAACAGCAGCTAAACATGCAAGTCAATTTATTTTTGTGAGGTATTTGAAACAGAACCTTTTCTTCAGAATTTGAATGAGGTGGCAGTGGGGAAGAAGGTGGTGGAGAAAAAAAAAACAAAACCAAAAACTTGGTAAAAAAAAAAGAAANGTCAATTTATTTTTGTGAGGTATTTGAAACAGAACCTTTTCTTCAGAATTTGAATAAGGTGGCAGTGGGGGAAGAAGATGGTGGAGAAAAAAAAAAACAAAAGCAAAAACTTGGTAAAAAAAAAAGAAGTTGAAATGCAGCAGAAAAGGAAAAAAGAGGAGAAATAAAATGTTGAAACAAGTTTGGTTTTCTTTCTCACCAATCCCTTTCTTCTAGCTTTTAAACAAGCTCTAGAGAACACTTTGATGTGGTCTGTGGGGTTGTTCCCTCAGAGATGATTAAAACCAAACCCCATCAGCCATTAGGCCCTTTTGATATCATCATGTTTTCCATCTAATTTTATCAGCCCAAATGATGACTTAACTGGGAACGAGTGCCAGTTGACCAACTCTCTCCCACAACATTTTCCCCACCACAGGTGGCAAAGGCTCCCATAACCAATTCCCAGTTTCCATTTATAACCAGGCCNTAGATGTTGGGTGTATAGGGTCATAGGCTGCACTTGATGATCCTGGGGGTCTTTTCCAGTCTTCGTGATTCTGTGATTCTGTGAGAAACTAAACCCTTTATTTACCATTTCTGCACAATCAGATGTTTAAGAGATTAAGAGAAAAGGAGAAGGAGGGAGAGGAGGGGAGAGACACACGGGAAGGAATTATAAAGGAAAGCCACATTTTCTATCTCTTCCTACTTTTTCTTGTCAGTTTGGGTTTTTTTTTCCCCCAGTTTCCAGCCCCATGTTGTGACTTTGACAAATGGTGATGCGTGGAGAAGATTTATGCCAGGTCTCAGAGCATTAGCACATTATCACGAGCAAAACAGAGCTCCTGGTCAGCATCATTGGGGACCCATTGAGAACTTTTCTGGAAGTGATATATGGGCCAAAGCCCATCTTAGCAAGAGCTCTGCTGCTGTCCTGCTGCATGGAGGCTGGGTAAATGCCCTGAGAGAGCCAGGTGAAGACACTGAGCAGTAGATGAGAAATGGTTAGTAAAAACCCATTCTGGAAAGGAAAGAGGAACCTCTCCACTCTCCAGGGACCAGTGTGTTGAATGATTTAATGGCTACCTTTAGGAAATGCCTTTTGCTTTATTTCTCTGTTTCTGCCTTGTTCTTTTTTTTTTCTTTTTCTATAAGGAAAAGAAATACAATGTGGATTTTTCCCCTCATTTTCACCCCAATATCCCAACTCAGCACTCCTGCAAGGCCACAGCTTGAAATCTGTCATCTTCTCCAAAGACTCCCAAACTTCCCACAGATGGTCATATTGATCAGGACATTCTGAATTGACTAGTTCTTGATACAAACAAACAAAAAACTGAATTAAATGTATATTTATTTTCTACAAATGCAAGAGGAGTTCACTGAAGAGGTTTCCACCTCTGGTTTCATTCTGAAGTCATTTCCAACACCACTCAAGAGCAGAGCTGTAGCTCCCAGGATTAGGCCAGGCAGACTTTCCACAGAGGTGTCAGAAATTGCATGGAAAACTGGTGAGATTTGTAGAGCTACTTGAGGCATCAGCCCAGTATTTTTTATCCCACTTCACTGCCCAAATTTATTTAAAAGACTTCCCATTCCCCTGCACATAAATTGGGTAAAACTTAATTTGCATGTAAGTGGAGCTGCTGATGACATTTATTGTGCTTCTAGAACCAAAGGTTGGATTTTTAGTGTTTCTCTAGAATTAATTAATGAATGTTCCCCCTAGAATTAAAATTTTCTCAAATGTAGGGAAAAAATATTAGCATTTCAGTTATAAAGTCTTACTCTCCCATTTGCTTTGAGATTCAAGGAAACCACATAGAATTTGGACTTCTGTATTTTAATTCTGGTTCATCTGTGACTGAAATCTCAAGACTTTATTTCCTTTTCCAGATTTTTACTCTCTGGGGCCTGCCTGAAATTTCAAGGAACAATTAAGATATCAGAACTATTTAACTTCAAACAACCTATGTAGAGAGTGTTTACAATTTCAGAGGAATTTTAGACTGCTCTTTTAGAAACTTGTGCAGCTTTGCTAGACCTACATAAGTTTTAGAAGCCACAATAGCCATATACAAGTTATGTATATGTGTATATATATATATATAACTTGGGATACAGTATGCTTATGAGATTCATGCACATATAAAATTTGTAAAGAGATAAGAAACTGTAGGAATTATATATGTGGTGCCTAAACACTGGATTGATTACATTTGGCTCATTCAAATATCTGTTTTTTTCCAGAGGTGAATAAATATTGGTAATATAATTGTTATATTTGAAGAATTCAGTAATTTATTTCTTATTTATAGTACTCTGAAGGATCTCTGCCTCTTGGAGTGTCACAATTTAGCTGGAAATCTTACATAAATGAATAAATAAACCAACAAAAGACTGGAATTAGCATAAAATACTTCAAGTTTAAAGGGGTAAAGTTAACACAGGGAAGTTCTTTATCACCCAGCAACAGGCTACACATCCATGTTTTAAATAAAAGTGCCACTGAATGAAGAAAGACTTAGTTATCCTCATTTCCTATCCAGACTACAGTAGTTAAACACATCTTCTAAACAATGAATAGGGAGCAGAAAAATTTCACTGCCCTCATGGAAGTTTTTAAGCTTGCACACAGATAAAGAAAACATTTTTGAGTAAATGACTTGTATCTTTTCAGCACTGCTTCAAGTACAGTCTGTCAAAATGATTGATGATCTAAGCCTGTAGCAGCTTCATGACAAATTAGTGATTTTGACATATGTTTGATGCTCTAAACGGTTTTCACTTGAAAGTAAGATGACTTGCTTTTCAGGTGCTGCCTTTGCTCAGAAGTTTGCAGTTGTGTCTGGGAATTCAGTTATCTGGAGGACAGCAGTGTTTCTGGAAATGTCATCAGAGCATCCAGCAATCAGTGTTCTCCCAACACTGCTGTCTTATTATGGCTAAAGAGGAATGTCAGTCCAAAAATCAGGGAGTTGGATATTAGTTTTTGAAGGGATGACAGGATGACTATGACAATGTAGTCTCACTTCTCCTAGTCTGTCAGAAGACAGAGCCTTTTATTCGCTCTGTTCTTTATTTTTGCACATCACTTGATCCCACCACTTCACAGCTTTGTGCAGCTGTATATCAGCAGCATTCTGCAAGGGATTCAAGTTGCCAGGCTAGTTGTCTTCAAACAGAAGACCAACAGAAAATATGGATCTTTGGCTAAAAAAAAACCCTGATTGTACAAACCTAATGAACACTAATAGTCCTAATTTCACCAGCTGCCTTGGTTTAGGTGAGGCCTCAGCACTACCGGAGCAAGCCAGACAACCAAACAAGACCTGCAAAGACTTGATCCCCTCCTTTCTTTAGCTTGATGTTGAGATAACCTTTGCTGATGAGTTACTGGCTTTACACAAACATGTGGCAGAATCAGATCCAGTATTTTATCACGGAGAGGCAAAAAAGAGGGAAGAAAAGGGCATTTTGCACAAATAATGCTGCTCAGTGTTGCCGCCAGTTCTAGGCCGAGATATCAGCCTGGGCTTGTGCTCTTTCCTCCTTGGACAAACACAAACCAGTGTTTGGAGAGAGCACCAGTGTAATTGTGGGCAGTTATATGGAGGGGAAAATGCTGTGCTTTGTCATCAATCTCTTGGTGTGGCACACAAGGGCTGACTTATTGAAATTTTGTAGGCTGTATTTACAGAGAAAACATAGAGCTGGTGCTGTGCAGAGCCCTATCAGTCCCAAGGTCTGGAAGAATCATATCAGAGAAAAAGGGAAGGCTTAAATTGTAACCTTTCAGGATAATCTAATCCATAAGGGAACAGAAATTACTCTGCTTCTGTGAGCAAGATCAAAACCTGAAGAATTTAATTATTAGGGACATATTTGTGAATATATCCATAGACTGGTTTGGGGTAAGAGCTAATGAATAGCAACAACAACTCACATTGTTGTTTTGTGCAGCCACAGACAATGGGGAAAACCAAGGATGGATGCTTCCTTGAAAGGTGCTGGAGTAAGAGGAGATGATGTGTGGCTGTAGAGAGGTAACAGTAGTGAAAGATGTAACACAGCTCTAATCTAAGAGACACCATTCAGTGTGCTGGAAATCAGACTAAGGCACATTTTACTTAAGTTACCTTGTATAGAGCTTTCCTCAGGCTAATGTCCTTTATTTTCAGGTGCCTGTTAAAATTCCCTGCTAGGCCTGGAGAAATGATAAACTTTTTAATTCAGTGGATGAAATGAAATATACTCTATATTCTATCAACATAGAATAATACACAGGTCATTGCAATGTTTTTGACACATCCAATTCAATATTCAATATTTATGATTCTTTCTTTCCAAAAGTCCCCTATTCAAGTGGAAAAAAGAAAAAAAACAAACATATTAAAAGCATTTTCAAAATGAAAGTGGAATTATTGTTGTCATTTTAAAGTTAAATGGATGCAAACATTTTGCTCAATGTGTTCTTTGGGTCAGTCAGCTAACCAGAAAACAAACCTCTTGCTTGAACAGCTCATGTAACTGATTAGGGTTTTTTTGCCTGCTTGCATTAATGTGCAGAAATGTACATTATGTGTATATGTAATATATACATTACAATATATTATATATGTAATGTACATGAAAATGTCAATGCTTCTTGCATAGCCTTGTGTACAGGAGCAGCATTCAGATAACTCAGTAATGATGATGTTATTGCTTCCCAGTTGCATAGTGCTTTTAGTTCCAAAAGAAGCATTTCCAAATCTTTGTACATTTATTGTATCTTGTGGAATATAACTATTTTGCAGCCAGGTCAGGAACTCAGTGAAACGAGATGAGAATGTTGATCACATTCTGAGAGAAAAGCCTTATTCTTCCTTAAAAATATGTCCCAAAAATCACACATACACACAAACACAGAGAAGGAGAACAGCTTCAAAGGAATTTCTTTGCTCTCTGCAAAGGGAAGATCCTATTCACCTGCATTCCTCATAAATTTGCTGACCCTGGCCTTGGAAAGGCACAGAGCACGTTAGGAGTCATTGCCTCTGTCCCAGACATGGTGACATCTCAGTGGCACAGCTCTGCTTAAGGAATAAAGTTTCTACTCCTGTAACCATGAATCATGCATGAAGATTTTAGCAGTGAGAAAAATCCCAGTGGTGCAGCCCAGCTAGGGGATTGCAAGGGAAGGTTACTGTGACAACCAGATAAGCTGCAATTTCCCCAGAGGGCCTGGGGCAGCATCTATTAACTTTCTAATTTCCTAAATCTGAATCCTATCTCATTTTGTTTAAACATACAATTGTTGACCTAAGTCAGTTGTCCAGCCAACTCTACACTGGAAAACTCTATGCTAGCACAACTCTGCACAGAGCTGCTCCACATGGGCCAAGTGTACAGTGGACACTTGTGTGCTGGGCTCAAAGTGATCATCTTTGTCTTTTAGAAAATGCAGCAAAAATACCTGACATGTTACAGTTTTAAATATATCTCCAGAAATTCCTGACTCTGTCTTAAAGAGGTTTTGGAGGACTTTATAGTCCTTTGTTTCAAATGCAGTTTGCATAGTGGAGCCACTGCAAAGTGTCCTCATGTTAGAAGGCTCAACTATTTTTTACCTGATTTAGCATGTTTCTACTCATCTTCTGTCCTCCTCTCTCTGTTCTTCCTATATATGTATCTATGTGTCCAGATAGGTCTATATATTCCTGTTATTCTTCTTTAATGCTGAGAGACATTGGTGTTTATTTTCAGTGTAGAGGAAGAGCAGCCCTTCTTCATTAATGCCAGCAACAGTGTCTTTTGGGGTAGATTTCAGTATTAATCCCCAAAAGATTCTTCCTTCACTGAAGTAAAATTATTGTATTATTATTTCTTCTTCTGTATTTGAGAAGGTGATGAGATCATTTATTGTTTTTAAGGGTTAATAGAGCCTGTCAGGGTCTTTTTCCCTCCGCTGGCTTTGCTGCTGCTGTAGGATCAGTAACAGCTCCAAGCTACATGATGCTAAATCAGACCACACTTTCCTGAAGAAAAGAAAAGGAAAAAAGAAAACTTACCACCAAGAGAAGAAGCAGTTCAGTCTGGTTTAAAGGAAGGGGAGGGAGGGAGGCAGGGGGAACAGGGACTAACTTTGGAGAGAAAATAACAAACTCTAAGTCCTGAGGTCTTTCCTCTATATTGAAAAGGCAGTTTGGAAAGGAAATTAGTAAAAACAAACAGAAGGTGCCAAGGTTTCTTTATCATACCTGGAGTAGGATATGCTAAATTCCACAAGCCCTCACACTGGCGCCTGGTGCTGCCTTGGAAAAAATGGTACCCATGGCTCCATAAAATGATCTATTGGGACTTCAAAGTCGTGGCAGCCCCATGTGGCACAGGATGTGCTCAATTAATTATGTGATTTTTAAATGACAGGGCTTGGGAAAAGTAAAAATAATAAAAAGGGAAGAGAAAAAAAAAAGAAAAAAGAACATGATGAAGAAGAAAAAGGTTTTTAAAGAAAATAATATAAAAAAAAATTAGAGAAGTAAACTGAAAGGCCTTGTTGTCTGTCTGCCAAACAGCAGCAGCAGATAAGGTCCATAGTTGCCTTGGAAACTCAGGCCTGGAGGAGACAGAATCCAATTTCAGAAACCACAAAATCAACATAAACGTGTGCAAAAATAAAAAGGTTTGTTTGGCAAGTAATGAGGAGAAGGCTACCAATGTATAAAGCAGATGAACCAGGGTGACCTTAGCCAACTTGAAGCCATAATAATGACCATGTCCCAGGTAGCTCTGGCACCTCCAAAATGAGCAGCAACAAGATGCTCTCCTGCTGCTGGCTCTTGTCATCTAATTGCCACCCTGTTACTGTAATACTCAATCCCTTCATCTCCCTCCCCTTTCCTCCTCTCTCCTTTAATAAAAAGAAGAGTGAGGAAGGAGTAATGTTAATTAAATCAATGTCATTAGTCTCAATTTAAACCTCAAAAGACTCAGGGATTCAGAAGTGATGCCTTTAATTCAGTTTTCACCTATATCTATTATCTATTAATACTGACCAAAGTCATCATATATAAAAGAGGAATTTTCCTTTCCAAGACAGTAGAATATCCCTTCTTGTCATAGCAGCTCCACTGAAGATGGATCTTTAGTGAAGATGGCTTTGGGATAACTTACTTAGACAACCTTTCAACCAAACTGTCTTGGGTTCAGTGGGATGGCCAATACTTTCCTTTGCTAATAATTTTGGGGGGATTTTTAGCATCATCTGTCATTCTATGAAACATTCCCTCCTCCCCCCACCACCAAAAAAAAGAAAAAGAGAAAGAACAACCCCAAAAGCCTTAAGGCAGACAGGGTTTCACCCAGCCTGGTCTTGGTGCCTGCAAGTGGGATGTAGGCAATGAGCTTTTAAGGATCTGCCATGGTTAGAAACTCCTTGAATGCTGCTCTGCTTTTCTGAATAACATTTCTTAACCAGCAGAAATCTCTTGGAAGCAAGTTTTAACAGTATTCCAGCAAGCTGGGAAAGCAGCAGAGGGAGACAAACAGTTGTACTTGGGGGTAAAACTCCATTTTATATTTTATTGCACTCTATCTGCTGGGATGCAGTAAGAAGAGATGCATTCACTTGATTTTTAAGGGTCCATTTCCAAAAGAAACAGCAGAATGGATCATGCCTTCATTCAGTGCTGAATGCCTGTTTCTGGGTTAGAAAATAAGACTTTATCTTCTCTATCTGCTGATGACTCTGCTTCTTTTCCCCATGAGTCATGGCCAGGGAGATGTGTGTTAGTTCTGTACTGCTGCTGCCCCTCTCAGAGTGCTGCACTCTGCTGGGGAATGAAAAGCAAACCTGTAACACTGCTCCTCATCTTTAGGATAAAGATCTGCTCCACTGGTACTCACAGCAGGATGATACAAGCATTGCTTTAGCATTCCCTGAGAATATCCAGTGTAAAATACTGTACTGCTGCTGACTGGGATGCTTCTTGGCAGTGAGCTGGAGTTACACACTAAAGACAGCAGAGCTAAAAGGCCATTAAATTTAATAGGATCCTTACTTTGTATGGCTATGTCCAATAATTTCTTCTTTCAGCACATACCTTGCTCCAGTGTTAATCATCTTTATTCAGGCAAAATGCAATTGGCTTCAGTGCTGGCCAGTTAACTTCACTGGAGGTTTTGTCCTGATGAGCATGGAGGGAGGTATTCCTCTGTACAATGCATTGAAACCAGTATTTATAGGCAGGAGAGTTTTTTATGAGGCTTTGCAAGGTAAAGGCCTGCTAAATCTCTGCACTTCATACAGATCACTGCATTTTTGCTGCATGCAAATATTTTCTTGCCTCCAACAGTGGCATGTGGGTAAAACAGCCAACAGCTTCTTCAACACTGTCATTTGTCACTCTTTTAAAAACACACTTACACAACCACACAGAGCTTCAGTTACTCAAACAAGCAAAGGGCAGAAAACTGAGGTGGGACTAATGTTTTCTCAATTTGCATGTCTCCAGTACTTTTGCTTTATCAGTGCTTTCACCCAACAGCATAGCAAGCTCAGCCCTTGGAGCTTCAGTTCATGTTTTATGCCCAAATGAATTAACTTTCCCCTGTTCTACAAGCTCCTGGGCTGAATCATTGAGAGCCTGGGCATGGTAGACATCTAGGGATTCTCTACTACCCTCTTCAAGGTTGTCTTTGTTAGGGAAAAGCCTCACGAGGGAAAGCGGAGAGGAGGTGGGAGGGAAGAGATGGAAGGAAAACCTCAGCTGAGAAATATAAGCACATCCTTCATTGTTACAAAAGTAATTTGCACTTTCAGCTAAACTCATGACAGCTTTTCAACGAGTTTCAGAGAAAAACCTTTCTGTGTCACTGAGCAAACTCAATGAGAAGCAGTGACAGCATGGGGTTTTCATGTCTCGCTGCATGGCGACTCCCCGGGCACAATGCGCTGTGACCCCAGGAGCTGCGGGGCCAGAGCTGGCCTTGGCAAGTTTTTCTCTCCTTTGCTTTCACAAGACTTGCTCTGTCAGCAAAATCCAGAGCTAAGGTGGCTCACTTGCCATCCACAAGCCAGATTTGTCACCTAGCCTCTAATGTCCCCAGCAGTGGAACCATGCCAAGTTCCCACACTCTGGCCATGCACAGGCCTCCAGAGCAAACATGGGGAGGGTTTGTTTTCTCTTGTCACCTGGGCACTGAAGGGTTTTCCATGAGCTCTTCCTCTTCCAGGGAGTTTGCTTTTGACTGCAGAAGCTTGAGCAGCCTGCAGAACGGGACAAAAGACAGAGGTGCACCCTCACAAACACCAACCAGCTTAGAGGAGCCGAGGGGTGATGGGGTTGGGAATAAAGAGGTCTGTGTTCCCACCCTGGGGCTGCCAGCAGTTTGCTGTGTGACAGCAAGTGAGTTATTTTGACCTCTACTTTCCAAAGTGCCCACAAGCTTGGATGCATCTTTTTTTTTTTTGCATGGTCAGCTTGGCTTACTTGTATTCTGCAGGATCTGGTTCTCAGAAGCAATTATGGCCTGAAGATGTAACTCACTTCCCCACGGGCTGCAAAAAGTAGACATTCATTACCCGCAGGCAGACACCAAAAATTAGTGACAACTCCTCTGCCTAGGTACAGAGCTCAGGAGAAGATAATTACTCTTTCTCTCCTGCCCATCTACACCAGGCCAAATATAATGAAGCCCTATATTTTAATGGGCAGTAATGTTTAATATTTGACATTAGGTAAATATACTTTCCTTGCCACTAGAATAATTTCATACAGATTTTGGGTGGAGCTTTGAAAAGCTGCTGGGTAATGGAGTACAAACTCAACTGTGCTCAAGGCTCACACTGTTTGGCAAGTCCCACCCTTCATCTCTGATCATTATAAACTCTTACCAGCCAGTAAATCTTCACCACTGTGCTTTCAATAATGGTTCTACCAAAAAAAAAAACCCAACACCTGAGGTCAAATCTGCTGAGGCTCGGCAGTGGTGTTCCTGAGGACACGCGGTGATGTCACCCACAGCCCCATGGGCTCCACGGCAGGGCTCAGGCAGGGGAACAACCAAGGGAAAATTCCTATTTCTGCAAAAGCTTTGGCAATGCAGAGCAATGGAAAAGGACATAAAGAGCACAAAATATAGAGCTGAAATGTAAATAGCAGTTTGGATGAAATATGTCTGCAAGTGAGTCCATGCCCGACAAAAGTTCTTGAAACAGATCTGGATATATTGTAATGCCTTTTTGTTGGTTCTTTTTTTAAGTACTTTACCAGTCTATCTATGGTGGTTCAGTGGATGTCAGCAGCAGTGCTGCCTTTAAAATGATAGATATTTTAGAATGAAACCATAAATCTCTACAGACTTACAATCTACTTCCTTTTAAAAATGTGGGTAATGGCTAATGGAAATTTACAGTCGTAAGGAAGCAAGTGGTGGTGGTGGTGTTTAGTCTTGATGCAGCAAACATGCATCTGCTGTCTGTAAGAGAGTGACTCTCCTCAAGGGCCTGAAGTCCAGTAAAGGCATCAGTTGGGAAAGACCCATGAAAAGTGCTTATGGACAACATATGCTACTTACCTGGCTGATCTCATCAAGGAAAACCACCTTAAAAATACTGCTGGGTGTACAAGAGTATTTGTCATTAATTTAAGTGAAAAATTTAAACAATTAGGAAAAATTTTTTTGCTGAAACAATTAAAAAAATATCAACAATTTCTTTCCCCTCAAAGTGTTGCCAAGCCCTGGCCCAGGCTGCCCAGGGAAGTGCTGGAGTCACCATCCCTGCAGGACTTGAAAAGATGTATAGCTTGTGGTGCTGAGTGACATGGTTTTGTGGTGACCTGGCAGTGCTGGTTAATGGTTGGACCTGTTAATATTAAAGATCTATGAATAAGCAATTTATTAAAAAGAATAGACTTTAAAAAAATAGAGATGATGGAGGATTTTTGAGCATCAAATCAACTTGTCTGAAGTGCTTCTTGGTCTGCAGCAACTTTAAAGGTCTGAGTTTGGTGGGGATCTGTGTGAAGGCAAAGCAGCTCTGCTGTCAATCCAGATGCAGCCAGATGCACAGAGCTACTGGTGTTCCCCCTCTTCTGCTGATGCTCCCCCATGTTCCCTGTGTTTCCTTGTGTCTCTGATTGCTACCGAGTGCTGGAATGGGAAGACAAGGCAAAACCAGCCTGTGCTCAACTCTGCCAGGCTGTATTTGGGATGACAGAGAGGGGAGTAAGGGAACACTGTCTAGAAGCCACAACACTAGCCCTGTGCCAAAGCCTGGGTAAACATGACAGAGGTGATGGAGGAAATGCTCACATGCTGCTGAGCCAGAAGCTACCTCTGGTTTGTGCAAGTGGTGAAATGTGGGTTCAATCAGGTAGGGAAACTGCCTCTGAGCTGCACCTCCCTTCACATGGCTCAGAAATAACATCTGAAGCATTTTGTAACATGATGTCAGGCACTGAGGATGGGTTCTGTTCTCAAGTAGAGATATTATTGCAAGGTGCACCAGCATTTTGTGAGATGTCTCTTCCACTATTGCTCTGTGTGAGATAATAACAATATAACCTCCCCTACAAAGACAGGCTGAGAGAGTTGGGGTTATTCAGCCTGGAGAAGAGAAGGCTTCGAGGGGATCTTATAGCAGTTTTCCAGTACCTAAAGGGGGATTATAAGACAGAAGGGGAGAGACTTTTTAGGAGGTCAGACTGTGATAGGACAAGGGGGAATGGATATAAACTGAAGGAGGGGGAATTTAGATTGGAGATTAGAAGGAAGTTTGTTACCTGGAGGGTGGTTTGGCACTGACACAGGTTGCCCAGAGAGGTTGTGGCTGCTCCATCCCTGGCAGTGTTCAAGGCCAGGCTGGATGTGGCCCTGGGTGACCTGGGCTAGTGATTGGCATCCCTGCTCAGTGTGGGGAGGTTGGAACTAGATGATCTTTAGGGTCCCTTCCAACCTAGGCCATTCTATGAATCTATGAATAATTACCCTGAAATAGAATAACAAAGCTTCCTTATATCATAACACTGAGAACCTGAGTTGTTCTTCAAAAGAAAATTAAATAGGCCATTATGTGATTTATTCTCTTCTGCTAGATACGTGAGGCATCACTTTTTTTCCCGCTAAAATTTAGCTGGTCTCCAAGCACAGAAGTGAAAAATGCTTGCAAACATCATAGTTTTAAAGACCGGTTGAGTTGGAATAAAACTTCAAGTATCACTCTTTTATGCTGAATACCCATACCAATGCAGTGCTGTCTCATTTGAGGTCTTTTTCAGGACCATAACACCAAACACAAATGTTTTCCCTGCAAGGAACTGCCTCAGCCCCCTGATGTGAGGTGGGACAGTGTATGAGGTGGGTGGGTGGCTATATTTTCTGCCCAGTACAGTGCTAAGCTTAAAAACAGTCAGTGAAATAGGCTCTGGTTTTTGTGGGGTTGATTAAGCAAGACAAAATCAATTAATGTCTGAGACCTCACAGGTTTCTGTAGGCAAATTGTTCCAATTACCAGCACCCCAGAGCAAATTAGGAAGCAATTAAAAGGAGCAGCTGCAATTTCACTAAGTTACTCTTGTCACTGTCATGGACATTCCGGTTTAAGGTCATTAAAAAGGTATTTTGTCATTTCAATTTTTCTTTAGCAGTGGCATTTTTCTTTTTTAAAAAAGTCAGAACACACACTTAATACATTTGGAAATTTTTCCTAAAATTGAGGTAAGGTGAAGGTATGTGCAAGTGTATGATTTCTACTGGAAGTGCTTCAGGTAAACACCTCCAGAGGAATTATTGCTGCTATTCACTCCAGGAGTTGATTTGCATGCACACAACTCTTAGGTCAAACCAGAACCCTGTGCATAGCATATGATTTCTTGAAAGGTATCTATCAGAAAGAAAAAGAAAAAGGAGATAAAACCCCCTTATCTATCCATCTTCTTGCCTGAAACAAAACAATAAGGTCCTGGTTTATAGGTATATATTCACACACATCATATGCTAACCCTAAAACCTACGTCCTAAGGACTTGGCTGCCAGCGTCCAAGCTTGCTAGGCCCTGGCAGATGAACCTTAGGACTAAAGGGTGGGTCCAGCTCTGTGCATGCTGTGTCTCACCTAAAAAAATCCATAGCTCAGGCTCGAGGGTGCTATCTGTTATCCTCTCTTTATCAGCGCTTGGAAAAGGTGCTGAGGAGGAGCATGGATGGAGCCCTCCCAGGATCTTCGTTCGTGAAGCCTAGCCATACATACATACAATATGCTAACCCTGCTGCAGAGTCTACTGTTAGGAAGCCTTTAGTCAAGGTCACATTGCAAATATGAATTAATGATGCTTCGCTCTAGTTTTGTCTCACACAGTCAGATGAAGTGGGGAATTAAGACTTTTGAATTACTCAGCATCACACAGGAAATAGGAATCCTAACCTATAGTATTTCCTAAGCAAATTCACCACCCTTAACTCATTCCAATTGAAAGAAAAACTCACACTATGCAGCTTTGAGCCAAGTCCAACTTTCCTCATCTGACTTTTTTCCCTAAACACCATCTGCTGTCACCAACCATTCTGCTCTAGGCTCTGCCTTTTCCCATTTGCATTCCTAAACCTTTTGGAGATTCTCAGTCTCAGGGCACTGGCTAAGCCCAATGTGTTTAATGCTTTGGGTGCTGGCTGGTTTCCTTGGGCTTGGAGCTGTTCAGTGGTGAAAAGCTTCATGCCAAGGAAGGAACCTTTCTGGTCCCTGGGAGGCAGGATCAGCCCCAAGTGTGGGGAGGAACAAAGCCACTTTTCTTGGGTTTTACCCATGGATTGATCCATCTTGTCTCCTCATCCAGTCTGTATATGTAGCTGGAGCACTCCCAACTCACTACTGAATCCAAATCCCCTTGGAAGAGTGGAGGCAAATCACATCAGGAGCTGAGCCGAGTACAAACGTCCAGAGTGAGCTTTTTTCTCTTGGCAAGCAAGGCATCTGCAGTCACACTGAATCACTGCACAAATCCATCTTGTCTGGGGGCAAGGGAAAGAAGAGCTGGTGGAGATATGGTTGTTGGCACTGTGAAGGGTGACTGGGGAGGAGGCAGGAGCTCCTCACTGGTGCTTGAGGAGATGTGTGGTCTCGTGTGAAGGAAAGTGGGAGACTGGAGAGACCTTCACCCTCTGGGAAGTGGGAAGGAGAGATAAAGCTGCAGTTCAGAGCAGCAGGAAGGAGAGGATGAGGAGAGTCAGAAACACACATTGCAAAGAATTGGGGTGCTGATTGCATTTGTTCATGAGCATCTAAAAGATTAACAGTCTTCACGGTTAAACACCATGTGTTAGTTTGAGAGGTACCACCCAAAGGAAAGAAAAAATAAAGGCAAATTAAAAAACAAGCCTCACACCCACTAGTCTGCAATCAAATCTGCTCTGTCATGCTGAGGAACTGCTGGAGGGGAGAGGGGAGGAGAGGAGAGGAGAGCAGCTCACTCCAGCTAATAATTGTGATGATTCATGACTCCAAATTAACAGAGGTCTTTGGGGACAGCAGCAATGGGATCACACTGCTTCTTTCGGGATAATAAACCCTCCTGGTAAACATGCCTTCCCCATCCCCTAAATACCTCACACAAATAAGGTGAGTCAGAGATCCCACCCAATGGCAGGCCTGCTCAGACCTTCCCTCTGCACAGCACTTTTACCACCCCACAGCAATCCTCCCTGGGCAAAGGCTGCTGGCAAGGACACAGCCTTTATTCCTCTGCACGGGGATGCACACACACACACATGGACACTCATAGATAGATGTGTGTAAGAAAGCCTTTTTTTTTAAGGGAGCATGGCAAGGCATGGTGCCAATGAGCCGACAGTGAGCAGCGCGTTCCACTGGAGGTGATGACAGTGCCTAATAAATCTCAGCCCTACCTAACATTTACAGGAACATTAGAAAATAAGTGAAACGGCGTGAGCTGGTTCCCAGGGCAACCAGACAAACACAATAAACAGGCCACAGAGGCAAGAGTAAGTTACACCATGCTCCTGGGTCTCAAATATATCACTTTACATGAGCCTTCTGCTGTTGCTGCTCCTGAAAGCTCTTTGTTTTATTATTATTTGAAAGGAAAAAAAAATACTGGTATTTCTTTTTTTTTTTTTTTTAGTGCAGATCAGCATGAAATAGATGAGTTCCTTTGGTTGCTTGTCTTTATAGGTCTTTTACTGCACATTAAAGCTTCTGTGAAAATAATAATGGCTATTAATAAATCTTTATAAAGAACTGCATCCCCCTCCTGCAGAAGAGTATTATTAATAAGGTGTCTAGCAACCCAGGGCTTTTGTTGGCCCACTAAAAATTAGTTTTGTGGAGTATTTTTCCTTAACACAGATACAAGATTAACTGTAAAATATATGCAGTGGCTAAGCCAGCTTTTGCTTGATTCAACAGCTTTCCTCTCTTGATTCAGCAGCCTGCCTCTCCTGATTCAGCAGCCTTCCTCCAACTTCTCATATAAATAAAGTACAGGTTTGGATCCAGCTGTCACTAGTTTTAGAGGAGTGTTCTGGACCTGAGTGGATCATTGCAGCTTGGGCTGTATAAAACAATGGCATTTAGCTCTCCTATCAACCAGCCAATGCATTTCTCTTCACCCCTGAGGGGACTGTGCATATGTTACATCAGTATTTTCAGATGCAGGAACAGGAACGAAGAACTTCATTTGAGATGGAAGAAAGAAGGTGAGATTATTTTAGAGAGGCATAGAAGTTGTGATAGGTTTGGAAATTATGTGATAGTTTTGGGAAGGTGACCTTAGAAGTTCCTCAGCTTCTAACACCATCCACAGCCGATTTATTCACTGATGCATCATCAGTGCTGAAGGAACTGATTTTTGCAATTTTCCTCCAGTCCTTCCCATCCACTACTGCAAACCATGTTGTGCTTAAAGCTCTTTTATTTATGCTTTTGGAGCCACCTTTTTGTGGTTTCCATAATTGTTTTGGCTTGTCGTGTTTCAGGATGAGCCAACATGGGGAGGCTCCATCTCAAGGAAGTGTCCTGGTGATCCTGCCTGGATATAAATTGGGTGAGTCAAAAGTAGAATATGGAACATGTGAATCTGGAAATCCTAAATGAAGCAGCAGGAGTCATTCAGGACATCTACCTCTGCTTCTCCTGACCTGTCCTTGCATAAGGAGCAAGTAATAGTGACCAAATAGAAACTGCCAGGAAACAAGGAGGTGCCAGTTAATAGCCCCAAAATCTTAAAGGTGCTTCAGCAATGCCTGGAACCCTTCTTCATGTGTTATCCAGGGTTTTCTGCACAGTAATGACATTTGGAAGCATGGATGCCAGACTGACTTACAAGAGAAGGGTGGGGTAATCACATGCTCCTGCTTTCTTTGCCATATTTAGCTCCATCCTTTCCAGACTGCCGCAGCTCACAGGCTTCGGTTAGAGTAGCCCTGCCAAGAAACAAGCTGTTGGCCCACAAAACACCAGGGTGGATGGCTGCTGAGTGAGAACACATCCACCCTCTCCAGCCTGAGAGCAAAGGCGACAGCTCTGTGGGTAATAACTGTGTGTAAAGGCAGAGCTAAGAGAGTGGAGGTGGCTTTTTTTCTTTATGACCAAATCAGCACCCTATTGATGACTAATTAGAGTGAGTGAGGTCCAGATGGCCAGCTTCTTCAATGAGGCCGGTTAAGGATCCAAATGTTTTCATCCAGTGCCCTCTTTCCTAGAAAGATGAAGCAGCAGTGGAGGTCCCACCTTCTGCTCCAGACATAGGCCAGCAACATGATCCTACAGTACAGCAGGGAGGCTTTGGACCATGCTTCACTCTCCAAGATCTGTGTCAAAGTGCACCCCTGAACACCTTCTCAAAACTGAAAACCTTTTCTTGGTAGAGTTTCTCTATTTTATTATTGTATTCTACTGCAAACTCCAGACTCCTGAGTCATGGTCATGAGGAGCAGAGCTGTAACACTGTGAAACAGAGTTTCCGACTGCTAACCTGAGCAGACCCTGTGAGTTGCTCAGGAGGTTGCCACCCTTGTTTTGCAGGTTTTCAAGAGGGTGTCTAAGCAACTGGCTTTGGAGTGTTTATTTGAACTGAGGGAGCTTCCTGAGGTTCTGTGGTCGCCAGAGCTCCTTGTGTGCCCACCTGAGGTTTACAGGACAGCCATTCCTACCTGAGGACCTCTGGAGCTTTTAGCCTGCTTCTCTTCACAAGACTGCCATGAAAACACTTGCATTTCACAGAATCTGGGAGAAGAAGGACTATTTGTATTGTACAGAATGCAGAAAATGAGGCAGAGAAAAGGACTCTAATTTCCAAACTCCAGGCTAGTATTTAGCTGCCAAATCAATCTTCTTGCTAGAGCACTTCATGGATGTTAAGAAAGCAAGCAGCCTCCAGTTCTATTATGGGTCAGATATCTGCAACTTTGATTAAGAAATGCTTATGTACAAAGTCTGCCAAATTAATGTGCTTTCAGGAGAGATGCTCAGATTAAAAACTCCCAGACCTGCAGCTACTTCTATTTCCCAGTCACTTTAGGGGTGCAAAATTTGTCTCAGTTCTGAGCAAGTCTGCAAGCATGAAACTTAAGCATTGGGGTTTTTGATACATTAAAACAACCAATTTTTTTCAATCCTTCTATTCACAAAACATTCCGTTTTTACAAAACAGATTTTGGTTTTTAATAATCCAGAGGGATGAATAAACATTCTGTTTTAACCTTTCCAACAGCTAGAGTAACTCCATCTGATTGTTAGCATGGTTCCAGGGGAGCTGAGGGCCTGACTGAGATGTTGCAGGGTCACAGGCTCCTCAGGTGAGCGAGCTCTTTCTCCTGGGAAATGGCAGCAGAGGAATGCCCTGCCTTCCAAAATGTCTAAGGGCTACTTGGAAACGTGCACGTCTGAGTGCACTGGAGTGGATCAACCACAGGCATTATGAGGTTTGTGGTGTGTCTGAGTGTAACAATAGCAACCCAAGTCTAGGTGAGATTTCCCGGACGTGTAAGGCTAATATAGATTACATATGTTCCCTAAAATACACTGTGAACTCCAGGAAAGCTGAACTGAGCTTGTAGCACTCTTAGCTCCTCAAATGGGTAGGAAATAATCTCAATGTTGCCAGGATTCATGACTATGTGGTGTTATATATATTTCACTATTATCAGAAACAGCATATGTAGGAAACTTTACCCTTTTTGTGGTTGTCTATTCATCTCTGTTATGGCAAATTGGGTCCCAGTCCTGGTGAGGACCATATAGTGACCACAGATGTCTCACATAAAAGACAGGGAACCCAATGCTTCTTGTGATGAGAGATTTGGGTTGTTCTTTCCATCAAAACTAGCAGATATAATAGGCTTTAGAAAAGCTGATGCTCTAAAAAGTTGGAGGTAGAGAGAACTTTTCAAGCCCCTGGCAGCTAAAATTGTTAATGTGTTTCAGACATGATTGACAATTCCCTGCTGGAAGCATCACTGTAGTTTCCAAGGTGTTACTGGGTGAGTGGCAGGAAATATCTGTGACAAATTCTCCAAAATCCTTGACAAAAAAAGTGAACAGAAATACAAATAAGTCTGGACACAAATCCTCTGGTTGGGCACTGGAGTCCAAATGCTCTACCTAGTGTGAATACAGAGGCACTTGCTTTACTTTAGATTAGAAAAATATGAATGAAGTTACAAATTTCTTTGTGGAGTTGATAAGTTCATGCAAAACATAGGCCTGGCAAATAGGCAAAGTGAAGCTCCTGAAGGAAATGTCTGGACAGTTTGTTTTTCTGGCAAGACAAAGGTCATTACAGGGAGACTCTGACAGAAAGCAAAGAAACATGCTGCCCACTGGTCCTGTGGGTGTGTGAGGAGATGGAGTCTTGAGGGGACAACAAGGACATTTAAGGGCAGAAAAGCCTCCTGGGAATGTCTGACGTGTTTTGGGCACAAGCTGAGGCAAACAGAAAAAGGACTTAAAACACTAATAGTGGGCAGAGTAGAGACAGCCTAAAAGCCCAGAGGTTGAGCTCCATTTGTAGTTATTTGTGGTGCTGGGTAGGATTTTACTTGTGGTTTCTATTCTTTCCCTCATCCTTAAAAAATGTGATGAATTCAATAAGCTTTCTGACTGGCAACCAGGGCCAGCAGTGCAAAAGCAGCAGACCCTCCCCATTCCCACAGCCCCTGCTCCAATCCAGGCTTTCACAGTGAGCATCCAGAGCATGGCACAGTTCTCCAGCTGCTCTTCAAAGGCTGTGTCACAGCACACAGCTTACCAGTCTCAGCATTATTTCACAGCATCTGTCTCAGGTTTTGCAGGGTGCTGAAGAAAAGGTTTCTTTCTACCATTCAGACAGGGCTATCAGCAGTGGGAGTCTGATGGCACTGGGTTGAAAGCTAACAGATCTGATTTCTTGATCATGGGTCACCCCTACATACCCTTGCATTATAGCCACATCACCTTCTAAATAATGATAGAAATGCTACCAAATTCCAGTGCATGTGCCTTTATTTTGATCAGGTACACTGTGGTTTTCCCCCTGTTAATGCAGAAAGGATGATTGAACACACTGGATAGAGTCCCTGTCAACCTGTGCTAACAGTTCAAGTGAAAAGCAAAACCTTTTTCTAGCTGCATCTTTCTGCCTAATAAAAGAGATCTGAGTCTCAGAACTACCCATAAGCCATTGACAGAGTGCTATCTACCACCACAAGCAAGTCACTACACCACACAAGTTGTCCTCTAAGCTCTTGCTTTCTATGTGTGGCCAGGTTATAAGCATCTATTCAGTCCTTATTTCAGGAGTCCCTTCCACCATCAAGCCAGCTAGCTGGGCCATTGCCCTCCATACATTGCTGCAGCTTCCTCATACTGCTGTGAGAGCTCCTTGGCCAGGCTGATTTTCTGGATGTTCTCTCTCAGATTACCTTCTAGCCATACCTAGTCCAGATACTCCAGTTTGCAGTTGTGATGGTCTCTTTCAGCTGAGTCTGGCTCTGAAGCATGGATCAGCTCATTTCCTGGAGTATAGATTTTCTAGCAAGGACACACACTGTGGAACAACTCAGCTCCCCCTCCTGCTGCTGACCTGCTTCAGTTTGTCAGGCACTTTCTTCTCCTTTACAATGAGAGAAAAGCTACAGCCCTCCACTTGCACCTGCACCTTGCAGGCACCTGAAAAGACAAACTAACATCTACCTTGTGACTTGCATCTGGTTGGAGTCCAACACAAGGATGGCTAGACCCTTTTGTTCCTGCAAAACTGAACACATGGTGCAATAGCTCTCTGGTGACTGACTGTGAAGAACATCCATAAAATAAGCTTGTTTCCAGTTTCCTTATCACTGTCACTGCTCTGTGTGCATGTGCTGTAATTGGGGTGTGCTTGCAGTGTCAGCCCAACAGAATTATGTATAACTTCCTTAAGCACATGGGGCCAAAATCATCCAGATAGAGTTGCTCTGCCTTCCTTCTAGTGAAATCAAGTCTTTCCACTTGGCTAAATCTGAACTCTGTTTTCTGTTTGTTCATTTAGTGAAAAGCCTAAGGTATTGGGTGAGCCTTTTCTGAATAGCATATTGCAATTCCATCCTAATCTTCCACTAGACACCTCATTGTTCTCCTGAGCAGGTCCTCCCAGCTTTCAGGGCTGATTGTGCAGTGTTGCCAAGGTGGAGAGCACAGGGCAAGGCTGAAGTTGCAGCCACATGAATCACAGAATCACCAAGGCTGGAAAAGACCCCCAGGATCATCAAGTGCAGCCTATGACTCAATACACCACAACATCTAAACCATGCCACTCAGTGCCACATCCAATCTTCTCTTAAACCCCTCCAGGGATGGTGACTCCACCACCTCCCTGGGCAGCCTATTCCAGAGCCCAATCACCCTCTGCGTGAGGAAGTGCTTCCTAATGTCCAGTCTAACCCTCCCCTGCTGCAGCTTCAAGCCATGAAGCAGCACTAGAAAAGCTAAATCTCACAACATGTGTTTTCAAGATCAGTCAGCCCAGTCAGAAATGTTCATTGCATCATAAAGCAGAAACAAGCTATAAAAATGGCCAGAATCTCCATGAAGTCTGAAATCTATGTATACTCTGTCTTGGTGAAGTAGCAATATTGGGGGATCTGAGCAGGCTCCAAACACAGGTACCAGTGACACAGCAGCACCTATGAGAGTGCTGTTAATTCCCAATTGTTTTGGTGTTGGCTTCAGTTAGTTCTTAGCTTTCCTCTGCTTACCATGCTCCTGCTGCACAGTCTCCAAGCAGACTGTAAGACTAGCAGTGGGAGCACAGCCAGAAAGCTCTCCCAGCTTTTGGGCAGCCTTCATCACAGCAGAGTGATCCTCGTGCTGTGTGTTCAATGTGTTGGTGACATCAGAGAACAGGATGTCAATGGCAAGTCTATTTACCAGCCTCATCCTGAGGGTCCCCTCCTTATTGAAGACCTCTGGGAGATGAAAAACCCAAAGGAATTTTCCAGTTAGCAATAGACTAAATCAAGCAGGGACTTGGGAAAGAGGTGAAGGAGAGTGAAATCTTGTTTGAAATGAGCATGGAGCCTGATTTGAGATGCTGTGATCAGCTACAGATCCTTCATTTGGCTTTGGGAGTTCTTTTGTTAGCTGAAATCAAAACTTTACAAAAGGAAGGGTAGATTCTGAGCAGCTTCTAACAAAGCCATTGGGAGTAGGAGTGGGAGGGAGCAGTGAAATGGTTGAAAGAGTCCATATTAACATCCATATTAATAATTTCCAAAGTATGAGAAATATCACAATCAATTTTGAGTTTGAAATGTAAATTGACTATTGAATCATTCCTCTCACTCTCTGCACATTTTGGAGCTGTCATATAGACAAAGAACTCTCCATAGTTAGCAGAAACACATGATCTGTTATCAGGTCTGAGACAAGATCATGGTGAAAATCTCTCCAAAGCAGAAAGTATGATATCACTGTGCCAGATCCTTCAGGGGGAAGGTGAAGAACCCCTTGGCATGGAGATGTGGATTCTGTAACCTCCACAAGGCTAATCTATTGCCAGGAAGAGAAAAAAAAGACATTGGCTTTTACACTTTGTGGCTAAAAATCATCCTGGTTCCACTGTAATTGGATAAAATATGCAGATTTTCAGTAGCAGAGGATCTAGTTCAGTAATTTTTCATACCTCTGGTAGATTAAAGTTTTTCTCCACTAAGCAAATCCTTCCTTCTACTATACAGGGAATATAGAGGCCAGAAGTTTCAAATCCTCTTAGAGCATGCTCAGTTCAGAGTCATTTTAATCAGAATTTGACATTCAAATCCCTCAGGCAGCTTTAGAAACTGCAAAGCAGTTGCACCACTGGAGCCCTAATTAAAAGCTCTGTTATCCAAGTGGAAATCAGAGCACTGGTTCCATGACAGCACTCCTAGCCCATAGTTTGTTTTACAAACCTGCAGAAAGCTAATTGCATCTCCTGTGCAATGGAATCCATGAGCCATTTGCTAGCAGCACTTCCAACAAATGTCAGAGAGCTTTGTGTTTTTTATAGAAGGAAAACTTCAGTCTCCTTTTGAAACAATAAAATCTCTTTTAGTAAGTTTCCCTGTTGCCAAATTAATGCTGAGTGTGCTTTGCTTTGCTTCTCTCTTTTGCTTTTATGTGTCTAAGTTTCCTTCAGAAGAAAAAAAAAAATCCAGGAGGAAGGAGGAGGGAGGGAACATGAGGGTTTTTTCCAATAAAGTGATGGATCCTAATGATAAATAGAAATGAAGAATCTGCTCTCTGGGGTGCTACAGAAGATCAGGATGTTCCTTCAGATTTATAACAGCATAAGAGAAGGAAAATTTCTATCAAATTTCATTTAGTTCCACAAAAAGCTATTTAAAGTAGAGTCAATGAGTAAATAAATCATTCATTAGAATACCCTGAAGTGTATTAGAAAGAGATAATTTAAGGGAAATTCAGAACAAAGTCTGAGATAATTATTGCTCCTACAGCTTACCCTCTTCAGCACTAGTTATTGGCTCCATTCCCACTAAATGACTAGGACTGGGCTTTGACAGAAGTGTGGGGTTTTAAGAAAATGAACATACTCAAATATGTTCTAGAGTTGTGTTCTGGGGGAAATCAGGCTTTTATTCAAAGAAAAATATACCCTGGAAAACATGAAAGGGTTTTGTCCTTACTGAAAGATAAAACATCTTGTCAAAAGCCTTGAAGAGTCCTGTTCTAGAAAGATGCCCATGGTGATCTTGGGGTAATGGTTGGATTTGATCATCTTAAGGATCTTTACCAACCTAAATGATTCTATGATCATCTTGTTGGTTTTTTGAAGGGTATTCCAGCTGTCTCCTTTTTAGTCTGTGAGTAGCTGCTCTGGGAACTTGTCCTCTCCTGCCATGTCCCATGAGATGGGAGACTGGGGCTCATTGGGGTGCCACAGAAAATCAGGATGTTCCATCACTGGGGAGGGATACAGTGAGATAAGATGAACTGGCCCATGTAGGAGAATTTTCCTTTAATTCATCCAAACTGCAGCTTCCACAAGCTAAAAGATCCCAGCCTTTAATTTTTTTTCAAGAAGTTCACATTTCTTCAGTTTTAGTTCAGCCAATTAAATAAGATTCCTTTTATTTCCCCTTCTGTGACCCCCACCAAAACTTGTTCAAAGCCTCAGGAACATTTTACATGGGTGAATGGCACAGAGCTGGACTCTTACATTGGAGGATTTATGACTAAATTAGCATTACAAATGGAAAGTGTCCTTGCACGCTCCTTTAAATGAACCTTTGCATTGACATGCAGTCTAGTAAAGTCAGCACATCCAGCTTGGGCTGGAAAAAATGTCCTCATTTGTTATATACTTTTTGCTCCTACACTGTTATTTGGATCTTCACTGGAGTTTCTATGTCACATAAATAATCCACTGCACATTCTCTAAATAACCTGATGCACATTCTGCAGCTTGGACAGTTTTAGCCTGTGCTTGTTGTAAACAAGCTATTTTTGGGGGGGAGCCTTGCATTTTCCTTTACTTCTTCTGAATTTAGTGTTTTTCACTTCCTGTCCTAAATTGTCCCAAAGTGGCTACCCATGAGGAGCCCTGCAGTGGCTTTCAGAAAGGCTTGGCACTTTGCAGAGCACCTAGGTTTTTTGTGGATGAAAAGCACTGTCTAAAGGAGAGGTCATTACCCTTGAAGGTTCTCTTCTCTAACTGCATGTTTACCACCACTGCAGGGCCTGCACCTTTGGTGTTTGTTCCTGTCCATGTCACAATGTGGGGTGCTGACCAACTGTGTACATGCCTTTCTTGTGTATCTGTGTACAGTTTCAGAGCAGGAGCATTTTTGGATGACCACCAGAATTGACTAATTATCACTTTAACCACTATCCACAAAGAAAGGGGCAGGGAGTGAAACATCCAAAGAAAATAGTTAAATTCTTCTTACCAATGTTTCACCAGGGCTGCCTTCTATTTACAGGAAGGGGTTCCTGCTGTGACAGAGAAAAATTATGATGTTTTTTTCAACCAGAGGAGGAATCAGCTTTCTTTACACCACAGTTTGCTGTCTGTATATTCTCCAGAAGGAAGCACTGCACTATGGAGGAAAGGAACTCTTGAGCAGACCAGGAAAGCAGGAGATTTCAGCTAGATCCTACCCAGCTGCCATATGGCTGGACCCAGCCACCTCATGCCCTGCATTAAGTCATAACTCACTGGACCACACATCCAGAAAGTGGATAAACCATGAGACCCAAAGAAAGGAAAACTTTACACCAAAATACCAGCTAAAACTCCAATTTGGAAAGTTGTGAGTAGGGCACAATGCTGATTTCTCTCACCTCTCCCACCACAGTCTGTACAACTTTCCCGACGTCTTTTGCAGCTCCAGCAGCAGAGACCTTGTCATCCATCTGTCTGAGAGCCAACAGGCAAATGCTTTTCTAACACTTGGCAACCTTAGAGAGTAGGCAGTGCCTGAGCCCTGTGAAGCAATCAGAGGTAATCTATCAGGTGCTGCCTGATGGTGTGCTGGCAGTGAACCCTCTCAGTGATCTCTGGTTAAATGGAGAAGGCCATTTTTGGTTTTAGCCTCCATTGCATGCCCTGGTATTACCACCAGAAGTTGTTACCTGCCTATCGTCACTACACCCCACACTTCATAACTCCCTGCACCAAATCCTACCTCCTGCTTCCCAGCCATCCCAGGACAAAATGCTGGAAAAAGCATTTGCCAGTCAGTTCAGGAAGTCTTTAAAAAGAAAAGAAAAAAAAAAAAAGAGAGAGAAAAGTTCAAGAAATTAGGGCTTTTTCTACCCTCTCAGTGCCTCCATTTCTGGTTGGGTTATGGTTTTGTTTTTCCACTGGAAGCTGAGGGCACTAACACTTATCTAAATGGCAGTGAGGTCTGCTCAACTCAGATATTGAACAGATTCTGATTGTGAGAACTACAGACCAAATCCTGCAGGAAAAAAATTCACATATTCAGCTGACATCTGTGAAATTGCAGGGTTTTACACACAAAATCCAAAATATCTAAAATAGTAGCTATATGCAGAATAAAAAGCTGGATTGTGACAGCACATGAATAGGTGAAGGGGAGAGACTTTTTAGGAGGTCAGACTGTGCTAGGACAAGGGGGAATGGATATAAACTGAAGGAGGGGAAATTTAGATTGGAGATTAGAAGGAAGTTCTTTCCCCAGAGAGTGGTTAGGCACTGGCACAGGTTGCCCAGAGAGGTTGTGGCTGCCCCATCCCTGGCAGTGTTCAAGGCCAGGCTGGATGCAGCCCTGGGTGACCTGGGCTAGTGATTGGCATCCCTGCTCAGTGTGGGGAGGTTGGAACTAGATGATCTTTAGGGTCCCTTCCAACCTGCCCATTCTATGATTCTATGACAGCAACTTAAACATAACAGTGCTGGCTTTACTCCTTGATTGGAAAATCAGTGAATAATCAGCAATGATATTTGTCTTAGGAATGCTGTATCTGTTAATATGACAGATGAGTATGTCACTGTTACAAATGATATAATTTAGAACATACTGTGCCTGTAAAAATGTAAAAATTGCCTTTGACTGGGGAGGGGTCTCCTGTAGTACAGTTGGACAATCAGTTTCCAGCCAACAAAAGGCAGAGACACAGATTCATATAAATTTTCTGTGCCTTATAAAATATAAAATGCAATTGCTAAATTAGAAATTCACATCTTCCATGTACTTGGCTGAATAGAAATGGAGACTCCAAATTGCTTATTAATAACCACAATGTACTCGACTGGTTTTGGTTTTATCCCCCAAACCCCCTTCTCTCTCCTGCTATGACATCTTTTCTCTTTTCCATACCAGTCCTTCAACCACGAATCCCATGTCCTAGTCAGATTTGTGTCTCAGTCTCAGATCTCCTGCCCATTCTCTTACTCATATAAAATGGTGCAATTAATTTATTACAGTCTCACCACAGTTGCTTTATTCATCATCACTGCAAAGCTCCTGTGAAGTATGCCCAAGAGAGGTAATACCATTTTAACAAAACTGTCTTGGTGAAAGCAAGCTGAGAATCCAAGGAGAAACAGCAAGCTCAGATATCTAGAATGTGTTTCTGAGATAGTGTTTCTTCTAATAACACATTATTTTATATGATAATTAATATAGAGCCTGTTCAGTGAAGAAGCCACACAGTAAACAGATGGGGGAAAACTCAGAAAGAAAAAACACCATTAACAGACACCAGAATTAAACTATGTAAGCTATGGCAAATTCATTCAGAGATCCACTCATCTCACTTCTGGGTCTGCAGTGCAAATTTAACTAGCTTGAAAGTGTGTGCATACCCAACAAGGAATGATCACAGCTACTTCATGGGTGTTAAAATGGGTGCTGAAGCAAGTGATGTCCCTACTCAAGGAGAGAGTGAGAGCTCAGGATAGCCTGAGGTTTTGGATCCTCTTTTGGAAAGAGGTTTATCTGTCCATGGGGAAAAAGGCACATCTGAGTCCTGGGGTCTCCAAGACTGATTTTGTAATGTCTTTAGACCAACTAAGACAACTTGATGAGTGCTGGCTGGCTACTCATGTTTCTTTCTAAGGATTTAGAGGGGAAAAAAGATCAACCTTGCAAATCAATGACATAAGAAAACTGCCATGAGGTTAGTTAGCCCTTGTCATGAATCTGTTTTGTCTTACTTTGATTGAGTTAAGATTACTGATAGAAAACGTGACACATGTAATTGGGTTTTATGGACTGTAGGCATGCACCTAATTTGACTCTTCCTATCTGAAAGGGTATAGGTGTGTGCAGAGGTTTCTTAATGCCAAGCTGAATTGTTGAAATGGGCTCTGCATTTTGTTGTTTCTAATTTTTTTCAATTGATGCCTGAAATGCTCTGAAGTCACTTCAGCCTGAGCCATTGACAAAGAGCTCTCCCTATCTCTGGAGCCCACCAGTTGTGATTGCAGCTGTGTAGAACATTCAAAGGGTCTGCAAATTAAAACAAAAATAATAAAACCAAGAAGCTGAGATACAAAACTGGACTGTCTCACTATGACATAGTGCCATGAGGTTCCCAGACTGCTGGTAAGAAAATATAGCTCATACTCAGAGTGCCCCTGCCCAGCTCTGCTTCCTCTGCCAGGTGATGTTGAAATTGTGCCTTCCTGGCGCTGCCTTTATTTACCACAGTGGCATTGACTTCATGTGCTGAGCCCCTTTCCATTTGGGTTGCCTCAGCCAAGGTCATCATTGCGTAAAGCATGAGCCCACAAATAGCAGTTTCTTGCTATTTCTGAGGAGAATTACTAGTTCTGTTTGCATCAAGGACTGTGAGGAATCCCTGCTACACTTGGGACGTGGCAGAGCTGACTTAGTCAGAGTTTCTTGGATTGAGCAGTAAGCAAAAAAAAAGAAGAAAAAAGAGTTAGAAAGATGAGTCACTGCTGAGTGAAAATGCACTCTGTAGCTTCTCATGGAAATAAAGCTTTCTTAAAATTACATGATCACACAGAATCACAGAATCGATCAGGGTGGAAAGACCTCCGAGATCATCAAGTCCAACCCTCTGTCAACTCTAATCCATTTACTAGATCATGGCACTCAGTGCCACATCCAATCTTTGTTTAAAAATCTCCAGGGATGGTGAATCCACCACCTCTCCAGGCAGGCCATTCCAGTGCCTGATCACCCTCTCTGTAAAGAACATTTTTCTGATCTCCAACCTAAATTTCCCCCAGCAGAGCTTGAGCCCGTGCCCCCTTGTCCTATTGCTGGGTGCCTGAGAGAAGAGACCAGCTCCCACCTGGCTAGAACTTCCCTTCAGGTAGTTATAGACAGCAATGAG
Organism: Bucco capensis; assembly: GCA_013396975.1. Taxonomy (NCBI): domain Eukaryota; kingdom Metazoa; phylum Chordata; class Aves; order Piciformes; family Bucconidae; genus Bucco; species Bucco capensis. Next base: position 362,915 of record VWZO01022078.1, on the reverse strand, counting down.
GTCTCCTCTGAGCCTCCTCTTCTCCAGGCTAAACAACCCCAGCTCCCTCAGCCTCTCCCCATAGGACTTGTGCTCCAGTCCCTTCACCAGCCTTGTTGCTCTTCTCTGGACCCGCTCCAGCACCTCAATAATGATGGACCCCTGTATAGAATTTTTCTATGTAGTAATACAGACATGAGGATATAAGCATACAGATACAAGACAAAAAGAGAATCAAGTAGGCAAGCACACCAAAATGCATGTCTATAAACATCTAACACCAAACTCTGAATAGGGGTGAGCACATATGCCTAAGATATAAACCCTAAATCTACTGAAGGAATTGTATAGCCTAGCACCACATGCTTCTTGTGCCCACTCTGCAAAAAAAAATCAATGCTTTAGGAAGAGAAATCATAATGAAGAAATGACCCAGTATACAAGCTGTGGCACATCAGACCCAGACTTTAAAGGTATTTCTATGCCCAGCTCTTGATGAGATCAAAAACCAAATGTTCTGCTCATCTTCTGTCACACGCCCAGGGCAATGCTGGAACTCTGAGACATTTTCTAAGCCTCAACTTCTAACTTCAAAGCAATGTACTTTTTCATAATTTTACTTTGAATTTCCCCATTCCAGTCAGCCAGATATTACAAGGAAAAAAGAAAGAAGGAAATGTTATATGGACAAAAAAATATTAATTTAAGATTCTACAACTATTAGGAGTATTTCTTTGTCCTGCAGAGTGACATTGTATGAACTCCTATCAGCTGGTGAGGTTGCATTTATGCCCTGGTGTAACTTTCACCATTTTGACACTATCAAAATTACCTAGAGTTCAGCCAACAGGTTGGAGAGAACATTGATGAAGAGGGAAAAGTTAGTTGTCTTCCTTCACTTTCCCAATACCTGATTCATCACCCCTGATAATTTCTGGGGCATATCTGTCAATGAAACAGAGATATTTCAGCCAATCCTTGAAGTATTCACAGAAGTCCAACAGAGAGAAGAAAATATCTCACTTCTACAGTTACTCTCTGCATTGTTCTTTTCCTGTACAGGGCATTTCTCATAGGTACATGGTGTACACAAGAGCATTGGCTGCTGAAGAGCTGACTTAGGTACTGCAGTGTCTGTCTCCAAGCATCTACCTGGAAAACATCCTGCATCCACGTTACAGAAGGAGCAGCTTGGCCAGGAATCAAGATGCCTAAGTAACATAGATCCTAGAACTAATTGCATCTATAATAGGAAATAAACATTGATTCTTGTTTCTCCTAATAGAGCCAAATCTATCCTATAATTAATCCCAACTGAAGAAGTTGGCTGTTAGTTATTCCTTATGGTTGTTCTTGTTATGGCTGTTTTGAATCAGAAGGTACAAGGTGACTGGATAGGGAGCACAAAAATGATCACAGAAACAGTGTCATGCCTCTAAGCGTGAGTTGATTCCTCTTGCTTTGCCCTAATTAAGTTTTTACATGATGCTGCAAGCCCTGTTCTCTCTTCACCTCCAAGAACTCCCTCCTGCATGGTCACCACATGATGAAGAGACACTCCCATATAAACCACAGCTGCAAACTATACAGACAATTTACAGGTCTCCAAGATCATATTTACGCAGAGGTCCTGCAGCAGGGAGATTCTGAATGTCGGACCCTGTTGGTGGAATGTCATTAATCAGAGGATAATGGACAGGAAGGTGGGTGGCTGCTGATAGTTTTGGCTCATTTAAGAAGGCTTTGGAAGGCTGCCAGATTGTGTGGAGAATTTTTGAAATGTTTTAAACAATACTGTCTTTACAATGTTATAAAATACTGAGGTGGCTCGAGTGGGTTTCAAACTGGCTCCTGGCCAGGAAAACCTCAGGATTCCAGTCAGCTGTAACTTGGACTTAAATGTGTGTCTGGGGTGGCTGAGGTAACTGGCACCCCTGGTACCCTCCCTCATGTTTGTGCTCTGTGTCCATGGCCCTCAAGCTTGCACAAAATCTTAAAGCTCATTCCTTAATGGCTTTGCCACTGCAACGATTTCCCCTTTGTAATTCATGGTCATCCCATTCCCTTCAAGCAAAGATGTCATGTTATGGAATACTGAATGAAAATAGAGCATTGATGATCAGGTAGGGCTGAATCTTCCATCATATTTCAGGTTGAAGTCCAAAATCTCTCTTACCACAAAGGGAAACAGTGAACAGATAAGGATATCAAGAGTATAATGCTGCACAGTGCTCCAGTAATGTGCAAAGAGGAGCATTAACCTGAATGAGAATCAGGCCTGCAGGCATCTTAGGTAAAAAAAATATTAATGAGATTGGCCTCATGCTTCTCTTGGATCTTATTTGTTCTCTAGTGCTCATCAGCTTCTTAGGAGCTGCATTGGTGAGAGGACCTGAGCCACATCATCTGACCTGCTTCAGCATGAAGAATGGCTGAGTGCTAGGCAGGACCACCTCATCTCCAGTGCCCTCATCTCACAGGCAGGCATGCCATGCAAGTCCCCCCCACAATTGCATTAGGTGCCATTTACACAGCTCTTTATTTCAGAGCCTTCTGAACCAGGGCTGTAATTCACAGGCAGTGGTGTGAGTAACTGCACCATGTGCATGATAAGCAAGACCACAACCAGCACTATAGGGTTTGTGACTAATTATTGGGCTTGTTTCTGCTGGGTACCACTTGGTTGTACAAAGAAGTGAATTAATTGTATTCATATGAACAAGTGCTGTAAGTCACAGATCAGGCTTCTTCTTCTTATCCACAGGAGGCAGTCACAGTTTCATTAAAATTAGGGAAACTTTCCTGGGCTCTCTTGAGAGCTATAACATTGAAGTCTTTCAGCCTTTTAAGAGTAAAAGTTTCCCATGCTGGTAAAAGTGATATTATTTCATTTTATTAATCTAATCTTTTTTATTTTAATCTTATTTTAGTAAGATATCACCCTGATTTTTCATTATTTTTGTTAGAGAAAATGATTCCATTTCCAAATAAGACACAGTTCAGAAGGTTTTATTTATAGGAAAGTAAAACCTAAACCTGAAGCTATCTTCTCCTCCCTTCGATGTTTCCATAAACAGGATTTCTCCCAACAGAAAAAACAGTAGAAGTAACTTGTCATAATATCACTCATCAAAAGGAGCCTGATAATCTCAGACACTTGAAGCCCCGTTTGCAAGCAAAACACTAAATGGAAACTGAAGGCTCTAAGAATTAACCAATTTAATGACTATCCTTCCTATGTTTAAAATAAAGTCTGTTCTGTCATAAGGTTCTTGGTATGTTAGGATGCCTTCTTTGTACTGTAAACCAAGAGAAAAATAATAAGTCCTGATATTCCTGCAGTCTATCTCAAGCCTCACGCTCACTTCGTTAGCTCCGCAATGACTGCTGCACATCTCTGAAGATAGGAAGCCTTCTTCTTAATAAGAACTGCACTGTGATTATAGAGTAGCTTAAAAAACAGTAATATTAGAAGTCTTTGCAGTATTCCCACAATACTAAAATAAAGTATATGTTATTTTGAATTCTCAGAAATGTAATCTTTTCTTGGAAGCAAACTCCTGGTAGAGAATGGCATGCTCCTCCCTGCCGGTGAGTGCACTCCCACCTCTGAGTCACATTGCTGTTGTGAGTGCCTTTTAATGACAGAACAGGGGAATATAGTGTGGTTTCACACATACACAGATTTTATGGTCACTTATTCCTAACTAGGAGATAGAGACACATAGCAGAGAAGTATTCTTTCTTTCTTCCATGGTACTTCACCTCTGAGTACTGTAGGTGGTTGCCTTTATCGTAACGTAATACCTTGGAATCAGTTTTATACTGAGAAGGAGAAAGATAAAACAATTGATTCCAGGGGCTAGATGATGGGAAGTTGTTTTAGGAGAATTCATTTCAGCCCTGATACCTGTGATTTGGGGGTAACTGAACACTTGGTTTATTGCCTCACCACAAAACTGCATTGAATTACCTTTCTGTCAGTTCTCAGAGGGCCTGAATCCCAAGATGTTGTCTCATTTTAGTGTGTGTGAGTGCACAGTCAAGAAGCTGGTTTGCTAGAGCAAGTTAACCTGCATGTTCCTGAAAGTGGGGAAAGGGAGTGCTCCCACCCTATGGTGCTTCCCATCCATTACAAATCCTTCTGCCCTGGGATGGACACCACCACAGAGCAATGCAGCTCCATAGGGAGGTGTCCAAGAGGGTTAAGGGATGGAAAAAACTGTTTGCAAGTCTGGCTTGATTAACCATGTTGTAGACAGCTTAAATTTGAGGAAGTGTGTGTTGCCTTAGTTCACCTTCCCTTCTAGTATGTGATGGTAGTTGGAAGCCTATTTCAGACTTGAAACATGTATGTCTTTATTGTGTCTTTCTCTATGTTGATGTATGGAAGACTGAAACATATAATCTACTTATCAAGCTATAAGGACTTGGCTTTGCATAGAGTTTTTGTGCATAGAATGCCTTGTTGTGGCAAGTCCTCCTCCTCCTCAGCTCTTTGCAGCTAGGGACTGAGACAGTTGGGATTGTTCAGCCTGGAGAAGAGAAGGCTTCGCAGGGATCTTATAGCAGTTTTCCAGTACCTAAAGGGAGATTATAGGACAGAAGGGGAGAGACTTTTTAGGAGGTCAGACTGTGATAGGACAAGGGGGAATGGATATAAACTGAAGGAGGGGAAATTTAGATTGGAGATTAGAAGGAAGTTCTTTCCCCAGAGAGTGGTTAGGCACTGGCACAGGTTGCCCAGAGAGGCTGTGGCTGCCCCATCCCTGGCAGTGTTCAAGGCCAGGCTGGATGTGGCCCTGGGTGACCTGGGCTAGTGATTGACATCCCTGCTCAGTGTGGGGAAGTTGGAACTAGATGATCTTTAGGGTCCCTTCCAACCTGGCCGTTCTAGGATTCTATGATTCTATGACTGGGTAATAGAGCAGCAATGTGATAAGATGATGGTCACTGGCACGCTATTAAAAGTACAGAGGACATCTTCAATGGGTAGACAAGAAACCTTAGCTTTCCAAATACTAATCCCACTTGATTCCCATTCCCCTTAGCAAGGCTTTTTGATGGCTGTACATAATTGAAAAGGAGCTGAAGTAAATTCAGCACTGTGCAAGGGTGGCTGGAACTTATGGAGACTATCCTGTAGCCATGCAAAGCATCCAGATTTGGACATTCCTGCTTGTGTGTGTTTCAGTTTTCCAGCTTGACACAGAGATGTTCAACCTTTCTGCTGCTCATCACAAACAATAAAGCTCTTTAGCTTATGGCTTTCTATGGACAGTTGACTTAAAGTACGTGCCTAGTGTTAGGTGTGTGTTTACATGCGTTGTGTGTAAAAGCTCATTGGCTAAACTTTAGCCTTATTGTGTGTCTCATCTTACACAGCCAAACTCAAAAAGATTGGTCTAAATATATTTTTGAGTTATTTAAGTCTCTTCTTTCCATCACCTCCCTAACATTACTATTTTACAGGAATTTGTCTTAAAAAAGGCAATGAAAAAAGTATTTTTGAAGTAAACACTACCTAATTTGGCACTGCTTTTGATTGGCATTTCAGATTTTTTTTTTTTATTCTTTTTTATTATTTTTTTTTTTAACCAGGATATTAGTAGCTCCTTTACAAGCTGCAAAAATAAACAAGAAAAAGTAAATGCAAGCCTTTGTTTGGGAAATTTTCCCTTTCTCTTTGGGTTTCCATCTGAATGTATTTGGCTGTCTGGGGTGAATCAAGGCTGATCCTGGTGCAAAACTATTCTCCAAGAGATAGCCAAGCTGCTTGAACAAATGGTTCGTGTTAGCTAGAGAAAGACACTGAATCTAAACCATGTGCTTCTGGGTCTTGTGGTTTCAAATTGAACCACAAACACTCAGGCAAGCTGTCAGTCTCTATTCACAATTTCAACGAACCTTGCAGGGGAAAGGGGGAGCTTTGCCCACCAATCATGTTTTTAACCCTTATGTGATTAGTGGGGTGGCTTTAATGCTTTGTATTAGAGAGGCATGCTGTTTCTTAGAAGAAGATGTAAGCAGACTGATGGCCTGGGAATGAAAGGAAGGCAAACACTTGATGCAATGGAGATGAAAATAAAGATGTTTAGAATCCTACAAGGTAGGGCTCAAAGGAATCTCATCCAGTTCAAAACCTTTCCAAAAGGCAAGATCACACAGAACTAAGCAATCCCTGGCAGGTGCCTAGCTCATTCCATGGGAGCTCTGACAGAGCAGCTTTGAACAGCATTTTTATAGAAGAGCTAATTTACAGAATGCTAGAGTTTTGCCATTCCCAGTAAGCAGCTGTGAAAGTGCTGTTGGAGCAGAAAGTCACCTGTCAGAGTCAGCCTGGGACATTCTGCATCAGAGGAATGTGCTGCTACCACCTGAACTAAATAAATAAGCATTGAGGACCCAAGCTGTGTTTACTGCTCTGGACCATAGCAGTAAGGTACAAGGGTTCAAAGTGAATGTCCTGTTTGCTCCCACTTACTATTTGTTGGTTTGGATCGCAGTGAGCTCAGAGGCTGCCACAACATTTACTCCTTCCATTCTCATGGCTTTGTCAGAGAGTGCCACAGAGCACAGGATGAACAATGCCAGCCTTTGAGACAGCAGATCCAAGAGACAACTAAGAGATGCCTGTATATGTTGGAGGACATGAGGAGAGGCAGCTATTTGCAGGTTCCTTCTGGGTTTTTTCCAGCATGTAGGTGACTTACGTGCAAGGAAAGAACTGCTTGTTCAGGAACTGAAGCTGCTGGGGAAAACACATAGGGACAAGCTGCATTTTATGTTCCAGGAATCATGCTGGGTAAAACCCTGCTGCAGGGAGTTCAGACACACCTGGTTGCATGCCCAAAATGGAAATGTGCAAGGCTTGAATATTTCGTGAGGACATGTTCTATAACAGCATTGTTTGGGGGGGCTAAGAAAAAATCCTTGCTGCAAAGCGTTCGTAAATCTCTATCTCCCACTTCAGCACTCTTGCAATAGCATAGGAATGTTTGTCTCCTAAAGTGCTCTATCATATTTGGGACTGCTTAGAAGACTGAGGGCTAAAGAAGAGAAGGGTTCAAATTTGTACCTTGTAATTAACATGTAAATCTCATTAGTGATTTACATGTTAAAATGAGTTGCATTCTCCTTCCTCCTTGCTCTTTGTTTCCCTACCTATGCAATGAAATGGCATGAGTGAGATCTCCTCAGGAAGTTCACTAAAATTGCAGTGAATCAGTTTGTACACAAAATCTTCTCATGCTCTCCTTTCCATTTAGAGTGGAAAAGACTTTTTTTTTTCCTTTGAGAAGAAGTTCTAATGCAAATTTTATCCAGTTTCACTGCAGTGGAACAGGACTGATTTCAGCAGCTGAAGATTTATGCTAGTATTGAATGGATGAAATAATGTCAGTGTAAATGGAGAGTTTTAAGTATTAAAGAAGGATGTGGTGAAGATATGAGCCTAGTTCCTATGTTGTAAGAAGCTTAAGCAATTGAGTCTATTGAGAGTGAGCAGAATTGGGTATATTGGGCAGATAAGTATGTTTAGAAGAAAGTAGGATTGCTGCTTTGCCAATCCATCTGCTTACTGGCCAGTGTTGTCCTTGTTGAAGAGGTTACTCCCATTACAACTTTTTCACTAGGAGACACCATTAATGACAATCTTAAGGAATTACTCCTTATTATATTGATTTCTTCTAGCACAGCAATTATCCAGTCACAAGGTAGTGTGTACTTGGGATAGGTCTGCAGCAGCCCCAACTCAGCACCCTCCAAGGAACTCCTGGAGGTACTGTGGGCTCCTTGAATATCCACCTCCTCTTAGGGATGTAAATGGGAACAGTGGCTTAAGAGGATAAAGTGGGTAGGACCAAATTCTATCCTTTCTGATATTACCTCAAAGTTTTTCACCAACAGTGCTGAAAGATCTTCTACCAGTCAGAAAGGAGAATGGGAACTGCTTTTGTACAAGATGAGATGAATGTTGTTCACCTTCTCACAGCACAACACACACCTGCCTTAGGGATATTTCATGATGTCCCACTGTTAACTGATTCTGAGAGGTGGCTGGTGAGCTTCAACCCATTTGCTTTAGCTCATGTTCCTCCCTACATTTGCATTGGCTTCACTTCTAATTTGGAAAACTCTGGTGAATCCAAACTCAACTTTGTGCAAGCAAATATAGTTCTAGATTAACACTGCTGCAGTCCAAAGCTACCTCAGACTGACACTGCTATAAATGAGTGCTATAACTCTTTAAAAAAAGACCCTTTCCAACACTGCATGAAGGTTACATGATCCCCTACTTAATATGCACATGAACTGGGATGCCACAAACTTCCCTGGGGCTTCCTGAGGGCTGAAGTAAAACTTAATTATACCAATTGGTTAGACAGACTGTTAAAACTTTTGTTTCACATACACTTTTTATTCCCTCTTCTCCATCTTTTCCCATTTGCCAAAACCTCCTGAAGAGAAAATAGAGATTATTTTACATTTTACCTTAAAGGGCTCCTTGTGTGCATTTGCCTTATTAAATAACTGCCAGAATAGCTAATATTCCATGGACAGCACTGATGAAAATGAAGCATAACATCGGTCAAATGAGCAAGTTTCATGTATAGCATTGTCCCTAATTTGGTCTCCAGCCAATGAAAATTCTGTACCATGCATCTGCTGGCTATAGATGAGTCTTTGCACTTAAAAGGCTTTTAGAAAAGACAAGATTTCTCTTTTTTTTTGTCGCTATCATTTTGAGTATAACCATAACCCACTCATTTATGCCTCACTAAGCTTTTTATCAGCCAAACTTCAGTCATCTTTCATCTGCCTCTGTAGAGGGCTGAGTATTATTTCTCTCCTTGATGCTGTTATTTTTGCCAGTCATGCACAGAGAAACTAGCACATGTTGGGTACAGCAGATTTCAGCTCAGCAACAGATACTACTGCTGATCACAACAACCTCTAATGCTTCTCAGTTGAGAATTGGTAAAGAGAAATGTAGTTATTACTATCTGCAATAAGTCTGGTGAGACTAAGGAGGAAATATGGAGCTCCAGTGTCTTCAAAGCAGCCAGTCAAACATCCAAAATGCCTCTGTGCATGTGGCTGAAATGCACTCTGCAGACTGATGCATCATTAAGTTCTCCATTAATGATTTAAAGGGGAAAAGGTCTTTTGCTGGATTTCCACAGAAGGTTAATTTTCCCTTTTCTGGCAGATCTGCCAGACCTTTAATGGCAGATGGAAGGAAATGGTGCTACCTTTCTACACAGACTTTTCTGTAGTTAGACCACTAATGTGAGGACCACCATATTCTTATGTTTTCCCCATAAGAAATTAAACACCAGCCATTAATATGTTACCTACTGATGGCAGCTCAATTCCTTTCCTGTAGGTTTGCCAGTTGTTAACTAGGAGGTTCCATTCCCTGACTTCAGACAGGGATTTCTTCCTCCATGGTAAAACATCACCTACCTGAGGCACCAGGATCCTGTTCAGCGTTTCGGTCCAGAAACAGCAAACACAATCTAGCTGTGGCAAGCAGGGGGAAAACTGGAATGCCAAGGGCAGGCTGGGAATCCAAACCACGATCTGCTGGAAGTAAGACTGGTTCCTGGAGAAGCCAAGAATTTCCACCCTGTTTGTTTGAAAAGATTTCACTTGTCTGTGCATATGGACAGGCTTGAATATAGAGCTCCAGTCCTCTTAACAGCTTCACTGCAAATCACGTTAAACTTCATACCACATATGGATCATGAGTTCAAAATAGGTTTTCTCCAAGTCCATGACTGTTAGTACAGTGAGTTGGATTCCATTCAGGCTTTAAGAAGTCATTTCTGGTAATTAGGTTTGTAATACTGTTCAGAGATGAGGATACAAAAAGCTTGTGGAAGCTGGAACAATGATTATGTTACATTAAATGAGAAGACATCTCCAAAGCTTTTCAACAGTCCTCTGCATTCAAAAATGTTTTAATTTACTGTCTTTGCCTCATTCTGCAGTTGCTCTTAAGCAGCCAGAAACCTTGTGTCTTGGACAAGTGAATCATCTCTCCTTTTTTCCATTTCTTCTCTTCTTCAGATTCTAAATGAATCCTCACCAGCCTGCAGAACTTATAGCACACTTGCAGCCATCTAGTAGAGAAGAGGCTGAAACCAGGTCTCTAGTTTGGTAGAGCAAGGGTGGAATGAATTGCCCATTGAGAAAGAAATCACCTATTAAAAGAAAATTGTTTGCACAACTGGGAATAATCCATCCAAATGCATTTGTCAGTATTGCATGTTAATAATATTATNCTCTGCTCAGTGGCATCCAATGGTAGGACAAATGGGAGCAAGTTGGACCACAGGAGGTTTAGTATTAACACGAGGAGGAACTTGTTTGCAGTTCAGGTGCCAGAGCACTGGCCCAGGCTGCCCAGGAGGCTGTGGAGTCTCCTTGTCTGGAGCCATTGCAGAGCTGCCTGGACACATTGCTGTGTGAGCTGCTCTAGGTGATCCTGCTCTGGCAGGGGGGTTGCACTAGATGATCTTTCTAGGTCCCTTCCAACCCCTGACATTCTGTGATACTGTGATCAGCCTGCTGAGTGGGGCTGGGGAATCATAGCTCCATTAGCATCCCAGCAGAGCAATGGGTGTTCAATAAAGTAAACAGCACTGAGGATTTCAACCTAGCATTTCAGTAAACTGTTCAAACAGAGATTCAGCAAGAATATGCTCTGAGATGCTGAGCTGACATGGGATATTCATTTGATAAGCTTTAATTAGTCAATACAATAGCAATTATAAATCTATTTCTTTAATAATTCACGTAATGATAGTGGACTTTATTCCTGTAAAAATGATTGATACAGAGTTAAACAGGATATTTTAGGCTTCAACAAATTACCAGAGATGGGGAAATCTGTTTTAATAAATTTTTGACCTTGTATGAAATATATGCATTAAAAAAAATTGACTTAGAGATATAAACTGCTTCAGAAAGATTGGGAACATGAATGTGACACATTTTACTGCACTCTGAGTAATTTCCCATGGGGGGGGGAGAAGATTTGTTTCATTTAAAAAAAAAACAACTTGCTATCTTTGATTGCTGGAAAGCAAGTTGGCTGTTGGATTGCCACAGAATGACACTGCCCAGGGCAGACTGCAAAGAGATAGGGGTTTTATTCCTAGAATGTGGCATCCTGGCCTAATGAAAGTTTCAGCAGACTAGCAAAACCAAAGCAAGAGAGAGATGCCAAATAGGATCAGATATGTTGCTGGAGTGAAGAAATCTGTTTTGAGTATCACTAACCTCACAGGTCCCTGTGTGTTTCTTTCTGTAGTACAGACCTCTGAGCTAACATTTTAATGGGCAGTGTGCAACTGAAAGCCAAGATATTTTGCTATTATCCTCATTTCTGTTCCAAGTGGACAGAATTCTAATTGCTTACACACAGATAAATACAATTCTCTGTGTTTTCAAAAAGAAAGAAACAAACAAAAAAAAGAGAGATAAAAAGAAAATAAAGTGATACTGAGCTGGGAGCTATTTTAGGAAAAAAAAATACCAAACTTTAGGTAGAGAGAAATATTTAGAGCCAGGCCTAAATATGTCATTTTTCATTGCTGAATTAAAGCCTATCTCCTTCTGCTGAAATTGGTCAGCAATTGTTACAAGAAGCCTTACCCAGAATTTGAGATATCAACTCCTCTGAGCATTCAGAAGGCAAAGAGAAGTTAGAATCCATTCAGTTTTAACCTCATAAATAGTCCCTTTCCTATAGGATTTCCCCCAAAACAGGCAGCACAAGCACAATACAAGACTCTATTTCCAACACTACTTAGAATGAATTATTTTCTTTCTTTGCATAGGCTCCTGTCTCTTGGCTAGTGGTGTATTTTGATTATACATTATTCTGGACTGCCATCTGCTCTATATGTACACATATACATAGACAAAGCCCTATGTATGTGCTTATATTTTTATGTGCTATGCCAGCAGTCCTTCAGTTTTGATTAAACTTGGAAATCATAATCTCCTAAGTTGGAAGAGACCCACAAGGCTCATTGAGTCCAACTCCGGTCTCTACACAGGACAACCTCCAAAATTCTCTCCTGTTCCCACAGTGACACCATAACCAAGCACAAATGCAAGCCTATTCTACAAATCCTGAGTATAAATTATCTCCAAATTGAACTGAAGGCTCCTCCAGATTCAACATGGAGATGACAAAAGCAGTAAATAACAGAGTATGTTCACAGCTTTGCAGCTTAGTTTCCCACATGATGTGCTGGGGATCTCAGTAATGTAAATAGTGGTACCTCAGGTACATTATTTCCCTGCAGATGGCAAAGGGAGAATTAACCCGTTCAATCTGGGTGAGAAATGAACATCCAAACCAAGAATGAAATGACTCTAGGTGGATTTTAGGAGTGAAAACTGAAAGTGACTGTGCAATGTGAAAAAATGACATTTATATACTTTACCTAGAGATTTTTTTTTCCACTATGGAACTGTTTAAGTTTACTATTTTTTTCTTTTTAAGTGCAGCCATGGGAAGCATTTTAGGACATTTTGTACACCTGCTAGCTCCATTTCATTTCTTTAAACACATTTTATAACTGCAGTTTATATATTTTTCCAAGAAAATAAAAATGCTAAAAATATAATGTGGTGTTTGGGGAGAATGTAGGTGGGGGATTGGAAGGAACCAGAGGGCCTCATCTTGGCATATGTTCCACTTCATGCCAACTGCAGCACATTCATCATTAGCATACTGGATGGGGATTACCTCTATACACTCATTCTCCCTCACACACACATTTCCCCTTTGCACCAAAGAGCCAAATCCTCTCTGAGACACAATAGCTCTATTGGGCACGGGTGCTGCTTTAGTGCTAATTACAGTGTTTGCTTCACCAAGGTGTTGCTGCTGTTAGCCTTGAAGCAATTTTCTGCTCCATTGGTAGGACATGCCTCAGCCCTTTGGGTGCAGTCATTGTTTTGGAGCAGAGCCAGCCAGAAAGGATTGCTGTGCATGAACTGTCACAGTGTTCACCCCATGGAAAAGTCTTCCCAGGGAGACCTAACTGGAGCTCAGACAAGATCTTGAGATTACTTTTTAACAAAAAGCTTGTAATATTCTTGCCCTTTAAATGTTTTCACAGTATCCCAGTATGTCAGGGGTTGGAAGGGCCCTAGAAAGATCATCTAGTGCAACCCCCCTGCCAGAGCAGGAGCACCTAGACCAGCTCACACAGCAATGTGTCCAGGCAGCTCTGCAATGTCTCCAGACAATGAGACTCCACAGCCTCCTGGGCAGCCTGGGCCAGTGCTCTGGCACCTGAACTGCAAACAAGTTCCTCCTCGGGTTAATACTAAACCTCCTGTGGTCCAACTTGCTCCCATTCCCTCTTGTCCTACCATTGGATGCCATGGAGCAGAGCCTGGCTCTCTCCTCCTCACACTCACCCTTCACATATTTCTAAGCATTGCTGAGGTCTCCTCTCAGTCTCCTCTTGGCCAGGCTGCAGAGACCCAGCTCTCTCAGCCTGTCCTCCTAGGGCACATGCTCCACTCCTTTCATGCTCTTGCTGTCCCTGTGCTGGACTCTCTCCAGCAGCTCCCTATCCTTCTGGAGCTGAGGGGCCCAGAATTTGACACAGTATTCCAGGTGAGGACTAACCAGGGCAGAGTAGAGGGCAGAATAACCTCTCTGGCTCTGCTGGCCACGCTCCTCTTAATGCATCCTAGGATGCACTAGTGTGCCGCTGTGTTTATCAGCTTCTGTCTGAAGCACTGTTTCACTGCTCAGCTCCAACACACTATATGTTGGAACTCCTGACAAGCAAATGAGAAAAATGATGCTTTAATCCTGGACCTTCTCCTGTTCTTGAGAAACAAAGAGTTTGGGAAGGTACTTTTGAGAAATGCTTGCACCTCCTGGCAGCCAATGTGATGTGTTTGTCCAAAGCCTTTTATCTGATTATAGAAATACAGAAGAGCAAAGGAGCTTTGAATCCTTTATCAAATCCCCTGTCATCACATGGAGCACATTAGGTCTCATAAATCTCATTTCAACACTGCAACACTTATGATTTGGTTCCAGAGTTATTATCTCCATTTCACATAAGGAAGAACACTAAGCATCATCACTGAAGTACTTTAGTTAAGATCTTGAAATAAACTATTGTAGAGACACACCAGTCTGTCTGTTGATCTCAAGAGGATTCACATTAGACTGGCAATAAATAATGAACCTGTTTCTGTTCTAAGCTCTGGAAAAGGGAATGGCTAGGGTTACTTGAAGCTTCATGGACCATTGTGGACCTACCTATCTTTCAGTATGAGAAAGCTTCCTGTCCACTGCATCAGTGACTTAAACAATTACATCATCTCACCACAGAACATGTTCCCTGGCACAAAGTGATCTTTTTCCTTCTGAGGGAGTTGGTGTTCTTCGACTCAAGCTCTTGACTAAAGTAGCCAGCATGATTCAGATCTGCCAAATGACACATTAGCATAATACATAAAGAGAGGGAGTCTCCATTCCCAACTAACACTGATTTAGCTTGGCATTAAGTATTCCCTCCCTTCAGCTCCCTTCCCCCAGTAAAAGAAATTCACAACCTTTGATTTTCTTTTCAGTTTTCACCTTCCAGAATATATGTGCTCTTCCCATGCTGATCCTCCTCTTCTCTGTGAATGATGGGAGAGGTCTCTCACCTCCCAACCTGGTCACATCGGAGTCTTCTCCTCTTGAATCCACTAAGGCGAGTGATAATGAAAGAAACAAAATGGAACCCAAACCAAACAAAAGCATGTTTTGCCTTCTGTATTTGAGGAGGAAAAAGAATAGCCTGAAGACAAGGAGACTCCCTTATGGCCAAGACGACTGACAAATTCTTGTGGTTTTCTCCAAAAGTCAAACCAAAACCCAAGCTGCAGCCAAGCTGAGTTCTGGCAATCCTGCATTGCCTGGAAATGAGCGCAATCGTATCCTAATAGCTATTTGGATAATTGTCCCTACGAGTGATCTGCCAACCAACGTTGGAAACAAGTCTTTATTACAAATATAGCATGAAGGCTAATCTGGAATACATTAAAATGTTATTTCTGTAGCTGCCTTTTCCCAAACTTGAAATAATGGCTAAACCATTTATCAGCTTTTGAGGAGAAAGGTTGTGTATACTGCACTTTTAGAGCAGAGGTGAAAAAAAAATAGGTCTTCAATAAAAAAAGATATTCTCCACATAAACTCTGTAATTTCTGGTTCCCTCTACATTGCTAAAAATTATTACAGACTCATTTTAGATTTGCTGAAAGGGGCATGGTATGATCACTATATAGTAACCAAACTGCCTATCTAGGCACCTGCTACTGATATCACCAGGAGCTGCAAGTGGCCAAAACAGCCAGACCCACTCAAATTGTGTAAACTATGCATAAATAACACACAGCACTTAAAAAGCCATGCCTGAGCAACCTATCAGCAATGTT
Source organism: Bucco capensis (assembly GCA_013396975.1). Lineage (NCBI taxonomy): Eukaryota > Metazoa > Chordata > Aves > Piciformes > Bucconidae > Bucco > Bucco capensis. The sequence continues at coordinate 347,459 of VWZO01022078.1, read as the reverse complement.
ACCATGACTTCTTACTAAGGTGATGGGCAGTGTATAAGGGGTTTCACTATTGCTTTGTTATCTACTTGACTTTATGAGACGAAGTACACATGCATTTTCTGCTTGTACACACATCAGGAAGCTATTTTATCCTTAGGATTCATTTGATACCTACATGAGTTGTCTGTCTTGGAGAACATGGTTGGACTGGTTGATCTTGAAAGATCTCTTCCAACCCAAACCATTCTGTGATCTTTGTCACCATCATCTGAAGATAAAATCTCAGATGGGGCTGAGTCACTCTCTAGAAATATCTGTCTTTCCCTAGGCACTACTGAGATGGTCTAGGTGCCATAGTTTTGATGGTTGAAGGTAGCTGAGATGAATGTCACATCCACATGGCCCTGAGTTAGATGAGGCAAATCTAAGCTTTATAAGCTTAATGTTAGGTGATAGTACTTAGGNAGCTTCGTTCGCAAAGCCTAGCCATACAGTATACAGTACTTAGGGCACACAGAACACTCCCTAGCACTGCAGTTTGGAGACAATATCAAAATATGCCTTTTATACATAAATCTGAATGGTATTTTGGGCATCAGAGCCCTTGTATCACTACAGCAGATCTAAACTCCTTTTAATTGGTGTGTTCTCCCATTGCTCAAGAAGAGTGTTCTCTGCTTGATGGATGTGCTGGGACTACCATATTTCAGTTCCTCCATTTCTTGGCCTTCTTTTTTTTCATCTTGTTATATCTATTAAAGTGATTTACGACTTTTTCATTGTTCTGCCTGGAGCTTGGCCAACTCTTGAGATCAAAATCCAAAAAATTCTCCTCAACAAAACATTAGGGTGACCAGAATGAAACAGGGCCTGTGGAAAAGATTTGGATTGTGGGAAAGGAAATAACCCTATCTCCATGGAAACACCTTCACAGTTTCCAGTTGCTCCTGAATAAATGAAGTTTGTGTTCTTTAATTCCTAGACTTCAATTTCAAGCACACCTAGCCTTAAAGTACCTGGGAATACTGTTAAAAACATCAGGGTTTCTCTGAGCAGCATTGCACTTTTACAGCAATGCTCTTTCTTGGTTTTTTTTTTTCAGGGAATCACCATCCTATTTCTTCAGAAAATGTCTGCAAAACACACACAATCCACAAGGTGCTTAGAAGAATTAGCTCCAGTCACTAAGTTTCTACTCTGGAGTTGCAAGTCTTCCTAATTCCTTAAGAATTGTTGTAGTAGTTAGTAATACCTAACAGGCCCCACGTGTGTGACATTATTAAAATAGTACTTAAAGCTTTCAGGTTTGAATTGACATAATATGAGCATCCAGCCAAGTGTTTCACTGGGTTTTTCTCTCCCAAGACTTCACTGTGTCTCCTCAGCAGTCACAGTGCAGGAAAACACCATGCAGGGTGACTTCTGCATATAGAGCTGAAACAAACTCAGCACCTGCCATGCACTCTGCAGGCTTGTGACTGTTCAGTCCATGTCATGTTCCAACACAGCAGGGTGGCAGGATGTCCTCTATCCTGCATCAGTGCCCACACAGGCATGGTTGTAGGCATATTGAGACTCCATGCCATTCCCTCTGTATGTGCCAGCTAATCTCCACGATGGGATCAGAGTGAACTTGCAGGTTTCAGATGGTAGAATTACTCCTGACTTTCAGCAGGTCATGGAAACAAATAGAATCAAATCTCTGAGTTTATGTGGTGGAGGTTAGTTATCTCAATGTGTCTTCTCGGAACCAGGATCAATTCTTAATGGGTTCAGGCTGAAAATTATCATTATTAGCAGTAGTTTTAATTTTAATTGCTCATGGCTTTAAAGAGATGGATACTGGTTTATTGTATTGTTTGGTTCCTTCTGCATAAACTAAGAGATCTTATTTTAACTTTTTCAGCCTCCCACTTAAGAGTCCTCTTTGCACATCTAGTCTACATTCACCGCTTCTCAGCCAGCACCTTTCATTCCCAAGACTCACATGTGGAAAAGAAAAACTGAGTTTCAGAACCGTTGAGGGGAGTTAACTCTTTATTATTTCCTTACAGAGGTGAATTGGTACCTGCAAATCCACTGATACACAGGGAAATTCTTGCAGATGCCTGGAAGATTGAGCCCACATGTCCAGGTTTCCCATTGCCTCCTGCGGACGTGCAGCTCTCACCCTGGGCTGCTGCTCAGGCTGACAGAGCACAGGGCTGTCAGCAGCCACCCTGGGGACCACTCAGCAGCACAGCACTGCTGCACGAAACACACCAGCAGGATTTGTCAGCTCCTCTGGCAGTTTACAGTCCTTTCTACTCTCATGTTCTCTGAGTCTGGCTGGCCCTCACCTCTAAAGAAACCACCAGAGACCTCACAGTTTTAACCACTGCAGTGAATGATCTTTCCTCTTTTCTTTGCTCAGGGTGCAGAAGGTTTTGTCCCCTGTGTCCCTTTCTGTCTCAGCACTCCCCTCAAAGAGAATGACCTTATAAAGAGAGGAAAGATGTTTCAGCAAGAAGCCTAGACTCCCTTTTGCTCACCATAAGCTGGATGGTTTTTATAATTTTTGTTCCCATGTCTGTTTATTCTAATGTTTCTGTGTAAAATTGCTTGTGAAGAATCATGGATTGTTAGAACTACCAGCTGGAGCCAGGACTAGTGGAGATAGATGCTGTACAGGGTTTATTTCTTAAGTGGCTTTGTCTGCGTGCCTAGGTTAACAGTTGCTATGCTCTCTGTATTTTAATTTGGCATTCACCCCATTGCAAAAAACCTCCCAGATTTACCAGGGCAATTTTCATTCTGACCTGCAACAACCTTTGTTACTCAGCATCCTTCCCTGAGCACAGGGAACGCTGTTACCCACATGCCCATGTCCAAATTCCTTACACATTTTTACTGCCATTTAACTGGGACAAAGATGCAACTTTAACTTAACATCTAAACAGATCTGTGAATCTTTGTCCTTCAGACTTACTTGTAGCACCAGTGATCCTCCACCTCCAAGCTTCTTTCTGATTTATGGTAAAGGGAGCTGCATTTTTAGTGCAAAATTAGGAACTTACTTTTATTCTGTGCTCTCATCTATTAGCCATTATTAAATTTATGAAAATAAAGAACATAATCCTTAAATTCTGTGAAAATAATGACTCTGTTCTGCCACAGAACTCTTCTGAGCTTCAATAAAATACTTTTAGGCTTATATGTCCTAGCATTAATCTGTAAGACATGAAGTAAAGGAATGGTTCACTTTCCTGCTCTGTAGCAGGAATGCCACAGCTAGATTTAGAGACCAGCATGTATAATAATCTCAAATGCAAAACCTCTTATATTTAGTAGATGGGATAGGATGCCATGGTTTTAAACCCTCCTGTGGGCCACATTCTGATGTGTGGGTGAGACTTTTTAAAAGTCTTGGATATTACTAGAAAAAAGGAGTGTACAAACAATGTCATTTCACCAGGGAGATTTTCAGGGATGCTCAGCATGTGCCTTCCCTGTAGACTGGTGGACATGAGGGTTGCTTAGAACTGCCAGCAGAGCTCTTTGGGGGTCACTATCACAGAATCACAAAATGTTAGGGATTGGAAGGGCCCTAGAAAGATCATCTAGTGCAACCCCCCTGCCAGAGCAGGAGCACCTAGACCAGCTCACACAGCAATGTGTCCAGGCAGCTCTGCAATGGCTCCAGACAAGGAGACTCCACAGCCTCCTGGGCAGCCTGGGCCAGTGCTCTGGCACCTGAACTGCAAACAAGTTTCTCCTCAGGTTAATACTAAACCTCCTGTGGTCCAACTTGCTCCCATTGCCTCTTGTCCTACCATTGGATGCCATTGAGCAGAGCCTGGCTCTCTCCTATACACTGAAGTGCTTACTGAAGTGCTCACCATTAGACAGCTAAACTCGAGATCCTGGCTGAGTTCTGCTGACATTTTTCACTGTCATGGGTCTATCAAATCTGTTTGTTTTGCCTTGCTTTGAAAGGTGTAGCTGACACTTTTCATTCTTGCAATGCTTTTTTGGCAGTTTCTGAAAAAAAAAAACAACAACCAAAAAACTTTAAAATGGCTTCAACAGAGATGAATTGTCCCTGGCTGCACAAGGGAACAGGTAGAAGGTGTTTGGTCTTCTTTCAGTGTTACACTAGCCTTGCAGAGACCCAATAGCTGTGTGGATCAATAACCCCTGTGTTTTCAAGCCATGCTTATTAAAGGTGGTGCATGGAAACAAAATAAGAGACTTTCTCTATTTATATCTGGAAGTTAATGAAGTGAAATTATCACAGCCGACAGGCACTAGTGTTGTAATTCAGAGACATGGCTTGGCTTAGAGGGATCTGCAGGCTGTTTTTATTCCAAATAGTAAAAAAAAAAAAAAGAGTGAAACCTAATCCTCTAATCAGTTCCAATTTACATATTCACAGGTCTTATTTCCAGCCTGCTGGAAGGGAAAAAAAAAAGATAGTGTTGGAGTCACGAAGCGATTATTTGATTAAGTAATTATTAATCCCAGAGTGCTCTGATTAATTCTGAGCAAGTTAAACAAACGTCTTGGAGCTGGGCTGGTCACCTTCACACCATTGTAACATCCAGGGGCAAAACTCCTGTAGATATAGTTTTACCTGCTCTACACTGAGGAGTTTTGTTCACTGAAGGTCTCCCATTCACTTCCCAAGGGGTTAATACTTTCCTAAATGAAGTGTTACAAATTTGAATTTTATCTGTGGCTAACTGCAATACCAAATGCTGATCTTTATTTTCAGACTGGAAACTCCATCCTGGATCTGTGCATATTTCATTTTTCACATGGTTAGGTTTTATTTGGTTGATTGGTTGGTTTTGGGGGGTTTTGTTGTTGTTCTGTTGGGGGTTTTTTTAATGAAGAACAAAAACTGTGAATGTATTCTTTACCAACTTTTAACCAACTGCTCTCAATCTATCACACAAATAACGTTGCATCTGAGGGTGCCTCAAAGTAGAATATATCCACTAATGTCAAGAGAGCTGAGATACACACTTCAAAATGATATTTCTTTTCTAACAAAAACACTGAGAGGAAACAAGCCTGGAACTTAGGTTTTCTGGTTGTATTGGAGTTTATGTACTTGATTCTAACATTCTTATAGTCAGTTGCTGTATTTCTTCACACAAACATAACCATTCCTTAAATTCACTGTGCTGTTCACTTCAGCTGAAAGCTGGCCTGCAAGCCAGGCCTTTCTCAATCCAAACTGAGGAAACAGAAAGGGATATAATAAGGCCATGATAAATAAATCTGAAGTGCACTGCATCAAAGGAAAAGGTGAGAAGCCCAGTATGGCATATCTTAACCAAAACCAGCTTGTCAACATCTTCTTGCCATGACTGAACTCAATTTATGTCACATGGCTATAGTGCACTAAAAAGCAGAGTTAGTCAAATGTCTTGGGTGTTCTAAAAGTGCTGATAAAAGCACTAAGTCACTGACTAGGGACAGAAGAAAACAATTAGACTTCAACATGGTGGTTGTGTGTCAGATCAATAGATAATGGGAGAGTGCTTGTTATTCATTGCCATTATTTTACTGCTTAATCATATCTTCTCATCTGATCCTAGGTCCAGCTCCATCTGGTTAACCACGTTACACAAGTGATGAATATTTGGATTTGAGGCTTGTCAAGAAATTTGGAGACTGAGACTGGCTACAGAATGATTTGTTAATGAAATGCAATATTCACAACAAACAATTCTTCTTGCAGGCATTCTTAATGATCCAAGTCTTTCCATCAGCATGGTCCAGCAATAATTCCTAGTAAGAAATCTCAACTCCTCTGATTAAAAAGGATTTTTTAAATTCCCTTGAAAATTTTTAAATCAGAAAAATGTAAAATATCTTCACTGAAGATGGTTTAGATTTGGGGGGTGGGTTTTGGTTTTGTTGGGTTTTTTAGTTGTTTTTTTTTTACTTCTTGTGGATTACAGGAGAGCTCCCAACTCAGTTTACTTTAACTATTTATCGTCTCTTTTGAGGAACTCATGCAGTCTGAACATTGCTGCCATGTGAGGAAATGCTTGATCCCAGGCAATCTGCATGCCTAAAATTTCCTCAGTGAGTTAAAACATACTGACCAAAGCTCATTTGCTACAGGCTACTACTGTATTCAGGCACAGTCTGAAAATCCCTTGTGGTCTCCTGTGGCCCCTGGTGCCATAACTGTNCGAAGCCTAGCCATACATACTACTGTATTGCAGCTGAGCAGACGGAGGGATGGAAAAATGTCAGATACCCCATCTGCTGGGGAATTCAGCATGGACAAACCAGCAGAGGCTGAGAGCAGTGACCCAAGGCTACAAGAGAAACAGCTCCTCATGAGCAATAATGAGTACAGTAATTATGGTAAACAACATTATGCAATAAGTAATGCACACAGATCCAGCTCTTCCCTGTCCCTTATCATGGGATGTGAGGTTGAAACAGCTCAGCTTTTGAGGGAAGAAAATATTCAGTCTGAAAAAGTTGTAAGCTTTTGTCTTAAGTGAAATGGAAAGTTTTGCTTCTCCTCTGTTCTAGCAATATCTTCATCTCAGTCATCTGTGACATATTTTAGCATATTATAGCACAGAACTAACTAAAGGCAACCAAAGGCTTCCAGAGGGTTAATTCAGTTTTATTAATCAACAAAATAGCATAAAGTACCTTAGGAATGACAATAAGCACACACACACAAAAAAAAATCATTCTTTTTCCTGGAAAATGTTGATTTTTATTTCTCTTCAGAAAATATTTCCTTCAAAATCTTTTGAGTAGTTCTCAGTGAGACTTCTGCTTCCCACTTGAGACTTCATGAGAACACAAGGAACCACACTCTGCTGAAGGAAATCCTTGGATTCAGGAGGGTTGCAAAGGATATAATTTAGGGCAGACTGTAGCCATAAGTGTAATGTGCTACAAAATCTGTCTGCAGCACTGTGGAGAATGTATGAGGAGAGATGTAAGATTGTAATCAACAACCTCTCTCTTCTTCAAGTCTTTCCAAGGTTAAAATAAACTAGTCAATGCAGAGATCTTCAAAAAGAAAGAAGTACTTAAAATGTGGTTTTATTTTTGTTGTTGTTGTTCTGAGAACAGGAAATCTTTCTGCTTCTTTGACTTGCTACCACAGTCATAAGGAGCCATCAAATCCAGTGAGAAAACCTCACTGGCCTCTGGGCTGATATTTCATCCTGAAACTGAAAGGGAAAATAGACAGTTCAAATGCTTCTCCAAGAAGATCTAGATTACTGCCTGCCTGCTCCAAGCTGAGCCTGGCTCAGCTCCAGAGCTGAGGCATCACACATCCCAAGCTGGCTGGGACCACTCATCATTTTCTGTAGATCTCCAAATGCAAAATTTCTCTTCTTTAGCATTTGAAAGGTTGTTTTTCAAGTTTTGATTTGGCAATAACTCCCTTGACTTATTTAGCATGAACCTCTCCGTGTTTGATAAGCAAAGATGGCCAAATAACACTGATTTGTAAATATTTTCCTGGAGAAGAACATGGAGCACTATATATTTTGGTAACCACTGGGTCAGACAACTGTTGAAAGCCCATTGATTTCTTATGAAAACTCTAGAGATCATATAAGCCTTGAAAAAGACAGGTAGATCAGCAACTAATCACTGAAGTGAATACAAGAGTTGAAAACACCAGTAAAACATGGACATATGCTGCCCTAAAGTCTCATATAAGAACACTGTGTCACCTGGAACAGGTGCAAAGAAGGACGTGGATGAGACAATGTGAACCAAATTAGCTTGACCACAAGTATTCCCCAAACACTTAGCAGCTGATGAGACCATAGCTGCTAGACACTGTGAGAAATCAGATAGGAAAAGATTGATGTTTGTCTGGTGCTCCACAATGACCAGAACTGGGAGATTTCCCTCAGCCCAGTCTTGAAGTATTGCATATGCTTCTTTAACCTTTTTAGTTTCAAATCACCTCATACCTAACGGACCAAAAAAGAACAACTAAAAATCTGAGGGCGGAATAGAAAAGCTGTCAGCCTGAGTCAGACTATTGGACCATCAAGCCCAGTATCCTGTCTCTGAAATGCTGTCGGTATCCCACACTTCAGGCTTAGCTGGGATAATAAAACATTTTCCTCAGCCTTATGTAACATCTCGGCCTGGCAAAGAGAAGATTTAAACATTGATTGCTTTCCACTCCCCTCTGTCCCATGAATGTGAATCTGACTCGTTTCCAAAATGAACAACTCTGATGAGCTGGAATTGGTTTCTGGGCAGGATGGGGAAAGCTCCTCTCTCGTTACTCATTCCTGGATAGATCTGCTAAACCTTTGCCTCCTAAAAGGGGGCCTTGAATTACGAGACATAAAACTTCATCCGCAAAATTCTGGGTGCCCAAGGACAACTTTTCATGGAAGGTGGAAATGCATGTCATAAGACTTCATGTCTAGTCACTTTATTTTTCCCCCATCATGTCTACTTCCTTTATTTTTTTATTTGTTTAAGCTCTCCATTAGTTTATTAGCTTGACAGCAGCCCAGTTAATTAGACCTTCTTCCCTCCGCCAGCATAAGTGGTATATTAGGCTCCCCAAATGCACACAAAATTTAGTGCTGCTGCTGGGGCACTTCTCAAAACAAATAAAAGATTTGCAAACCAGCCACCAAGCATCCAAGGTAATTAAACTGCATTTGTTCCTTTTTCAGCACTCACACACAATTGAGGCCTTGTACGAAGCAAGCACTCCCCAATCAGGCTGTTTTTCTTGTGGAGGGAAGAGTGCCAGCACTCTTACCACCCCAGGTAACCTAAGATCTCAACGAGCAGCAAATGGACAGTTGCAGCCAGAGGGAATGGACTGTGGGGAGATCTATATGAAGGTGAATATCTGTAGAGAGAGCTCCAGATGTATGCAAACATGCACATACAGGGGAGTATAGTTCTTTAGAGGGGGAAAGAAAAAAAAAGAAACCAGTGGAAAGCCTCCTCGAAATTACTGCTCCATGCACAGGTATGTAAATGACTCTGGAGTCTTGCTGTCCACCACCTCAATCAATTACAAGGTTATTCAAGATAAAACAAACACCATTTCAATTAACTGCATATACAGCAGTGGTTACAGGCACAGGCAGGGAAGAGGAAGTGGGAGGAATTTTTGGAAAAATGGCACTTTATTTCTTCTTCTTCTGTAGATATGGACAAATAGAGATTGCCTTGAGGTGCTGTGAGTGAAGCCATGAATGGTCTTAAACCCCAACCTAAAGCAGTCATGATCTAAACTGAAAAGAAAACTAGGAGGAAACAAACAGAAAGAGTGAATTAGTCTGGAAACATCTGTTTAGTTTGTAGTGGCTCAAATCAACTATTTGTGAGAGCCAGTGGGAGCAGAAATCAGGACAGATGCTGCAGAATCACTGATTATTTCAAGGTGAGGCTTGCCAGGGCTGTGGGCAAGCTGCTCTAGTTGGGGATGTCCCTGCCCACTGCAGGGGGGTTGGACTACATGACTTCCAGAGGTCTCTTCCAACCCAAACCATTCTAGGATTCTATGATTATGATGGAGATAGGACCCAGCAAACGTGCCCCTAGGCAACTGCACAGTGCAGTTCTGTGTGAGTACAGCTTTCTTACCTGTATGCATGGGCATGCTGGAAGCCTTGCAGTGCCAGGACACAGCTCAGTCATAGAAGCTCAACCTGCAAATTTGTAGTGGTTTGAAAAGACACAAGTAGTGATGAAAACATGGGAATGGGCCATACAGCATCAGAGGTAAATTTCCATCAGTGCCACATACTTCTTGCCTAAAACTGAGCAAACCATTTTAATTCTTTTCTTCATTTTTCACACCTCTGTGCAAAAGGCAATACTCTCAACCATTGCCTGTCTGATGCATTTACAATATGATCTGTTCAGTCCACCAGCAGTGTTCCACTCAACAGAGGCTTCATTCTCCCTTGGATATGTGTGTGCCACTGGGCAATAAATCACTTACTCTGATCATAATACATCATGTTCTACATGACCAGAGGCATCCAGTCTCCAAGGACATGGCTGTTTGAAAACAGGACACATAATGTCTGGCACATTATTGATTGAATGAGATTTCATTCTCTGTCTTCCTGAGAATTGGCCGTGATTATATTTTGATTGTTATTTTTCAACTGAAATTATGGACTAAGAATTTCTGGTCAAAAGCTCTGTCTTGCAGACTGTCCACCTGCAATCAATACAATATTCAACATGAGTTTTCTACTTCTTTGGCTGATGTGGTAAAACAGTTATGACTAACTGCCTTTTTGAAAAGAATAATTCTTTATTAATCAAATATTGGTTTCTAGATGAAATACACCCAGGCCAGGAGATAGGGATAAAATTTATAGCTGCAACACCATAAATCACCATCCAGTCTCTTGCAGCTATGCTCATGATCAGAAGCAATAAATTCATTGCAGTTGCACAGTATTTACTTGTGACTTCAGCCACAATAGCTGACTGTGAGCCTGCTTCTAGCCCAGTGCCACAACAGAGTAAAGCAGGTGTATTTGAAACACCTTCATATTAGTTTTATTCACCCTCATTTGGAGGGTACTAGAAGTCTGGCACACTTCCATGCCTCCTTTCACTTCAATTTATATTTGTGACAGACCACAAACACCTACTTTCTCACTTACTGTGGTCCCACCTAATGGGCAGTAACTTCTTGGGAAAAACTCCACACTTGTGGAGTCAACCATCTCTTTGTTCATGCCAATCTTCCCTTTGCTGATTACAAGAAGTGAATAAAACCTTGATTTTGGAGAGGAACTGAATCAAACCCAGAGCTAATTACTAGCACTGTTTCTGTAAAGACTCAAACCCCTGAAATTTAAAGAGGTAGTTGCATAGTAGACATATTTAGGAAGATGAGATCCAAATCGTGGCCTTGACTTCAATGCCTAATTCTACTCAGGAAAATCAACACTTCTTGATCCCTCTTCCCTTTGAAAAATGTTTTTTCCTCCTTTCTGATAGACTCACTGCCAAGAGCCACCCTAAACATCATGTAAGAGATCCCTGCTGGAGCACAAACACAGCTTTGGGGGTTTTGTGTATTTCCCAGGACTATTAACAGAGTAACATAATGAGAAATGAACTGAGGTTAAAGAATTCAGTGCCTCATGTATTTTCACTAAAAACAATGACTGCATCACGGGAGCTGCCAACAGGAGAGTTTAATATTGTATGAAAAGGAAGAATTTTCATAATGATACTTGGCAGTGCCTGCATCCCCCCCATATATGACACTGCTGGTGCTTTCTCTTCTCCTTTCTCTTCTCTTCTCCTTTCTCTCCTCTC
>VWZO01022078.1:258419-335791 GCA_013396975.1 Bucco capensis | reverse complement strand
TCCTCTCCTCTCCTCTCCTCTCTTCTCTTCCCTCAGCCCAATGGCAGGAAAAGTTATTTTCATTTTGAAGTAACTGGGAACCTCAAGACCTAAGCTTGTTTCCAGCTCTGGTCTCCTAGGCAGGCTTGGGCAACCCTTCCAAGGGATAGAGGGGCTCACAAAACCTACCTATAAGCACCCCCATTAGGAAGGTACTTTGGGACAGCAGCTTTTCAGACTGCATAGTTTCTATGTAGTCAAAAAGGAGAAAGTGGGTGCTGAAGGCTCCTTGGAATATCTAAAAATCATAGCCTGTGTGAACATCCTTCCTTGGTTTCCAGATCTAGTGGACCAAAACAATTACCTCCTTTGTAAAAATATTTAAGACTTTTCAATGAAAACTACAGCTGCTGGAAGAATCAACTGAGCCATTGATACCCCTGCAGCTCCAAATCAACCAGCTGCTAGTGCTCAGTCCAGAAAAATGCAGCAGATCATAGACATTTTGCCTTCCATCACTCACATGCCATGTGTATTCCAATACCTGGGAACAAACACAAGAGTTTGGGTATAAAAAGACAAAAGTCTCCAAGATAACAGTGTGTTGAATGAAGAGGTTCAGGAAAGATGAACAAAATCACTAACATTTTGTGCTGCTGCAGAAACAGGGAGTCTGTCATTGGAAAAGGTTTACATCATCTTTAGAAATGAATCATTTCCCACACCCCAGAGGAAGACCAAAAAGGCATCAGCAAAACAATATCCAGCTCTGAAGGCAGCCTCTCAAAACTAATCCAGTGAAAAAATTGATTCCTGGCCTCAAATCTGTCTGTTACTGAGCATATAAAGAAGAGGCACCAAGGCAGCACCTAGAATATTTGTAAGCTCTGGTGGTTCTTTAGACCTTAGAGACTTTGTTCTCTGGAGCTGACCTCTGGTAGAGGAAAAATGCTTCACACAACCACAGAGAGAACTGAGTGGGAAAGGTGCTCATGAGATTCGTTGTGTTTGGCTGCAGAATTTAAGGGATGTGCCCTGGAAAAAGAGAACTGCCAAAATACTTCCTGTGAAGCAGAAATGTTGATATGACCATTTGGTTTCTGATACTTTGTGTTAAAGCAACCAATGATCAAACTGGATGAAATGTAGGCCAGGTTGGCTTCTTTTCCATTTAGCCATTAATGCTTCAGAAGAAGCTAAGTTTGGCTGGATCTAACCATCAGTGGGTAACACTGTACCCTATAGAGACTGTAGAGACAGGATGTTATTTCAGTTGTTATGCACTGTGCTGATTTGGTTGCAACAGAAAAAATCAGAGATTTTCAACCATTGTGACTTAAGGTATCTCCACATTGGCTGCTTCTGTAAGCCCTTCTGAATATCATTGAGATAGGATGGCAAAACACTCCAAATAAATCAGGGGTAAAGTGTTAATTCTTGATTTCAGCTATATAGGAAATTTCTCAGGAATACTTTCTGGAAAAGTATTGAGAACTGATGAAAAATCTTTCTTTCTCCTTTAATTAGCATTTTCAACTTCCACTTTACTTTCTGATTAGGAATAACTGATTCTTTTCTATCTGATGACTTTTCCTGAATTGCTCCATTCAGATTATATTCAGTAGTTGCCTGTGTTATGTATTCTTTTACAGTGCTATTTATTCCCTTATTTCTCACTCCCATCTCTTCAGAAATTTCATGCTATGAAAAAAAGATCAAATAAAATAGAAATGTATGCTTCGAAAAGGGATAATAATGTCATTTCCAACACAGATCAAATGCTCTTGATCTCTTATGTTATACTATGCAGTCGCACTAGTCCTCAATGAAAAAGTATAGGCTGCAGCAGAAACCAGGCCCAGGTTTTATCATTTTTATTAAGGCAAAACTTGCTGTGAAGTCAAAGTTTCGTCTGACTCAAAGTAATCTAAACTCAGACAGACTGCCTCAGCCTAGATTTTAGGTGAAACAAATAATACAACAAAACTTGTGAGAAAGGCACAGCATCAGGAAAACAATTACTTGTGGAGACACGGTGGTTAGATCCTGCTCCTTTCAAATGACATAGAATCATTATGGTCGGAAAAGACCTCTAAGATCATTGAGTCCAACCCTTAACCTACCACCACTATGCTCACCACTAAACCATGTCCCCAGGTACCACAGTTAGACATTTTTTGAACACTTCCAGAGACAGTGATTGCACCACTTCCCTAATGTGCAGTGGTAGGACACAGCTGGATGATAGAATCTGTAAACAATCTGCAAACTTAATAAAGACTCAAACCTCAAACCCCTGAAATTTAAAGAGGTAGTTTCATTGATGAGGTCCAAATTCTGGCCTTGACTTCAGTACATAATTTAATTCAGGAAAATCAACACTTCCTGATGCTTATTCCCTTTGAAAAACATTTTTTTCCCTTTTCTCCAGCAGACTCACTGCCATGAGCCACCCTAAACAATCCTGCTGAGATTCCTGGGGCTTAATAGCCACCCTCAAGAAGTCACTCAAATCCTGTGGCAATAAAACTGAGCACACTTCATTCATTTTCACTGAGACTCCTACTATAAAGCAGAAAAGTACCCTGGAATAATGATTATAGAATGTAACTCTTCCCTCAGAGATGACGCTAGGGCCCTCATTTAAAAGTGGTAAATGTCAGTGCTCTTCCATCTGCAGCCTTTTAAAACCATTTCAAGGGACTACACCAGCACATGCAGTGAGGCTACACAGCCCACAGCGACTAGGAGGGGACAGGGCAGGGAAACAGAGGACCAATCTGAGCTTTATTGAGTGTGTCATGGGGGAGTTGTCCTTTTTTTTTAGCTTTTTTTTCTTTTTTTTTTTTTTTTAATCAAAATGAGGTGCCCCAGGGGAAAATCAGCAGTTAGAAGCAGCCCCACCTGAGTGTGTCTTGGGAGGAAGCCTACTGCCTCATATTTTTTAAAAGGAAAAAAAAAAAATTATAATAATAGAGCTGAGCCAAAAATATCAAGCAGTTCATAGCTGTTAAAAAGCCAGGGAAAGCTGAGTCGCACCCGTTCAGTGTTGTTCTTCCAAACAAGCTGACCACCCTCTCTTCATAACATTTTATTTATTAAGGTAGAAGTTGCCCCACAGGTATAAAATTATGCTCTAGTCATATGCATATGTGTATATATATGGATGTACACACAGACATGTGCTTATTTATGGCTCTCTTTCTATGCAGCATTCAGCCACAACGTCTCCACACATATTCTGATGTGTTAACTTCTGAATTAGTTAGAGAGAAAAATTAAACTGCTGTGGAAGGGACCTTGCACGGCAAAAAGCCACAAAGTCTCCTCACATTTTTTAGTGTGAAAACTTCTAAATTCGTTAAAAAGAGAGCAGTGTAACTGCTGTGGAAGGGAGCAACCAAGCCGTGTCACAGCTGCTGTCCCCCGGACCCTCTCCCGCCCAGGGCCGCGCTCAGGGCTGTGCCACAGCAGCAGAGCCCTTCTCTTCTCCCATTGGTCCGCGCGGCTGACGCTGCGGGGTTTCACAGCCCCGCTGCTGTGGCGGTGGCGGACGGGGCTCGCGCGGCTGCGCGGGAAACTTGCCTGAGGGAGAAGCGGCGGGAAACTTTCGTGAGGGAGAAGCCGCGGAGATGCAGGTGTCCGCAGGAGAACCAGCGGTGTGCCTTTCTCTGCAGCCTCTGCTTGTAGCGCTCTGCAAGCTCCCGAGCTTGGTGGGTGGTTTTATGGAGCTGTTTTAGTAACTTCATCCATTTCCAATCCTTTCAAAGCAACCTACTCTGTCTCACAGGGAACAAAATCATGTCATGCCTTTACATATCTGACCAAAGGCTTTAGAAGGTTGTGTCAGCAGAAGCAGCATCTTGGCTATTTTCCTCTAGGTATTTTATTTATTTATTTATTATCTCCTATGTGTTCATTCCAACTGTTGCCTTAAGGAGAGCTGAAGAAAAACAAAGCTAAAAAAATCAAAATCAAAACCTCTGAGGCATCACAACCATAATGATTCTGTGATTCCTGTTTTAAAGTACCCTGTATTTACCTGCAGGACAATCTAGACACCTAATGAAATAGTAAGAGTCTTGTGGATTTTTCCAAGAATGTAAACAAAAAGAACATCAGAAATAGATACACATTTGAGTAAGGATTGGAAGGTTGATGTCTGGATCCTGAGTGTGCCCTAGCAAGGGTATCCCTTGGCTGTTAGGTGCATTACTGTCATTCCTAGAAATCCCCAAAGGAATCACCTCATTGTTGCAAGAACTGTACAGGAACAGCAGGTCACGTTCATAAAATGTGCTTAAAGATGAAGATAAGATCCCAAAGGGATTTTTCCAGACAGTTCATAAAACCAGGTTATGAGTCACCACTGGAAGCTAATGGGAGTAAGGCCTGGAACTTATCTAGGTGCTTTTAGTAAATCCTGCTCTTTCCATATTGATGTGATTAAATGCATAATAAGCTTTTTTAAAATCTGACCAAGTGTTTATACAGTGCCAAGAGCAGCAATCTGAGCACTGAAATACTCTGTACTTCTGGAGAATAGTGCCTACACAGGAGAATCTAAAATATTAACAAGCAAGGGAACAGGCACTCAGGCTCTGAGATGGAGAAATGGAGCTTCATCCTTGGTGTCTTTGATGCTTATGTTTAACCCCTAAATTCCAGAAGTCACGTCCAAACTGTCAAGACTAGATTTGCATTCCTTATGTTCAGTGAATATAATTTCTCATCAAGTGTCCTGACAAAAATAACAGACATTGCTATATTACTTTCACCCTCTCCACACAAGGTATGATAAAGTGACTGAGGGATCAGCTGGAAAACCTTGTTCTTACATTTAATTTTCTTACAGAGGAGAGAGACCAGCTAGAAAACCTTGTTCTTACGTCCCGTCTTCTTGCAGAGGATAGATAGGGACAATACATTTCCCCACTGCCATGACCTGTTTCTTTTCTTGCTCATTGCTGTCTCTCCTCAGTCACCTTGCTGCCCATCACTTTTTCCAGAGCTGAGCAGGGTGTTGTCGTGTGCTCCTTCCTCCTGTGCTACTGCTGCATGTTGTTTCTGGAGAGCACAGTACTACTGCTTGGCGTGGGTTCTGGCTGGTGACTCGGAGGGGTGGCAGGCAAAAGTGAACCATGCCCAGCACTTTCCCATGAAGGCCTGGCTTCCTCACAGAGGAAAATCAGCTAAGCCTAGTGAAGCATGTCTTCCAGTCTATTGGGAAGAAAATTTTATTTTCATTTTATCCAGCTGTCTTACAAGCTAAGATCCCCAGTAAAGGGGAGCTGTTGTGTTTTTGTTTGAAATATGTTCTACACTTGCAGCAGTAATTTTCTTTCAATGTTAACTGTTTATTTAAAATTCCCTTCAATGCATGTGGCTGAATAAAAAGCTGTTATCTTTTGAAACATCCTGTTAACTGCATGAGGAACAGAGGAAGCTCAGGAACTTCACATGGACTGCTAGAATCTGAAAAAAATATCAAGCAGATAAACAGTGAAAAAATGTTAATAAAAGGAAGAGTAGGGGTTTTTTGTCAGGGTGGAGTGGGGAAAGGAACATCCAGTGTTAGCTGGAATTATTTTGAAGCTCGTTGGTTAATATGGTGGCCACTAGCTTCCGTGTTGGTTCTATATTGCACTTCTGGATAATGACTGAGGATCAGGAAGGAAGAAAGTGCATAATGAAAAGAGATGAGCAATAGCAGATGATGGAATCCTGGATGACAACATAGTTTTGTAGGCATTTCAGAAGCTAGATAACAGAGGAAGAATTCAGGCCCCAAATCAAGTCAATTTTACCTAAGCTGAACATTTTTCACTTATCAGATGGAAGTTATTGCATCCAATTCGATTGAGACTCAGTCGATATGCCATAAGTGGCTAGAAGAGGAAATCCCTGTTTATATGACTCACCATTTTTGTGCAAATATTAACTTTGGCTGATACACATTTCTCCTTGTATCTCTTTTCCAGATCTTAGTGGAATTGTATCATGTCTCAGAGTAAGCTGGCTTGGCTGTATTCAAGCGTAGCCTTTTGGTATTTGAATAGCTTCCATTTTTAACTGTTTTATCTAGTTAATGTTTCTGAAAGATAAAGAAAATACACTTTTTCCCATGAATCTGCTTCCTGTGATGTAGTATTAAATTCGCCACTATTGAAAAACTTACATTTAATGATAGCAAAAAGCACAATACTGAGGTTTTTACTGTGGAGAATCCTAGATGCTGGCACTCTCTGCTTTCCAGGATCTACCTGCCCTTTATGTCCCCACATTCTCCCTGGCTTATTTTGTCATTAGGACTCCTTGGAACAAGAAACATGGGTGGAGCCTGGAGTTAACCTTTCATTTTGACAGAAGTTCGTATCTTCAATGTTGCTGCCACCAACCAGATTGTTGTTTCTGTTCAAAGTTAATGACAGCTGATGAGGAGAGAGCAAATTACTTAACAGATATCCAGTATCCTGCTTATACTTGGATTCTTCATCATGCAAACCAGATGGCCAGCACCTGCAACAGAGGAACACAGAGTCTGAACCTAGAGCCCCAGGTCTCTGTGGATGATACCTAAATTTGAGCATTACAAGGAAAATCCAGTATTGAAGCTAGTGAGCCATGGCAATTAAACGTGATTAATGCATTTGGGCTTCTTGAAAAGAGTCTGGAATTGAAATCAGTCACTTTTTAATCTTTTTAAAGTATCTTTTCAGTCTCTGGGTGTTAAAGTGCTGATGTAAGATGATAAAGGGAACCATCTTCCCAGCACTTAGCAGCCACTGGGACACTGTTAGCTGGCATTCCACATGCCACTGTTGGACCTGCATCACTGTGCAGTCCCAGACAGAAAAGCAAAATTAACTTTTCCAGTTGAAACTCCAAGCAGTATTTTAGGGAAGCTGAATATAAATAGCCAAGCTCGGATTTGGATAGTACACCAGGGCTAACACCCATACTCTTGCAAAATGTGCCCTGGGATCTTGAGTGACCACAAGTGGTCACAAGCTTGGCTTTGGCATCCTATATTGACATACTTTCTTCATGATGTCAACAGTCATCTTCCCTGTGGTCCTATCTTCTGCTCTCAGTGGCAATAGCAGCCCTGCAGACTGACTGCTGTGACTTGGGGAGGCTCTAAATAGCCAACATTTTTTTCACCTATGCTGTAATTCTTTTACAAAATGGATAAAATAAACTGCCTACCTGATAAGAAGCAATCACTCCAAGCCAGTATGGAAAGGAACTGGGAAAGGGTCCATGAGCAGAATTAACTGAGAAATGCAGAATTTCCAGGGCATCATCTGGTAGCTCTGTCTTGTTTTCTCATCTGCTTAACATTTGTCAAGTTTGGGGTTGTTTTATTTTGGGTCCTTATATATATATATCTTGATTTTTTACTTCTAGCCTGTTGCAACTTTCATAGTTACCATGTCCCTTTGCACTTATCTTGTCTAGGTTTCCTAATTTCCACTATTAGGTGATGTCTGACACCTCCTTTGCTCAAATCTGGCAGTCTGTACACACAGTGAGTCACTTACTCTCCCCTCAAACTCACCTCTTCCTACCTCCCCTTATTCCCACATTGACAACGTGACTGCTCGCAGTGTAGAACATACTAAAAGCAACATCAAGAATTTCAGAAGGATGCCATTAGTTCTTCACTGTGAACACTCCAGGCAGCAAACTCCACTGAGTTTGCTAAAAATGTCCGTAGATTTTGAACTGAAGTCTAAAATTCAGTTCATTAGCAATTGGAGCCCTAATGATGTACAGCTTTCCCTTGTAACTCACAGCTTGAGTATTCAATCCAACCAACAGTGAAAAATTAAATGATAATGTATGTGTGATTTTTTCCCCTCATATTCTTTATTGATATCTCTAATCAATCCCAGCAGTTAGATTCTAGTTTGTGATGAGCTGGAATAATGACAGTGAATTCATAAGGCTCTTGAAAACTTCCATCAGGTTGTATTAGTCCATTGAAATGAAGGGTACAGCTGCATATGGGTGAGTTGCTAAGATAAAACTCTCATTAATAAAAGTATTGTGTCAGTAAGACTTAAGGAGGGAATGAAGGCTGATTGATGCAGTTTTGGGCATAGGAACTATGCAGGAGATGTTTTCAAGTGGATGCAAGAGTGGTTCTGTGTTGGAAGAACGTGCTTGTAGCAAAAGCATGCACTCTAAGATGCATGTCACTGTCTCCAGAACAAGAGGGTAACTCCAAATAATCAATAGGCAAAAAGCTGTGACAAGAGGGAGGACAGAAACCCCGCAAATTCATCCTTGTTTATCTGCTCAGATACAATTCCAGATGATTGTTTTCTCAGCCCTGAAGCCCTGGCCACAGTGCCACACTTAACTTCCTCTTTGCTTTCTGGTCTTCAACATCATGAAAAAAGCCAAGTTATCTGGACTGAGAAACTGCTTGGTGCTAGGTGCCAGAGTAATGTCTTGCATTGCTCAACAGTGGCTTTGATATACCATGAGCTGATCCTATCCACAGCTTTGGTTTTGTAACTGCATTCCAATGGGTATCTCTAATTCCCCCTGAGTAGAGAGAACAATCCACTGAAGTCAGTTGCCACTTCCTTTGCATTGTAACTGCTGGCCAATGACCAGTGTTTACTGACTTCCAGTGAGTCATTTGAAAGTGTGAAGCTTGGCTAAAAAAATTGTTTCCAGGAACCCTATCATCATTAATCATTAATTCATGCATTTTCTACTGCTAGATATGATTATCCACGGTTTGAATGGAAATGGTAATAAGGCAGGTATCTCAGACTGGACTAGAATAGCATGTGGTAGATAGAAGATCTAGGTTGCTCCATTCACATCCCTGTCAAGTGATGCAAGTCATTCAGCAAGAGCAGAATTTGGCATATTTCCCTGCCCCAAGGAGTTTGTAATTTGAAGAAGTGCTGCTTTATTCATACTGCTTTAATAGCTGTTCCCATGTCAGTCAGTGGGATGAGTTCCCATCTTACTTTTATTGAAATGTAAATGAATTTTGTCAGGACTTTACCTAACCTGCATGAGTAAAGTTTCATTTAGTAGAATGTGCCAGGTCACTGAGATGTGTTCAAGGCTCTGTTCTTCGATCTTTCACCCTAAAAGAATGATGAAATTGTAGTTTGGGGGTTTGAATGACGTGAAAAAGGGGTATGAGGGAGGCTGACAAAAGACAACACTAAGATCATCAAGCAAAATGCCAGAGTAAAGCCCAGTGCTAGACTACTGAGAGGCAGAAGGCAGTTTGAAGTGGCGGCTGTGGCTGACAGGCAGTGCTGATAGCATGATTGGCTGTAGGGTAGGATTGCAATTTTAGTTGCATGTATGACTCGGAAAGTATTCCTCACACACCAACTGCTGTGTGTACTTGCTGGTGGATTTAAGTTGGATTTGAAGAAGCACTTAGAATGTGAGTAACAACTACTAAGTTCCTCAGTGAAACCTGTGATATGGATGGTTAAATTATGATTAGTGTATTGCAGAGAAAGACAATTTACAGGAATAAATTGATGGATGGCTTGCTGCTTGATTTGAGAGCCTCAAAGGCTGTGTGTTCTGAAGTCCTTCTTAGCACTTTCCACTTAGCTGTTAGGGCAGAAGTAAAAATCATGAATGCATTAAAATACACTGGCCTCTGTGTATTTTCCCATAAAATTTCCATTTTATTTATCAAACAAGAAACTAATACTATCAGTAATCGTAGTTTCAGCCTATTAAAATAGTTTTACTCTGTTATCAAGGGTGATAAAAACATCTTCCAGAGAAAGAGAAAGAGCAAGAGAGTGATGGAAGTCTTTAGTTCCCATAAATTTATTTCCTATAAAGTCTGGACACCCTGGGCGGATGCCTTGGCTCAAAAATGACCTCCTGGCTCCTCCTTTTCATCTTGGTTTTTAATTGGAGCCAGGAGAAGGATCCTGGCATTTGCCAGGTGAATGCAAGCTGTACTCTGGCAAGTTGCCTGCAGAGCTATTACTGTTTTGTAGATCAAAATAAGGACACTAGAAGAGGTGGAGGGGAGGTAGCAGAAGGGAAAGAGAAGACAGAAAGAGAATAGCAAAACACTTTGTTCTAATTCAGGTGAATTAGAACATCTCAGTGTCTATACAGTCTGCCACGTACAGGGTGGAGGAGGCAACAAGTTCTTTTTATATGTGTGTTATATTTTCTAATTATCCCTGTGTGCCAGCTCTAGGAACAATTGAATATTACTGCCAAAGTCTGTGCCTGCTCAGACATCATTCTCCTGGGGAAACTCTGGGAAGGCTTGGCTGCCACAGGATAAGCCAACCCTTTCCAGCTTGGACTTATCAGAGCAGCTGTTCGTACCACAGAGTGTGGTCTCGTGGTTAGAGGGGAGAGCAGAGGGCAGGGTGAGTTGTGAGTTCTGTTCACGACGTCGTGACAGAACCACTGCTTGATTTCTGGCTCAGTTTCTTTAGCCTTGAATTGGGGAGGATACTGATAAGAGTATTTCCTCAGTTACAAGGAGCTTATGAAGTGAGGGATTTTCACATCCTGGGTTACAAAACAAACAGATGCTATTACCCTCTTTTTTACTGTGTGGTCCAGCCCAATTATGAATGAACTGCTTTTTTTGTGGAGTTTTAACCTAGTGGACTTCACAATGAGGGCCAAATTTCCTCTTCTTCTATGAGGCAATGTACTTCTGTTACTAAGCCTCTTGATTCTCAGGTTTACATGGGGAAGACTGCTTGTTTGCTCTAATGGCAAAAGCAGTCTTACAACAAGTCTACCTGAAAGATTGTAATTGCTTATTTAATGTTACTGCATGCCCTGAATAGGTCTGCTGGGCAACTTTCCATTAAAATAATTTGCTGATAGACAATGGTTCTTTGCAAAATCAAAATTTATCCTGCAGAATACCACAGTTTTGCCAAAAATATTCACTAGTGACAAAATCAACATGACAGCTTCCTGGCTGCCCACCTTGAGCCTCTCAAGATGGCTTTTGCTTCTCTATTGAAGACAAAAACTGAAATCAAAGAAATATGCAACATTTTGAACAAAAAAGAGAGTTAACAGGGTTTAGAAATCCCTCCACACACATTAATTTGTATTAGGTTTGTTGTTGCCATTTTATTGTTCCTTTTTTTGTCCCAGTCAGAATAATTTTCATCATTACTGTATGATGAAAACGGCCTTTTTTCTGGAAAGGGAATTCCATTTTCAGCCACTTGTGTACTAAGGGGTTGAAACTAAAGGGGAAGACACGATAACAGACAGAGGGAGTGGGGTAGGAGGTAAAGGATATGCTTGGCTTGGGAAAAAATAGCTTACCTATACAACAAAAAATGATTTTTTTTTATAAGACGGAGCCATTTCCCATGAAACTGGATTGGTTTCTAACTGATTACATGTAAAGGCAATGCAAATGTCTGAAAAAGAATGCTTGCACATTATTATACTTTCTTATTGAAGAAATCCCAGTTTCAAACTGTTTTTAAGCTGCTATGTTTTCTATTATCATGCTGTTCAATTACCTTGAATATCAGGTGCCTAATAATCATCAGGAAATACTCAAGTGCAGTTGTATCTCCTGACGTGTTTTAGACACTTAAAGCCCCAGGGAGGGGCTATCATGCATATCACCCTTCTTTTGGTCTCATCATTATTTCAGTTCTGTGATCTCTGGGGGAAATTCAGGTTGGATGTTAGGAAGAGGTTCTTTACCCAGAGAGTGGTGGAGCATTGGAACAGGCTCCCCAGGGAGGTAGGCATGGCATCAACTCTCATGGAGTTTAAGAAGCACTTGGACAATGCTCTTAGACACATAGTGTGACTTTGGGGTTGTCCTGTGCCTAAATAGGAGTTGGACTTGGTGATCCTTGTAGGTCCCTTCCAACTCAGGATATTCTATGATTCTATGTGATCTCCTCTTAGAATACACCAAATTTCAATTTGAAGTCCAATATTCTCTATGATTTTATGAATGGCTATATCTAATGTCTTATGAGAATTATGTCATCATAAAATCAATCCAAATTTACCTAACATTTGTCTATATTCTGATATTTATGAAGCTTATTGTAAGAACACAACTCTCTCAGGGCTGCCTTGTATTTGCTTGACATTGTTTATGCTGGGTAAACTCCTTGGAGACAAGGAGCAAACTCCTCTGAGATCTTGTGGTTGGATCAATTTGTAGAGCTGTTTCCATGTTTTCTGATGCAATCGAGTGTAACAATGTTGTATCCCAGTAAACATGGAAATGGAGCAAGGAAAACATTTCTCAATCGACTTCCTAAAAATACTGCTCTGGGTGGGGAGGGGCTCAAATTTTATTCCAGAAGCTCATTCAAGCCTTCATCAATTTCCACAATGTCTCAAATTTTACTTAGCCTTACATTTCATGTATTATAGATTGGGAAACAGAGTGCTACATGGGCCAAATGCCCAGGAGGGTGGCATGCAATAACCATTATGCATTCAAATGTATATATCCAGGGGTGGAGACTTACCAACCATGGCTGGAAGCATATTCAGCATTTGGCAAAGTGGGCAAATCATCAAGGGTGATCCTGGGAGGGCCTATCTTGACTTTTCTGACTTTGCATATGAATATTNGGGGGGGGGGGAAGGTGATACCTCTGTTGTGTTAGTTTGGTATTCTGTGATTTGTTTTGTCTGGGATTTTGCTTTGTTTTAATTATCTTCCTTCACCTTGTTGCCTGGTGACTGGCACTGAGCTTTCAGGTAGACTATAAGTTCTCATTGAGTCCTGGGGAGATGGGAGAGAATAAGACGGAGTATCAAATTTACAGGTGTCCAGATATGTAGCAGCAGTTAGATGAGGGTTATAAATTTATTTGTGCTGTTCCCATGCCTGTGTCCATCATATCGTAAGACATCATATTTAAAGACTTAGTCTGTTTAGGACCCCATTTTTCAAAAAGTTATTCTCACAGTGACATTCAGAGAGGGAGACAGGCATCTATATTCCCTGTTATCACAACACCACAGTGCAGTTTGTAGATTAGCTGTTTGCACAGGAGCTTGGCCATCTTGTGGACAAAAACACCTGCTCTGAGGTATCATCTCTAAGCATTTATGCTCAGAAGGCAGACAAGACATGCAGCAATTGTGTCTGTGTGCATTGCTGGATGCTTTTTACACCCACAACTTCCAGAAGCCAGATACTGAGACTTTGATGTGCCTTTATCTTTCCTCTCCACTGTCTAAATATGGAAAAGGTAGTATTAAAGTGTTCTAAAATTACTGCTTATAATCAGTGATGCTATGTTCCTTTTATGTCTATATTAAATTTGCCTTTTGTGCACATACCTCATGTGGCTTTTTTGTTCCAGAAACTGTTGCAGTGGAAATTGGGTCAATTAGACATAGAGGGGTAAGGGGTATAGCCATGTTAGGTGGAAGATGTATAGAGCTATGTCTCCAGTGGAACTGTGCCTCAGCTTGCCGTTCAGCAGATACTTCACCATGTAACAGTGGATCCAAGGACTTCCCAGTCTGTTCAGAGCTTAGTCCAGTGTCTCAGCCCACAGCACAGTACTCATGGCCTCATCAGATTTCAACACAGCATTTGCATCTGTTTTCCAATTTCACTGCTTTTGTTCTTGTTTTCAGGACACTTGAGAGAGAGCTTCTCCCAATGGCAAAGATAAGAGCCCACATCCTGCATCCTGGCTGTGCATTCTCACTCCAGCCCCTTTCCAGAGGGAGGTGATTCATATGATGACATCTCAGACTAATCCAGCTTTACCCAAGGTAATTATGTCAAGTAGCATTCAAATCTGAGTGTCTTTTCTAGACACAGAGATTATTACATTATGAAGAAAATACACCAGCTACTTTGCTCCCCACATGTCTCTAGTGCAGTCTAAAACAGCCCTGTTTGAAAATGTTCCTTTAATTTTGTGACAGGGAAGTAGACGAAGTCACAAGACAGGGAAAGGATTTGTTTGCTAATGGGAGGATGGTGAACCTGACATGTCAAATTGAGCCGAATGCTGGTGTGGGTGAAGAAAAGTAGGGAAATGGGGTCTAGCATGTCTTTTTTTTTCAGTGTCTTTTGTATACATCTTTGGTGCTTGTGAAATGCTCTGGGTTAAAGACTCTTTTGGTATATATAAGGCAGGCCCAAAACCAAAACAGAACATTGGCATTTGACAGTATCTCATATAAAGGTCCTCCCTTGTTACTGCAGGAATTATGCGGGTATCTACCCAGGGTAGTAAGTCTATAAATACAGGAAATTTAAATATTATGAAGCCCAGCTTCATCAAACAACTACATTTAGGCTGTAGGTTCCCATAAGAGTTAATGAAAAAAGTATTGAGTATCCTTTTACCACCTCAACAGAGATTGTGTGGGTAAGTATTCTCTGAATTCTTATTTACGGCTTATACCAAATAGGCCCAGACTATCACAGTCATTCATGCATGAGGCACTTCTCTACAAATTTTCACCCCAGTAGGAGCAGTTCTGTTACAAGTCTGTTATTTGCATAATTGGGTGCTAACAAAATAAAGCTAACAAATTGCTGATAATTGCAAAATATCAACTGTACTGGGATAGGTCAGGGGTGAAATGTAAGGGTGAAGTCTCCAGGTGTGTTGAGGTCAAAAGCAACTTGTTCTTGAGGGCAAACTTGTTGGGGGTAATAGCTATCAGAAGAAACTCAACTGAATATTGTTAAAGCCAGCTATACCTTGAATAACATGTTACTCTCCCAGGGGAGAGGGACCTTTGCCAACCTGAGAATTCTTCACGTGTTACTTGTAGAGGGGCTGTAAAGAGGCACTAGAGAGAACTATGAACACTCTTTTTGTATAACAAGCAGTACATGACAACTGCACAGAAGGGCATTACCCATAAAATATTATCAAAGAGAATGCAGGTCCCAAAATCATTTTAATACCTGAAAAAAATGGAAAGTTGTTTTTCAGAAAAATCCACTTGTCACTCCAGATGGCTGGGAAAGAGAAAGACTTGAGAACCACAGGGCCAGAAGGGAATGAACTTGCACTGATGCCTTGGAGTGACCCAAAGCCCATTGCATTTAACTGCCTTCTTCCTACCAAAGTTGCAAAGTTCTCCAGTAGTTTTAGGAAAATAAGATATTATGGACAGCCTGAGGAAATGCAGTTCTTTTTAAAATGGCCTTGCTTTCAACTACCATCCTCTATTGCTTCAAAATCCTCTCAAAAACTTCCTTACATAAGTGAAAAACAGCCTCACAAATTACCAGGGTGATTTAAATCAACTTCAGTGCAATAAAAGGTATATGTGCTCCCCTAGTCAGGGGAGTTGGAAAAAGAGCTATCAATAACTGTATGTCAGATAAACACTGAGGGCAAAGAGAGGACTTTGCTGGGACATGACTTTTTTCATTCTCTCAGGGATTCTCTTTCTCTTCTGTCTTCAGTGGCTTTTATATCTTTAACCATACAGCAGCCAAGGCAGGAGAGGGACTGTCTGACAAAGGTTTCATTGAAGTGTATGATTTTTGCTAGAAAGCACTTCCTTCTCTGCTGAAGGCTTTGAAGTGTTGTCTTTGTTCTTTCAGGCTTTTTTTTTTCTTCTCTTTAAAAATGATAGACAAAATACTTGAACGTATCTTTTAGTACAAGCAGAATAACCTGAGCAGCAACAGAAACCCTTCATTTTAAAAGGTGTCATCAAGCTGAAATGATGTATTTGAAATATCATTTCTAATCCTTGTTAAGAAAACAGTGTCTTAAATAATTTAGAAGTGCTTGTTGAGTTTTAAAAACATATAATTTGCTTTTGGAGATGTCTTCTTCCTTCATTGACTGTCTCAGTGTGCCCTGTCTCTGCTGACTCTCATCTCTCTACTTCTTTCATGTGGCTTGGTTTTACTATTTGCAGAATGGATTAATGGAAATTAACTCCTTTATAAAGCACATTCGATCAGCATCAACAAGTGTCATTGTAAGGCAAGGGATTATTAATGTATTCTGCTTTTAAACATTTGACCAGTGTGGTAGATTTGGGTTTGCTAAAGCCTGAAATCCTAAATTATTTCCTTTTTTTGCTCATCATCACCAGGTAGCCTCTTTCACATCCATACCAACCTATCCTAGATCCTACAACCTGATATGTAAAGCTGAGATCCTCTCATTGCAAGTATTCAGCACTCTCACTGCGGTTCAGTAGGTTACTCCAATAAATCCAGAGCTATTAATTCCCAAGTGTGAAGACATGGCTCTCCATTGCTGAGTAAACTGAAATTTCACTACTGACTTCAGTGGTAGTAAGATCAGATCTGTTTTAGACACTGTAGAATCAGGTCCTTAAGGTTACAGGTGAAGAGAAAGGCATGCAGTGAAGTTACTGTTCCTAATAATTTCAGTTCAATCAGACCACAGAGATCAGCAAACCACCAGAGACAACTTCCTGTAGTTTACCACTGTAATCCTGTAGTGAAATATGACTGTGTTAGCCTCTTTTTTTCCTCTTGATTAACTCACTTTCCTAACAGAAGTTTCAAAATCCACAATCTCCAGGTTATTATCCACCAAAGAGGGTTTCCTTGGCATGTGTTGGAGAGTGAAAGTTTCTTTGCACATGAGGATGGATGATTATAGCAGTTCAATTCCTTTTGGTGCTTCCAGACTTCATGTCCGGAAGTAAAGCTATTTGACACATTTAACAGTGCTTGCGCCCAAAGCACAGCAAAGCTTCATGCTAGGGGAGATAATGGGGCTTTTTATTCTCCCACCACACAAATCAGTAGCTCTTCTGCATATATTTCTGCAGGAGCGCCTTTTGCTCTTTGCTCTAACTTGGCAATTGAGGGAAAACTGAACAGAAGCTTAGAGCTGAGTAGAGTAGCAGCAAGATAGGCTGCTAAGTGCACTCAAACCTGTGGGCTGGAAAAAAGTGACAAGAAAAACAAGAGCCAGACAATGCCACAAGTGTGTTAGCTCATAGGTGATATTTTCCATATCATAAGTATTTCATATCACTGGCAAAAACCCTCTGTTTGCAGGGCTTATAATACTCACACACCTGCTCTTCTCCATCAGGCTTTTTTTTTCTTTGGCAAACTCAGACCAGGAAGAGACTGGGTTTTGGATGCTGCCCCACACCCCCAGCTGTTTTTCCCAGGATCCCTGGCAGTATCCTATACTGCACATCTGTGTGACACAGCACATTAAACAGCTCAACGCCAAATACCTGCCAAGGGAAGAACAGCCTAACTGTTGATGACATGAATTGTGCTGGCCATTCCCAGTAACCTGCTGCCTGGAGTGGCCTGAGGGTTCTTTCTTTTACCCTACAGAGACAAGTATGAGCACATTGTGCTCTGACTGTGCTCCACATCAGCCCAATATGAGCCAGCATTGCTGCACAAGCACAGAACTGTTCCTGAGCTGATAAAGCTTGAAGAACAAAGTGATAAGGTAGCTAAATTCAGGGAAATTGTCACAATAGCACCATAAACTGCCCTTGTGTAAATACTTGGCAATCCAGACAGGCTCATTCTGCTTCTTCAGCCACCCATCAGCACATACACATCCTACTCCCTTCTCTCTTAGCTTAACAACTGAACTGGGTGAGATTTTATAAACTGTGAGTTTTCAACAAAACACTTGCCCAGAATTTCCTAAATATTTAATAAAAATAAAAAAGGAGGTTTTTTTTAGTGGTAGCTGTTACTGTAGGGAAGTCCATCTCATTTCTGCTGAGCTGACTTTTCCTTAGCTTTCATCACTGGAATAGTTTAGAGGTCACTCTTTATGATCTGTAAGTAATCCCAGTTACTGGGATTTACAGGAGAAAAAGATCATTTGTTGCCCCCTGTCCCTCCTGCTGCTCCTCCCACTCCTACAGGGCTGCAGTAGCAGTGTCTTAGAGGAAATAAACCCCAATAAACCAGTCTAAACACTATTTTTTTCCTAAATCTCCATTCTTAGCATAAGCATTGCTCAGTTGGAAACCTAATAAAACCTTTGAACTGGTAATTTGCTCCCATTCTTTAAAGCCTTTTCCCATTTTAAATATTAGTATAAAAAGGGGATTTGAGGAATTGGTATCGCCAAAGCAAACATTTGACACACTGTTATATTAGACTTATATAATATAAAGCTTAGGCACATGAACCCAAGCTGCTGCTGTTGGTCTGTGAATCAGTGCTTATGTCTGCAATAAGGATAAAAGAGCTGGAAAAAACTTTGTTTCTCTGTTTGTCTGTGTGTGTGCATGTGCATGTTGTTTTTAAATAGGGGGAGGGTTGCATCACGTTGGTGTGGCAACAAACTGTAAAAAGAAAATCCTCCTATTTAAGGCTCTGAAGACACTGACTGATTTCTTTCATCATGAAAGCAGTAACACTGACACTTCTTTGCTGTGCAGCAGACATTTCTATTTGGATGTTGTTGTGGAAACTAACTGTGCTGAAAAGCTGCTTTGGAGTCTCTGTTTCTGAAAGGATACAGCATGATACCAGATTTCAGACCCAGATCTTCTAAGTGTGTGTTTAACTTTATGGACCAGAGCACATAAAGCTAAATCCTCATGTGTTTCTGGGACACAGCTCCTGGATCTTGGAAGCAGAGAGATGGATGTAGAAGTTCTCATAGTTATAAACAAGTAGTTTTGTGTGGAGAGGGTTTAATGAAAGCTACTTTTCAACATCTTTCCCTCTCCTTTCCTCCCTTTTTTATTGTGTTTCCTTCTGCCTTGGAGGTGGGGGAGGATCCTCTTAGCTCTTAGGGAGCTGCCTTCCCTATCCAATTCCCTGTTTCATTAAATCTGTTAGAAACTTACATTTAAGGTCTTTACTCCTTTGATAAGTTTACTTGAAATTAGTGATGAAAAACTTTTGAGATAGAAAGGAATGGAGAACAAATTCATACAACACTAACACGTAAACCTTGTTTCTTTAGGCATCCAGCTGAAACATTTAACATAGCCATGGTGAAAAACAGCATGCTGGTATGATGCTCTCTATTTGTCATCTGTACTTGCAAATCCAACACTGTAGCTTTATGTTTCTGCTGGAAAGAAAAACAAACTGAAAACAATAGGAGAAACCACAGAGCCTTGCCTGGAGTTCAAGGATTTGTGCAGAGACAGGGCTGGGTCTGCTGTGGGGAACTAAGTAATTTCCCATGCACCAGTTACAAAAGGGACAGACCCAGGACTGGAACTGGGGTTCTGTGTGAGCTAGGGCAGTCTGCTTGCTTGGCTTGGGAGCAAAGATGTGGACTTTGTTTAGCATCCTCTCCCTATCACTACTGCCCTCTCTGCAGTGTGTTCAGTCATACTAGTGCAAAATATGTCTGACAGGAAAATTCAGGCATTTAAACTCTTAATTGGGTTCACTTAGTAATTTCCAGGCTCCCTAGACTTTACTTTTACCTGAAGCAGTGCTCTTAATGCAGTCCTAGCAGTGGAGAATGAAGGTAGAGAAAGGTCTAAATATGTATGGTTCTGAAGATGATATTTGGAAAGACTCCACCCAGATAGCCAAGAGCAGAAAATACTGTTTTACAAAGGAATATCTTGCGGTTTCTTACTTTTCAGAACAAGAAGGTTTTAAATAAAAAGCTGAATTTAATGAGTGATACCAAAAAGTGCTGCTAGACTGCAGCACATCATCAGGGGCACAGATTTCCCTGGGAATTCGAAAGGTCTTAATTTTACTCATAAGATACTGTCACAAAAAAAAAAAATCCCCTCAGAGCTACCCCTTCATGTGCTTCCCCATCTTGCCTGTTCTAGGCCTGGCTGCTCTGTATTTCAAACTGTCCATCTGCTTAGCAGGACACTGCTGCTGCAAGCATGCAGGGACCAAATGAAACCTAGATTCACAAGTATGTTGCTGTTTTTCCTTTGCTCGTGGCATAAATCAAAAAGAAAAAAAAATCTGTTAGCACAGAGCTCAGGTTTGTTTATTTTTTTGCCAGCTGCAACACGCTACTCTCTTAGGGGATCACGTAAAACCAGTCATGGTTTAGGTTGAAGTGACATGTCAAACCCAAACTGTAGGCCTGGCCCCTCTCAATGAATTACAACCTTGTCAGGAGCCTATTATATATATACAAATATACATACATATATGTATTTTTTTTACATTAAGGTAGGGTTTTTATCAAATCAAATACCTGCACACTAAATTATATTTCTGGTGCCAGCATGGCTCTCCCTCTCTCTCCCCTGCTCTCTTTTCCTCAGTGTTATGATACAGGAGGGTTTGTTCCAAGGAGAGAGTGAATGCTGAGGTCCCATGTTGCTGAGGAAACACGATTTGACCTTACCACATGTTTTGTTTTTGAGTATTTACCACAACATGTCCCAGCACTGTTGCCCTAATGTTAAAAATATTCAGAGTCAAAGAGTGGAGGCCTGGGGTGGTGGGTGAAAGGAAGGAAGGTGAATCACTAATAGAGTACAGCCATCGAAGATGTTTACTCATCTGTTTTCTGAAAGAAGTTTGTTTTGTTTATTAATAGGGCTTGAAATGCCAAGGGGGGAGTTTAAGGTGAACTAAAAATGCCATACGTTCCTATGGCATGGAGTTTCCTTCTGCACTTGCTGAAATTAGTTGGGTGCTGGCTTTTCCCTTTTTAGCCACCTCCTCCCTCTGAGGAATAGATGCTATTGTTATGTTAGAGGAGGCCAAAGAGCTCAGCAAATGAGTATAGTAAAAGTTCACCAGAGGTCTGTTTAATCCATGGCCCAGTAGTTTCATAGCCACATGCATAAGCCACTTCAAAATAGAACACACAATCATTATATATATATAAAATATATATATATATATAAAGCAAGTTTTCAATTCCATGGAGGAAAAGAGGAATAATTGTTATGAAAAAACATTCTCTTTTATGCACAAATCTGTCAACAGCGAGGAAATACTTCCGCTGCAATTATGACCTTAGATGGGAAGAAGTTACTCACAGGACAACATTAGGCAAATTAAATTGATGTACAGCACCCTGTGTCTAATAGTGTGATCATATAGTGTATCCTTGTGAGAGGAAAAATCTGTACCTGGTTAACAATACATCCAGCTAAACATTGGCATAAAATTCCGCCTTTGTGTGCTTCCAAGGAGCATTATAGTTTGGAGTTTTTTTATATAGAATTGAATTCAGAGCACACTTGGGGGGGGTTCGGGTAGAAGAGTTTTCCTCAAGGGGACCTCCACAAACCGTGACCATTTCTGTTCAGTGAACATAATGAAAAACTCTTACTAATCCTATATCATGCATGTCTGGGCATTGAGCTCATGTGCAAGCTGAAAGAGGCTCGTGCTTGTAGGATCAATTGCAAATTTAATACAGGGTGATAGAATACGCTAGTGTCTGAGCATACCAGCAGTGCATTAACTCCAGCCTATGGTCAGACTGCACTACATTCAAGCAATTATTTGTTATGCAAGATGAGAGGGTGAAGGAATGCTTTGGAGGAAAGGCTGCATTTCCCAGAGCATTCGTTGAAGTGCCTATGCTGATGGACACGTGGAGGTAAAGCACAGAGAAGGACCTCAGAGCACAGCTGAGAGAGAGAAGGGAAGAGATTTGGATTTTCATTGTTAAACAGCTGCAAAGGAAATAGGTGACATATCCTGATATTTTAGATTGGCAATGATGAAATAAGCTGAAGTTAAGATAAAAGGAATGCAGAGCTTTGAGTTGAGGAGAGGAGAGAGGCCCTAACAGAAAAGACTGGATGTGTTAAGATATCCTGTACATAGCTGGAGCAGGGAATCCATTTCAAACAGGAAGAGCTAAAATGTGATGAAGGTGTCAGAACTATAGAGCTCCATATCTGATGGTTTGGACACTTTCACTCAGCACTGAGCCTCAGTCTCTTGCCATGTAGTATGATCAACCCTACTCTTCTGAGCACTGGTTTCAGGACCCTAAAACCTAGGTTAAGTCACTCTGGTTCAGGCTTTTATCATCTGAGCAGGAGCTGATGAGGTCAGAGTCAGCACCAATTCAGACTGAGATTTAATATGTCCAGGAATCTTAAGGCAACTCATACTAGCAGGATTACAATGTTTCAGTAGGTCTTGTATGATAACTAGTTCCTCAAATCCAAAAAGCAAAAATATGTGCCTTAACTTTCAAGGTTTTATACAATCTCCCCAGTAAGTACATACCCTGCATGATAGGGTGACCTCCCAGCAGTGCTGCCTGCTGAGGACAGATGAAATAGGTCCTACCTCACTCCTCTGTTGCCTTATTGTACTCAGTGCTCTGAAGGGGGCAGAAATCAATCACTCCAGGAAACAGCTCACAGAGAAAATATTAAATGCGTGTAGTTTTTTAATTGCATTATAGTCCTTATTAAATAAAGGTACAGGGGAACATAAAGGTGGCCTGCTCGATTTTTGATACAGATATTATGTAAATTTATGTACCTGATTATGCCAATCTTGTGAACCCCCTCAGGTTTCTGAACAGCTTCCAAGCTGTTATCCTTACTCAGTGTGGAATACTTTGTCATTTTGTTCTGGTTTTGAAGTGGGGCCTGCTAAGCCTCCAGTGTGTCTGTGTGCACAAACGTGTGTGTTCACTTGCTTTCCTGCAAGCCATGGACTCAATCTGGCACTGGGTTTTCTGGCTGGTTGAAGAAAAGTGTGTTTCTGAGGTGAAAAATTTGCCTTTTAAATTTCTATGTAGCTTATACCAAGATTATAATTCATATTCAGGGCTGAATACCAAATGACCCTGCTACTCATTTCCACAAATATCCTGAAAGGCAAGGAGTGAGGCAAGGGAAAACACTGGCCTAAATCCAATACTGTTAGAACCCAAAATCAATGGCATTTATATGAAGGTTGGATTGGTCCTCCTCCATCTTTCATTTAAAGCTATAAGATTAACAGAATATAAATATCATATGATGCCCCCAAGCTGCACCAGCAAATGTGCTCAAAAATGCATCTTTCCTTATCGAACAAGGCAAATATTGTCAAATGAAGTCACCACAACAAAGAGCCTGTCACCTGGAAAAACTGTTAGTAGCTGTTCTTGAGATTGTATGTTACAAGGTACTTGTGAAGAATAAAACTTGGAACCAAACATTAAAATGAAGCTCCCCTTTGGCAATAACTGAACAATCCACAGTGGTTACTTACATGATACATCATTAGTAAAAGTTTTTGTCAAACTTAGTCCTTCTGGTTCCATGGTGACAGACCTATGTATTACCCTAAAAAATTTTCCAGGACAAAGAAAGGGAAGGAAATATGAACCTTCCTGTAAGGGAGATAAACTCACTGGAAAATGTAGTGAAGATTTTTCAAGGATCTTGCAGTGGAACAAGATTTACTTTGACATCTACTGTGAATTATGGTTTATTTCCACTCTATTTAATGTGGTGGGCAGTATTGTGGAAACAACTTAGAGTTTTTAATCATGAAATAATAATCTTTATATGTGACAGCAAGAATGCTACATGTCTGTGCTAGGTCAGATGCTGATGGTGATTCTTGTTGAAATGCTAAGCACTGTGATACGCCCTTGCAAAACCCCATCCCACCATCAGTACTCTTCCATGCCTGGAGCACTGACTAGTGACATTCTAAATCTTTGCATGCCTAATGCCAATTGTTCACTTACAGACTAATCTCAAGAAGGTGATAGAGCAAAATAGCATATGTTTAACTTTCATTTTAGAATCATTGCTCTATGGGATTGAAATTTTGAGATAAAACATGTGGATTTCAGCTGCGTCTCTAGGGATGCAAAGTTATAGTCCTGTAGAATACATATTGTGCATAAGGCATGGTTGTTATTTCTCCATTAGCACTGCCAGTGCTGAAGTTGGCTGTTAGTGTGTCATTCTCCTGACACATCATTAATAAACAGGTAATTTCATACCTGATTTCCACAGAGTGTCATGCTGAAAACCACCTGGGTTTCAGTTTTCATCAACATTTAAAACAGAGGGGAAAAAAAAGAAGACAGAAAGTGGAAAGTGTTATAGTTGAACTAGGACTAGTCTGATTGAATAACAGAACAGCCAGGCTTGAACAAGCATATCTGCTGGAAGGAGAAAGCATACCTTCTGGAATCTATCAGGCTCCATATGCTCAATTGTTGTGAAGATTTCACAGCATTAGCTTCACAGGTAGGAACATTTTACTAAACAGAGATCTAACCTAAATCTTCATAGCTTCAATAGTACATGCATCCGTCCTTTATTATGTCTTATCCTGTGGATATGGAGAGCAATTTATTCCCTTCTGTAGTAGCATTTCATGTATCTGAAAACCTGATGTACGTTCCTTCTGTCTTTTCTTACTTTGGCTGAAGAACACCAGTTCCTTCCACTTTCTTGTGCATCATTTCACAAATAGACTGACCTGTACTCATTAATCCAAATTAAGTTTGTAACCGATCCCTTTCCAGAGGTTGTTACAGAGGTGTGCATTTGCCAGCAGGTGTCACCATACGAGAACAGTAATATCAAGCTCTGGGACACAGCTGCAGGAAATGCGATTTCTGTCTCTGCAGTTGTCTCTCTTTTGCATGCCATTGAAACTCATTTATTGAGTCACTTTGTCCCTTATTGTCACTTCTGAAGAAAATAAATATGTCCTGAAAACAAGACAACCCCCAATCAAAGGAAAACACACCAAGTTTGGAAAAGGAGCTTGGCAACGTTATCAGAGATCTTACAAAGTAGTTGCAGCAGGGAATTGGGTTAGGATTCGAGATGGCATAGGTCCCTGGATCTAGATGTCCCAAAATGCAGACTTCTTGAGGGTTCAGCATACTGAGAGCTTAGGCAACTTTCCTCCACAGCCTGTCTCCTGTTTAGAAGTACCTTAATCTGTGTTTAGAAGTCAGTAGCCTTTTAAAATGCAAGCATTTGCATAAAAGCTAAGGGAAAAACACTCAGACTGACTTCTAACTGTAATAGATTGTATGGCTATCCATGTCAGAAGTGAGTATCCTGCTGAGAACAGTAGTGTTACCAGTTGGACTTGATGGTCTCAGAAGTCTTTTCCAACTGTACAGATTCTATGATGATTCTATGATCTTTTATTTTTTCTTTCTCTTCCTCTCTCAGTCAAAGCTCTCCCTGTACCCTCAATAAGCACAAACCAGTGTGAACAAGTGTCCTTTCAAATGCCATATTCTGGTTGTCAGAAGACAAGAGGCTTCAACAAAATCTGATTTCCTTTCAAAGATTCATCACGGTTTTCTGCAGTGAGGACAGGGCAGTAACACACATCTGTAATTGCAGAGGTTTTTGAGGGTAGTTCTGGCTGAGCTGGACATTTTTGTGCAATTGTAGGTGAGTGCAGTCCAACCTGCATCATATGAGTGGGAACATGCTATCGAAAGGGTTTGAAATGGTTTTTGATTTTTCTTTTCTTGATTAAACCAGTAATTGCTGCATAAATATTGGAAATAAAACTGGCTGCAAACTGAATGATTAGTATTTAGTTCTTTATCTAAATACACTCCATTCACCCCACATCCCCTCCCCAAAATCAAATAGCCTTGTTTGAAATTTCCAGAGAAGCTTAAGGCCTAAAGCATTAGGTGAGATGTAAATTTCTTAAAATATTTATCCATCCATAAGTGGCTACATATTTGACATTATTATAGGGTTTCTCTGTGTTCCATTTTATTAAAAAATATTTATTTGGTTTCTAAGATTACTGCTTCTCTGACCACAGAAAATTCAATTACCGAAAACTGGAGCTATCAAATTGGTTGAAAATAAATAGCCTTTTATCCAAACCTGGCATGGGCTGGTTTACTTTTAATACGTAGCCATAAAAAAAGAAGCTCTTTCCACAGAGAGCTGGTTGGTTACAGAGCAGGACGCCAAGGAATACTTTGCATCACCAGGTTTTATTTAAAATAAGGTAGGGAGGGGGTAGAAAATAAGTCATTATGAGACTAATTAGCTGTTCTTTTTTGCTTTAACAAGTGACACGATTTCTCAAGGCATTGCTTTTGTTACCATAAATAAGTCTTCTTTTCTTGTTCACATGAGTGAATAGATACACAGGTAACAATCCCAAATGCTTTCCTAAAGTACTGGCTGTCTCCTAACCTGTAAGGTATTAAACCAAGCATTGTGTTTGCAGATGGCAAATAATAGAAAATACTGCTGCAATAACTGCTAGAGGTCATTCATCAACAGGTTTGTTAATTGTTTTTCATCCTTAATGACACATATTCCATCACATCTCTGGATAACCCGTTGATGAAGTAGGTACTTGAATGCAGTCAAAGGCTTCAACACCCTTTGGTGATATACAGGAGTGGTAATACACCTACATGTTGGTGAATGCCTGGCTCATACCTTCAACAACAATCATCTGTCTTCTAACAAAACCTTTGCAAAGGGGAAACAAAACAAGGGAACAAATTGAGAAAGAGTGACTGACATTTCCAGCTCTTTCCTCTGGGCTAAGACTTCCCTCCTTTAAAAAGCTGTTAAACAACCACACTGCTTTTTCAGTCTGTTCCCTTGCCTGTAAAGTCCCTTCTACACCATGTCTGAAGACACCATGTCTTTCAGCTAAGGTCCAAAAGGCATCAAAGGCTGGAATGTGAAATATCTCTGTCCTGTCGTATGCCAGGAGCTCATCGTTAACAGGTTCTGTTAGCAGATGGGCTGACTGCGGAGCCCCTGCCTTCGATGGATCAAGGGTGCTTGCTGAGAGATTGCCCTGCAGTGGGTTGAGAGGGAACAATGCGCTCCAGGCAGACACAGTTCTCAGGATGCACCAAAGAAATGTCTTTCCCAGCACCAGGATGAAAAGTTATGAGATCAAAGCTCAGACGAAAGCAAAGGGAGATAATGCAGCAGGCACAGCGTCTTTCCAAAAATGCTGCTTTTAAAGGCAGACTGCCTTTTGCCTGTAGAAGGAGTGGCCATTGCTTAAAGGTAACCATTGTGGCCATTGCTTAAAAGGTAAAGGGCTGAGGAAATTTTTCTAAGAGCAACAGAAACACATCAGTATTAAAAATTTCAGGTTTTATTTCTTTGGAAAGACATCTGAATTCCCTAGAAGACCTGTGGGAAAATTCATCAGCTGCTGAGATGGGTAAAAATATTCCTGTATCTCCCACTGGGCACACTGAGAGAATCACAGTTGCAACCATTTCCTCCAAAACTGGAAGCACTTTGTAGTTCTTGTTCATGGAGTTTTCATACTTTGAAAATGCATGAGAGGAAGGTTACCTGTTGATCTTAGCTAGAGCACGTGGGTCAGGACAGCAGCCCAGACCTCTTCTGTACTCCCCTTCAGGTGGCACATTTCATTTCCCCATCCCTCAATCTTTACAGCTGCTAAATAGAGATATTGCAGAGGGTTATGTTGCAAAGTTTAGTAAAATTAAATAATGCTTGGAAAGGGCTTTAAGAAGATTTTGTGAGGAAAGGACTCGCTTAGGGCTGAAGAATAGCTGGCTAGTTTTCCATCTATGTGGTTTTGCAGGTCTGTGCACACACGTCCCATTGTACACAGAAGCTGCTTGTTTTTTAAGCCAGTTGGTGAGTGTATTATATGACATCGAGTCATCCAAAGCGACTGCTTCAGCCAAAATGCAGGAGAGAAAAGGGGCTGAGAACCTGCATTTTAATCTCTTTTCTGATGTGATTTCAGAATTGCATCACAAGGCAATGTCTCCCCGAGCTTAAAGTCAAGTTGTGCCAGAAGTTATACACACTCATGGCTATGCCACAATCAGCTTTACAGGAGGTAAACAAACTCCATTGTCTCCTGCAGAGTCTGCTAGCTGCAATGCTGTTGAAAAGCAGTTTATGGATAAAATGTAGTTTAGGTATCTGTAATGGATCCTGCACTCAAAGCCAATAGACCAGTAGCTCAGCCATCAGTTGTCAGCCCATAAAATCTGTGGTTACCTTTCTCCTCCTTTTTCTTTTTCTTCTGCTTTTTCCTTTTTTCATCCTTCTTAAAGTGATAGCATGAGAGAAGCTAATGGATTTGAAATTACAAGAGCAGCTCCACAGAATTCTTTAGCAAATATAAATAAAAGTGTCATGCAGTTTTATGTTGAATTGTATGACTGCAAACAGTGGTGTCCCCAAGACCTTTCTCTTGGGGATGAATCGCAGCCTAAAATTCTTCACACTCACTGTTGACTTGTGTCTCATGGAAAGCAATAAAATACAGCAGACTGCTGCAGTGAGGCAACTTACCACTTGCAGGAAAAAAACCTCCCTGGAAGTGTGTTTATCTAAAAGGCTTGTGTATTAATATATATTTTAAATGGCTGCTTCGAGATAATGTTGCTTTGCTCATTTAAGAAGTTGTGCTTTGAATAAAGAGCTGCTTTGGAAGCTTTTTAAATGTTAGTACTTACTGTTGCCTTTGTAGCAGATATCCTTCAGGTTCCAGTATTCATTGCAATGCATACAAACAACACATTGACTATGGTCCCACTTCATATTCTCACTAAATCAAGGTAAAGTTTTTTAAAGACCAATTCATATTAAAAAGTTTTCCTGTGGGTGTGAAGTGATTTTGACATAAGCATAGCTCAGACTGAGAACCCTCCAGACTTGTGGCTTCAGAGCAAAGACAGCAAAAATATAGCTTGGGGTGGGGATAGGGGTTAGAAATAGTTTAGAGGACCCTTTGGTAATGGATGCTGGGCTTTGACTCATGTCAGAAGAGACCTAGCTATCACATACTGCTTGTCACAGTTTATGGATCATCTATTTTGTTAATGCTTATGGATCTCTTGCTGAACATAACCTTTCCAGACTTTTTTTCCTGATCAAAGACTGTTAAAGTTATAAATGTCCCTGTGATATCTTGAGGTTTCCCTAGGAAGAAGGTGCATTGATGGAATAGTATGAAATCATATATTTTTCATATACATCTAACAAGTTTCTGAGGTGCACTTTAATCCTTTATATGTTGAACAATCTATGCTTCAAAATAACCAGCAGATGAATTTGTATGATGAATAAGACCACATAGAATGAGGCCATTTGTTGGTCACCAATATTCCCTGAAACGTGTAGAAGAGTCACTTTAAAATATTTATATTTTTTCTTGAATTCACTCACAAGTGAAGTTTTATGGAGTTCTATTGGAATGCCTGCAGGTGTAGAAGGTTTAGACTTGTATGCAAATAAAGTACAGCAAGTTTTTAATCTCGTGTACATCACAATGTGACAACAGCTCTTCAGTATTCTTTCCAGTGATTTTTTTTCCAGTCTGAAGTTTTCATCTTAATGTTAGTAGAGTCTGCAGATATTCACGGATCAGCATCTGCCAGGCACAGGCACATCCTCTGCCCTCACTGAAATTGCCTTGGCAGGCTCAGATCTGTTTCCTTCTGCACACCATTCAAGCAGCAGCTTCTTGCCTAGGTCTAACCGTGAAGGTGATTTGTGGCTATTGGAGAAAATAGCTGATTTCTGAGTGCTGCAATTAACTGTACTCTCTTTTGTAAACATGGCTTGCAAATTGAAGGATTTTCATTATTCCTATAAAATTCCATGCACAATATTGTGTTTCTGCATTCTTAGGCTGGACAAAGCCCTGAGGTGTCTGGAGCTGAAGGCTTGCCAAAAGCATCTAAATTACAAATTCAGTGTCTCATTTTTGCCTGAGCCATTGAAGTGTCATCCACTGAAGGAAATGCCAGTAGGTCGATTTTCAGTTTAGGACACATCTGAATTGTTTCAAATTTTAACTTAGCCACTGCTGGTAGAGAGATCTAAAAGTCTTGATGGTTCACTCAGTTTTTGCATATGAATGTTGCCAAGTGTGGAGCAAGGCAGGAAGCTGTGTGTTTCTTTGGTGGTTAGTTAGGCATTTTCCTATAAAGAACATCCCTCATCCTGTAGCCTAGGGAGACCTGCTACAAGATTTAGAGTTTATTTTTGGAATAGCTGTGAGGGGAGATAAAGCAAATGGAGAAGCTGGCATTTTGGAGAGCAGTCAGAAGAGTCATCAGATGGATTGGCTCAACAGTACCACAGGTTGGCCTCCCAAACCTGTGTCCCAAGGAGTATGTACAACATGTACAGCAATGAGTGTTTGAAAACAAGTGCATCCACAGAGAAGATAGATGTGAAGGGAATACAGATGGTGCCCAAACCACAAAGTGTACAACTTGATCAGGCTCCAGACCTCAAACATGCCTA
Source organism: Bucco capensis (assembly GCA_013396975.1). Classification (NCBI taxonomy): domain Eukaryota; kingdom Metazoa; phylum Chordata; class Aves; order Piciformes; family Bucconidae; genus Bucco; species Bucco capensis. Next base: position 305,671 of record VWZO01022078.1, on the reverse strand, counting down.
ATTTAAGGGTTATTCAGATACAGGTTTTTAGGTTTGCTCATTATAGAAATTAGAGACTCACTACAGCATTCAGATACAGGTTTGAATACTAGTAATGACCACAGATTCAGAGATATTTGAACCAAAGGTGTTAATTTTAATCCATTTTTAGAAAGGCATGATTATTACTGGCATAACTATTTTATTTTAAATGTTTTAATTACTTGAGAAGAAACTGTTTTATACAATTCCCACAGCAGCTGAACTTCACTTTGGAAGCCAAATATTCTGGCAAAAGACAAGTTTACTTTTTTTTGTGAACACAGGAACATACAAAACACTTCATGAAATACTTAAATTATGGTCCAGTGTCCATTCTGTCAATCACTAGGAATTAATGTAGAATTTATTTTGAAAGTCTGTATTTTAGATACAAATTTGGAGGTTTTATTGCTGCTTTAAAGTGCATGCAGATTGTTTTACTAGAATTCCAAGTCGCATTACACCCAGCCAAGTCTAGTGTCATTTTACATGAAAACATAGAAACTCTATTCTCTAGTTCCTTATTACAGGCTTGAGTCTGTTGTTTATTGATGATGATCTTCCTTCATTATACTGAAAGCAATGGGGAGGAAAACATTATGTGAGCTATTTTTACAGTTTATGTTACTTCTTCACTGTTTGTCTATTAACATGAAGTTAGATAAAGGGCTCTGTACTATATGATTAAAGTGAATAGATGACAAATGAGAAAATAGCTACAGCATCTGAGTTAATCATTTTAGGTAATAGGATTTTCATATTTCTGAGTTTGGCAATATACTTAGGGCAGTTGAAAATCCTTATCCTCATTTTCTATGTTCAATTCTGTGTTATATTTGATTAGAGCTTCAGAAAAAATCATTCATTTATGTTAAGATGAGCCTACAATTTTAATGTTGTCAGAATGACAGGATGAATCAATTGAAGTATGTATAAGGGTGAATAATACTCAGATTACAATTTATCTTCTGCATTTGCCATGAAGTTATCTGTAAAGTTTGGAGCACAGGATTTTAATCTTTTGTGGTAAATCAAGAAATACAGAGAATGTGGCTTGCTCACAGCACAGATGGACTTCCCAGCCAACAGCAAGAGAGCTTTGAGTGCTACAAATCAACAACAGTAAAAATGCTTAGTCCAGTAACATTGTTGGAAATAGTCAATATTTCCAATATTTATCTGAACATACAACAGTTCTGAAGAAGGGGGAAGGGGGGGAAGGCTTTCAGTGGCATTCCAGTTTAACAGGATTTTCATAAGATCTCTGTTGTGTTAATGAAAGGTTTGAATGGGCACCAGCTGTTATCTCAAAGCCACAAACATTCTAGATAGCCAAGTCCAGACAAATCCCTTCTAAATAAGGCAAAGCAAAAAAACAAACCTGTATATTAAATTCTAGTATTAATGCAACTGTTTCTCAAGGAATCTTACTGGAATTACTTTAAAAGAATGAACCCCAAGGTGTGAATTTAAGGTGAGCTATTGCTTTCCTTTTCAAAGAGAAACATGAAGAAAAGGGAAACTAAAGAAATGGAGGAATTTAAAAAATAAATAGCAGAAACAGAGACACCAAACTCCTAAGTTTGTTTCTCTTACAGCAAAACCCAGTAAGCTTTGATGTCTGTTTCCAGAGCACCTCACCATCAAATTTTCATTTTTTTTCATGGACCTTTTCCAGCCTGGAGGTAAGGAGGGAGTAGGTACATACAGAAAAAGATGGAAAGGAATGATAAACTCCCTAATAAATCCGTCAGTAGGAAAGACCCTTGAAAGTAACATGGTTCTTAGCTTTCTCCAGCTACCACATCTCATCTTTTAACAGTGTAAATAGCTGGGTTTGAAACTCAATTTCTCAACTGAAAATGTTAAATTTGCTGGCATAAAATGCAGCCTTTGACATTAGAATATAGGACCATTCCATTAGATTTACAGTCTTCAAGTCCATATTCCCTTGAAGATTAAACCTTCATTAAGTTCCTTCTTTTTTCCCCTTTATTTCCTGCCTTTTGCTCACATCACACTATAACTTTCATAAGCACTCTTAGTTTTAGTGCTTTAATAAAAACAGCTTTGGTGGAGGTTTAAAGGCACTTAAGATTCTCTAAACAACTTCTGGAAATTCACTGCTAAATCAGTAATTCAACCTTCTTTCCCCATCCCCTCATCTCCCACCATACATCTTCATTAAGAAGCATCTAGAAGAAGGTAGTCTGTAATTTAAACAATTAAATCAAGGGTTGGACTTTCTTTTTCTCTCTCTCTCTTTTTTTTCTCTGCCATTGTTATGACTAGACAGAGGATCATACTGAGTACATTAACCAGGCAGTGACTCAGGACACCTACTGCTTGGAATGCCATTGCACTCTGAAAGGAAAGGGATAAACCCTTCTATCCTCCAGCCCTGAACCCCACTCCATAGTAATATTTCTGCCACAAAAATACTTTGCTGTCAGCTCCAGCAAGGCAACATTGGAGAGCTGCGGTAGTTTGTTGTCAAAATGAAAAATGGTTCAGTGCAAAAGGTCTCATTGCTGGGATGCTAACAATCAAGGAACACTAAGTCAAGCATTTGACAAGGAACTTTGGTCTTGCTGTTAAATACCACTTAATATTGTCCTGCCCGATAATCCCTGCTGTTTAACAACTGTGCAATCATGGCTCAGTGATGGCATTATGCCTTTTCTGAAGGGAAAAACTAGGCCATATGTCATGCATTTGCCTGCAAAAGAAAATACATGTCTCTTAACAGCTGAGGAAAATATAGATGTTTCAAAAGTAAGACAATTGCAAGGACATTCTAGTCTTAATTCTTCCTTAAGTATGTGTCCAGAATAAAAAGGAGTGGTGCACTTCCAACTGAGGTTAGTTGTAGGTGAAAAGCTGAGTAACTTCCAGTCCTATCCTGTTGGAAGGTTGCATGCAGTACATGCAACCTAGGAGCAAATAAATGCATCCCAACTTTTATTCAGCAAAGCGGAACTGGAAAGCTTTGCTGTTAAGCATCTTGGTCTCTACAGCTTCTGCTTTAAGAAGGGCTCCCTCACGGTATGAGTTGTCTTTTCCAGTTAAGATTTGTTGCTTTCAGGCCATGACCTCTCATGTATCCATTCCTTAACTGGTCCTTCTCAGATAAACCTTTGAGTTCTGGGTGTCATTTTTCTCATTGCCTTTCAATGCCTCATCTCTTGATTCATCCAGACACATAGGAGCCCTTTCTCTATTTTCATGTGTCTTTCTGATGGCTGAGTTCTTTGTGCAAATAATACCCTTTGTTTTTGTGGGTTTAGTCTTAGTTAATTCTGAACATATAGTTCTGTATTATAAATCAGGGAATGTATGATATGAAGAGATTCATATCTGTTGCAGCAGAAGATGAATAGACTATTGACCTGAAAGTCAATAGGACATTTCTTCATTTTAGTTTGGCTTCAAATCCAAGCTGGAGCCAGGAGTAATGATACTCACACTGGGGAAAAAACAAACAAACAAACAAAAAAAGGTAAAAAACAGAAAAGCCCCAGACCATAGAAAAAATAAATGGGCAAAACTAAGCATTGTTATTGGTCATTTATATCCAGGCATGAATTGCACAGACAAACAAACAGTTTAAAGTAAACAATTTACAATAACAACATAGAAAATAGTGATAATGATTTTCAGGGAGTGAATTCGTGGAAGGGCAAGCAGCCTAAGCAGTTAAGGAAAATCTTGAAGGCAGCCTTTGGGGAAAAGAGTAGAGACCTGAAACAACTCAACCTCTCCTTCGTGATGCTTCAGGGACAGAGTTTCCTCCTGCTGAAGGGAAAGAACCAAAAGCTGAGCTTAGCAGTTTTTCTAGTTGCTTGCTCTTTCTCCAGAAAGAATTGTTGTCAGGGTAGACCAATATTGTGTGGCATTTTGTTCACATATAGACCCAAATGAACTAAATAACCATGTAAAAAGGCAAAGACATTCTGGAAGAGATGGCTGATGGCAAATATTTTTCTATGCTTGATGTGTCAGCAGGGTTCTGGCAGGTGCCCTTAGAAAAATACAGCACAGATTTCTGTGCATTCAACACCCCCTTTGGGAGACACTGTTTCCTCAGACTGCCCTTTGGGTTATGTTCAACACCTGAGGTGTTCAAAGGGAAATACAACAACTGTTGGATGGTATAGAAGATACAAAGGTTTGTGTAGATGATATTTTGAACTGGGAAAATCTGTAGAGGAGCTAGTCAGTGATTCCTAGCAGCCTTGGAAATAACAGGAGTTAGGCTAAAAGCTAAACCAAGAGAATAAGTAAATTCTGTGCAACGGAAACAACATACCTGGGAGAGAAATGTATATAGCATGGGCAGTGCCCCAGTAGATGAAGGAATCAAAGTATTCTGAAGTGTAGAGAAACTTGTGCCTAACCTGAGTGCCTAGGAATGAGAGACCTCAGTCTGATCCTCCATCATAGTGTGAAACTCACCCACCATCCCATGGCAAGAAGTGGTGCACACAGTTCTAGGCTATGGTTTGCTACCACCAGATGAATATTTCAGAGTGCTGCCAATTGATATGTATTTTAAAGAGACAAAGTAAAAACACACTTTCATGACAGAAGGCCAAATTTGTATCTGCAGTTCCTGCATTAGGAGTTAGCAACTCCCAAGTGTGTATCGCAACAGTTGACTGCTGTGACCTGCTGTAGAATACACTTGCTTTGAATCTAGAAACTGAAACAGAGATGACAGGAGAGGTTGTTCAGTTTTGTTTGTTTCTCAGCATTTATCTTGGTAAGCTAGGTTTGGAATGCTTTATTGGAGGAGATCTTTTCGAATCTGTTAAGTCTCTGTCTGGAGAAGCAGCCATTTCTAAAATTGCTACAGCACTGAGCAGAATTAAGGTCTGATATAATTCCCTCTGGCTTTGTGAGGTCGCTACCACGTATAAAAAATATGAGGAGACATCTGTCATTATTATTTGAAACTATTGCACCTCTCCTTTTAAAGACATTGCCTGTTGCCATGTTTTCAGACACGTGCCCCAAACCTGTGTTAAACAAAAGCATGTGCTTTTGTCTCTATAAACAGAAAACTAGGCTTATTGGACCTGGTTCTGCCACAGTAAAACTCTATTTGTTCTTTTCATCTAAACTTTTCCCAAAGAAGTCCTTGTGCTTGCAGCAGAAGAGAACAGCACTTATGTAAAGAGAAAGCAAGTTGTAATCGTTTTCTCTTTGGAATTTGTTATGCTGCAGCATTAGATATCTCTGTTCTTGGAACAGATTAAGCAGTGAATCACTGAGGATTTTTCCATAAAAATAAATAAAACATTGAATGAATTTAAAAGACTGAAGGAACTGACAGAATTTGTGGTTTCACTGTAATCTCTCTTGAAAAAGAATTTTTTTCTCTTTCAGAAAGTGAAATTGTTATCATATTTAGTGAAGAAAAGGCTAATCTTTATCAAACAGCTATTCCTATGCAGTATATTCATAATTTTCTGTAGAGCAGGGGATTTTGTTTGGTTGATTTTGTCTTTACAATGATGCAATTCAAATCTATTGGCTCCACAGGAGCTCAGTTCTGTTTCAAGTATCCTTAACTTTATAAGCAAGGCACCACTTTCCTTGTTCAATAGCCCCTGAGGGATAGTTTTAAATGGGTCTGTAAATTTATTACTGTAACTCGGCAAGGAAATGATAGTCTGCCAGAGTGAACAAAACAGCAGAGAGTGTGTCAGATATGTCATATCTTGTCAAATGGCAAGTACATGGCTACTGGGATTGTGTTTCTATTTGCTATGGATATAAGCTGGTCTCAATTGTTAGGAAGGATTACTCACCCTCTTTACATTCAAGAGATGAAATGGAAAAGAAAATTGTTTCAAGACTTCCAGTGCTAGATGCTGGTTTTTTGTGTTGGAAACATCTAGGTCAAGTGACAACAGATAGAGGTATTGGCCCCAGGGTCTCTCCTGAGAAGGAGTTTTGTCCAGTTTTGGCATTTTGGTATATAGGTATGTGGGAAGAAGACAGTGAGAAAAGATGGAATCAGTCACTAAAAACTGGAGGTCGAGCTGGCAATAATCTGTAGCAGCTGAATGTGGCAGTGTGCAGTACTTGATGCATGACTAGAAGGGTTTTTCACACAGCCTCACTGTTCAGGTGGAACTCCTCCATGCCCAGGAGCTGTGTGAGTGAGGGTTGGGATGGGATGAGGTGTCACAGCTTTAGCCACTACAAGTATTTCTGGTAAATCAGAGAGGGCTGCCTGTCCTTTGTAGATCTGGATTCACCAGCTTTCCAATTACAGAGCAGCTGAAAAGCTGTAGTGCAAGCAATACCAGTGGTATTTCTAGTACTTTTTAGCTAATGATTCCCTAAATAGTCACTTTCAAAAGACAGGGAAACAAAAAAAGCTTCATGAACTGCAAAAGTTAAAGCTCCAAAATTACCTATATGCCTACAGCTTACCTCAAAATGCGAATCACTGGAGAGCCCTACACTTAGAAGTAAGCCTGTTATTAAAGGCACAGGGATGTTCCAGGAAGGCATAAATAACCATTACCATTTTTACCATTTTTCTCTAGAATGGATGTTATATTAGCAGATCTAGGTGTATTAATGGAGTATAGTTACAAGCCAGTGGAAACGTCTCACTCTGGATTAAAAAACGAGCTTTCCAGGATCACTCTGGTCTGTAGCCAAAAGCTTTGCCTTTTGGTTTGTGGAGGCAAAGGCACTTACAAGCTGATCTAGTTGTTTCCTTCTCATTAGCCATGAAAACTGATGTTTCTTAAGGATGTCAAACTAGTGGCCAGCCAGCATGCAGTGGAACTTTGTCCTTGATTCTTCTTCATCAGTCTCTAATCTAATACAGCTTGCTCTTGAGGAATGCTTTGCAAAATTCCTGTGGTATAAGACTACAAAATAATTCGTAAATCAGAGATTTGGGTTCCTACACTTAATTCTTTCATCTCCAACTATTCTATTTTCTAATTTTTCTCTGAAGAAACAGAAAAATACCTTATCATATACCTCCTCAACCAAAAATAAATAGATTTTTAGGCCATTCCAAGTTCTTCTTCTTTGTCAAGGAAGTTCAACATACTTCTTTACCATCTGGTCAAGTGACTTCAGAAACATTCAGTTCATTTTTAATAGTCAGTTTTTCAACTAGAAGTGAAGTGATTGGATCTTTCTCAAAAATGATAGGAAAATCCCAAAGTTAGTTGGGATGAAATTCATAGCAATGTGGTTGGAATAGAACAACTTTCTCTCATCTTCTTTTTAAAGTTATGGCACTCTAATGATTGCTGTAAATTTTGTAAACTGAATATCTGGTTTTGACCAGGACTAGATACAGATTGAAACACAATGGCTTGGGCTCATTGCAGTTATGGGAGATTGTAAGCAGGTTGAGTCACCAAATCACTCTGCACCTTGGGGTTTTCCTTTACTTCACCAACAAATATAAACCTTATTATCCTGGGCTGCTTCCTGAACTGGCTTCTTTCCAGGGTTTTTCCTTGCCAAAATATTTGGCTGACTGTGGAGCCGTTCTCCATATTTTAACTTCCTGAATTGAAGTTAATGGGACCCACCTGGTCTGGCTTGGAGATGAGTCAGCAGAAGAGTCCAGCATATTTAGGAGACCTTGAAAGTCATCTCTAATAGAGTCTCAAACCCAGTGGAGACAGGAAGCCAAGGTTTACATCACTGGGGCTTAAAATTGTATTTGCTGCAGTTCTGTGGTAGTAGCTGCAGTTCAGTAAAGTTTCCTGGGATTTTATTAGAGTGTTTGTCCAGAAAGAGAATATTTCAAATATCAACTGCATTTGTGGTTTGCAACAATATGAGTGGGGAAGTTTTGTGTAATCTTTTATGCTTCACCTCCCATGCTAAACTTGCCTCTGTGAGCAAAGACTCTGAGATCACGGCATGTCTTTGCTGATCATATCACATGATGGGCTGAATTGCAATGGAAATACAGGTTAGAATTTTTTTTTTCTGTCCTTATTGTACCAAATTAAATTGCTGCTGCTGAGAGCAGCTCTTCAAAACTAGTTTTTACATCTCTCTGGTGGGTTTCAGAGCCTCTTCTATGCTGAGGAAAAACTAAGCCAGTGTTACTTAAACTTGCAGATGCTTCTTTCTGCAGTCAGGGCATTCATCCCTCTCCATCTTTCTGTTTACTAATAGCAAGGTTGCTCCCTTGCAGAGCTGTAGGAGAGGCACCTAGTCAACATTTATTTTTTTCCTTTGAGCAGATTGATTTCATATATAGAGGCAAATTTCTGATGGGGCTCCAAAGATATTTCTAAGTGAAGTTTATTTGTATATATGTACCAGAATTGTCAAAGAAAATACAGGCAATGTATTCTCAGAAATCCTCCAATGAATACCAGAGTCTTTTCAGGAGGAGTTTTAGCTAAGGAACTGACTGCAAACAGAGCTGAAAGTGGAAAGCAAGCTTGTTAGTCTTACAATAACTCCTGCCTTGCAAAATTGCCTCTGCTCCAACCTTCAGCAGAATTCAAAACTCTCAGCATCACAGAGTCACTTTCCCAGGCAGAGCACTCAATCACACACTAAGAAAAGGAATAGGGAGAGACAAGGCCTGACAGTTTACAATACATGGAGCTTATTGTGCCTGTGGTTATTATAGAATAAATGCAAAACAAAACCAACTTGCCTTTCTTAGCTGATGTTAGGGCTAGTAATTATAACTTCTCTGACTCCTCCCAGAGAAACTGATCTCACCCTTTTCAGTACAGATCAGTCATTCTGCTAAGTAGCAAGATCCTAAGTGGCAATCTTTCATTCATGCTCTTTCCTTCCTTCTCTCTGGTAATTGAAATGCTAAGGGCTAAGCCAAGACTTGATGAAACTCTTTAAATGTATATTTGTGGTTTTCAGAGAATTCCCTACATCAGTGTTCAATGTTTTTCAGAGAGGGGAAAAAAAGTTAGTAGCAACATGTTCCCTTGGAAGTAGTGATAGCTTCACCCCCAAATGAACTTCCCTGAGAGGATGAATTAAAAACTGTATGAAGTGATTGATAACTGGTATGAAGAAATTGTCTATTCTACTCTAAAGCCAGTTCCAAAAACTAGACAGCTCATTAGGCAAACATAAGCATTTGCAAGAGTCCAGGATGGCACAGGGCTTCTCTGGCTGACAAAGAGGTTAATCTGAGTGTGCTGTTAGGGGCTGACTAAATGCAGTGTAGATGCTGGATTCTATACATCTGTCTCAAATCTTTGAGCAGCTCCAAAGCTGTACCTTTAGGATTGGCTGTTCTGGGATTTGTGCATCTCTTTTGTGCTTGACAAGTGGGACAAAGATATCCTGAAGTGCAAAGGGGGATGAGGAGAAGATGTGTAAGAAGCAGCACACCTAACCCAGGTGTCTGAGGAAGAGGGTGACTTCTGCAGATCCTCTAAGGCTTCACAGTACTAGGTAACCTGTCTGTTTATAGCATAACAACAATAACTAAGACCAGAGAGTAGCAAGAAGTCTTGTCTCATGGCTAGCAATGCGTTCAGCAAGATCCTAAATGTCAGAAGCATGAGAATGTGCAAACACTTCACTGTAAATCAGAGTAGAGTGCTACCTTTTTTTTTTTTTTGGTCACTGTACCTATCAAATTAGCAAAGAAATCCCATTAAGTTTATAGCTATGATTGTACACTTAGGTCCTGAAAGTAACTAGCAATGAGTGAATCTGAGTTAATAAATGCCTATCTAATGAGTCTGATCTTCAATTGTATCTTAAATGGAGATTTTCAAGGGTTTTTTTAAGGTTTTTGCTGAAATTAAATATACTTTTGTGGCCTCAATTTCAAGCTAGCAGCATTTTCATTTTCACCTGGGAATATTACAGATATCCAGCCACAGCATGGTTAGTGGAGCCAGCATTGCACACCTATTTCCAGACAAATCCTTATTTCTAATTAAACTAAACAATGGATTCCTCAGAGCTGTGAGATCTTCAATAAACCAAAGTTTAAAAAAAAAAGAAAAAGAAGAGTGAGAGAAGATAATAGTTTAATTAATAGAATCTGGCACCCTTCCAAGGTACACTGTGTCAGTTGAAGTATGTGAGGTGGGGAAACTCAGGGTGGCTGGCATGTGAAAAACATCTCTCATGATGAGTCTTGCAAGAAAATGCCAGTCACGCTTCAGCAAACAACGTCAGGTGTCTGGGCTCTGCTGCTCAGCAGGCTTTACTTTCTGTTTACCTACAATGTCCTAGGTGTCATTCTCTTCCAAACATAGCAGCATTTGAAATAAATTCCACTAGATATTAAGTTGAAGAGTCAAATTAATCTCTTTGTGCTGTCTGACTGAAAGGGAGGGGGGAACAAAACTCCAGAGACCAGGTCAGGGGAGCTGAAGGGATTGTGGTGAGCCCAGGACAGCACTAATCGTTGTCACTGGTTAGGGCATGTTGGGATGAGCACAAAAACAGGAAGGAGATGCAGGTGCCAAGAGGCTCAAAGCAAAAGCTATCAGATCTACTTCCACCTTGCTTAGGTATCAACCAATGACTTCCAATGAAAATATTTTCTGTTCAGACCACTTTCCAGATTTCCAGAGATAAGAGAGGTGTGCATTGTGCCAATAGCATCAGTGTTACAGGCAGCCAAGATTTTCCTTTGGGAGAAGCAGACATGGGTCAAGTGTTAAAATATCCAATAGGCTCCACTCACCTCCCCCTGCTCTCCCCTATTTCCTTTGCTCCACATAGATCTAATTCTGTATGTTGTTTTTCACCATCTACCCTGCTGTAAAACTGTTGTTGCTTCAAGAGCCTTATAGTCTGCAGATCTTGTTTTCTAGAAAACCCTTCGTTATTCCCTTCTCCACCATCTATATCAGAAAGTCAAGTCAGCCCAGTTTTGTTTCAGCCCAGGTAATGGCTCAGCTGGGAACTATAATTGCATTGGTCTGGTTTTCATTTTTGGCCAATAATAGCCAGGTAATACATTCACATTACAAAACCCTAAATTTAAACCTGGAAGGATCAAAATGAAAAATTTCAGCCAGAGAGAAGCTGTCACTCCCATCTCCTGCTCCAGGGCAACACTTGTATTTCCAGCATGGGCTGCAGACACTAGATGTCTGACATACAGGTGGGTCCACCCAAGACTGTGGAAGTTTGAATCATATTGGATACCAGAAGAGCCATGTCTGCTTCTCTTTACACTAAGTTCTGGCTTAAATAAGGTGTTTGTGAAGAGGTGTTTTGCTGGTCAAGCAAATGTAAATGAGCTTGTGACTTCCCCTGTATCTTCCCAGATACTGGGTTTTGTGGATGACTCTCCCTTGTGTAGTGAAGGGCACTATGACAGGGAATCAGAGGACACTAGTTCATTTTTTGGGCTGGGGGCTGGGGGTGGAAGGGGTGTGTGGCTTCTGGAGTTAATCATTCTTCAAGGGCACAACAAGGCACAGCAGAGCCAGGTGTGTCTGGTTTCCCCAGGGCCTGATTATCTCATGATAACCACATCCTCTGAAGTTGACTTGCTGCTATGATTTCCCAGGTTTTTGTACAATAGAATGATTTAGGTAAAGTGAATTGACCATAAAATTTACCAAGTGAATTTCTCCCCCCTCCCTTTTTTTAAGAACAGTAAGTAGCCAGTCTGCTCAGGGAGAGAGGTTTGCAAAATGAAACAACCCTATTTATTTTTGAATTTCAAGCATGGGTGTCATCTCCACTCAAGCTTTATGAATGTGCAGCTCTGAGATCAGCGATGGGCATGCAGAGATCAAGCAGAGGTTAAGGAGTTAGGGAAAGGCATAAAGCAAATGTCAAAATAAGCAAAAAATACTGTTTGTACATACTTGGAGTTTCTGACACCTGTTCCACTGGTGTGGTTTAAAGTATCTCAGCATTCCCCTCCCCTGCACTCTACTCTGCTCTGCAAGCATCAGTATCCCTGCTCCTTTTGTGGACAGAGCACACCAGTCCTGCCATCCCAGTCATGCTAAGTGGAAGGTACCAATCTGTGCTTTATCCAGACAGCCATGCCAGCTGCACTCAATTACCTAGAAGCTATCACTTCATATACAAGGGATATTCTCTATGTCTGTAAGATTAGACTTTTCTCACTTTGAAGGTTAAAAACATGTCAGTTGGATGAAGTGGTAATGGAAACTAAATACCAAATTAAGAAGAAAATCAGGTACACTGTGGAGCGCAGGTGCTTATATGCCACCTGCATCCCTAAGTGGCATCCTAAAAAACAGTGCTTCACTGCCCATGAGTGCTCAGAATGCTTGAACTCCACAGGTACTACAGATCCCCAGGCACCAGATTTTTGCTGCTGCCCAGACTCTGTCTTGTCTATGCTTATCAGCTTGGCACAGTGTTCATACACATGCCTCATTGCTCTTCAGGATGCAAGCTTTCCCCTATCCCTCTCAGCCTGTTCTGGGAGGGTGCCTGGGGCACAGTGCAGCAGTGCTCTGTGTCAAATACTGCAAGAGCCACAGCTTTCCTTCAGGACCCAAGAACTGGCTGGTTGGGTTGGACTCTGTCCTGAGGGGCTTTTCTGCCCTTGGATAGTAGCTAAGGAGTATAACACAAGCTGCTAGATCTCATGCCAACAGCCAGACATTTGAGAGTTAGTTAAGCATCATAGCTTTCAGCATTGTAGCATGAGAAGTCCTGAATCCAGCCCTCAAAAACTCCTGAGCTGCATTTCCAGCTCTGCTACTAGCTCACGCAATGAGGCTGGGCAAGGCACTTAACTTCTTGTTTTTCAACAAGAAGAAGAGAGAATGACTTAATCTCTAATGGATGTGACAAGAATTCAATCTTCTTTAGATCACTGATTTAATTCCAACAAAAGTCTCTGTAGACAATTAGATAGACTATTATTAGTAGTAACACAGTAGTAACACACAAATAGTCAAGATATGGATTCCTCAGCTTACGTAGCCAGCGCTCCTTCTTAATTATTAGCTTTACTTCAAAGCAACGAGGAAAAAAGAAAGAAAAACAACACTGTTGACAGTCTCAGTGCTAACAGAAGAGCCCAGACTCCTGTGTCTTGTAGCAAATGTGACATTTCAGCTAATGTGTCTAAAAATAAAAGGGAAGCGGTGGAGAAAGTGCCTGTTACCTGCAAGTTCAGCCGCACCCTGGTGCATTCTTTGCCTGATGAGATCTTTTTGTGACAGAGCCAAACTCCAGATCTCCAAAAGCCAAAGTGTCAGTCAAAAATGGTAATTTCCCCTCCAGTTCTTGCTCACTGCCATTAATGTTTCAACCACTGACAAAGGAGCAGTGATAGGAGTTGGATCATTTCCCTTGCAAGGAGTTTGACTCTAAGAAGCATATTAAATTTTTGAGATTTTAATTCTACCTGTAAAGATGAATTTAGGGACAGGTTATGACTTCTGTTACCTTGAACCTCTTTGGACACCCTGAGTGTCCTGTGGCAGGATTTGCCTCTAGCAGAAAAACTGAGCAGAACCTGTATTTAAGTGAGCTAGAAACTCAAAGAAAGTGATATCATTTCCTACCTACACCTTCCATCTTTCCTGTTAGACCCTTGCTATAAGACAATGTGTTTTCTCAACTGCAATACACCCTAAATGAGGAGTGCAGCCAGCTGATGCTACTTCTGCCAAGGCTACAAACCTCCACAAATGGGCCAGAGCTCTTAATATCCCACTCTGTATATCTCTGTTGATGGAAATCAACAAAGATCCTATTAATTTTAGGTAGCATAGTTGTACTTGCAGCTCATGGTCCTTATAGTACATGATGCTTTTTAGTAGCTCGTTCTACAATGACTTGAGAATTTCTGGAAGAAACTTTTTCGTCATGATTCATCAAACCACATTTTTTTTGCAGGAATGTATCCATTTTGACCAAAGCTTTCCAGATCCAGGATAGCTCCTGGCTTTTGACAGTAAAAGACCTCACTAACAGACAGTGAGAATATTTGAATTGGAATACCTGAGGTCCCAAGCGAGAGCTTTTACCACTGGACTGTTCTATATATTTGGGTGGGTCTTGTTCTCTAAAAAATTTATTCCTAATGCAGAGCAAAGATGTTTTTCAACTCTCAGGCTTTTGTGGGATGGGAAAAGTGTCAGAGATCTTTGGGGTTTATCCAGAACTCTTCCTTTCCACCCCCCCTTTTTTTGCAGGAATGTTTTCCTGAAGCATCACTCTTCTTGTTTTAGACATATTTTTAGCTAAAACTAAAAGCAGATGGAGAGGATTAGGTTCTGTATTTTTCTGAGGGAAATACTGAAATCATCAAATTTTGCTTAGAATGAAATTTACTGAAATGGCAGCAAGAATTGATAAGAATAAACATTTTCTTTTTGCAGAATTGTAACTTTGCATGTTTTCAGTTTCTTAGAATAAAATCAATGTCTTTACCATCAACACTTCATTTAATTTTTTACTTAGACACCTCAATTTTTTCTGGAGGAAATTTTTTTTCCTGAAAAATAAGAGCAAAGTACTTTTTTCATGACTCAGTGCAAAAACTGGTTATCTGAAACAGATTGTCGTACTCAAAATATTTGAAAAATAGAAGTAAAAATATTCAGTTGAAATTTTGGAACTCACTTCTTTTAAAATCTGAAATGTTTTTAAAAAAATCATATGATTCTTAGATATTTTCACCATTCTAATGTATTTATTTTTTTGCCTGCCCATTATTTTCATAGCTTCCAGCCAGGAACAAGACACCATCAGCCTCTTCTGTGACTTTACTCGAACTAAGATCTCTGTTCCTTGTAGTGCCAGATTCTGAGGTTGAAAAATATGGCTGTCTTTCCAATTAAAACATAATTTCCCTGGTTTAGCCTGGGAGATAATGATATTTTACTTGCCCACTCTTTGTCTTTCCTGTTCAAACAAGACCCTTTCAGGTCAGAGTTGTTTTTCTCTTGCAAGGTGATGCTGTAAAAGTCAGGCAGATAGTATTCATACTGATGCTGGAGAGTGAATGCAAGTGCTAGTTGAAGGCCTTAGCTACAGATGTCAAATGGAAGAGGCTAGGTACAGGTGCATGCTTGGGATAAACATGGAAGCAGGCTTCAGAGCCAGAGTTCCCCATCCAGCTCAAGGTTTCTGAAACAGCATTCAAGTGTTTTTCCTGGGGAGCAATGTGTGAAGCTTTAGGTGGTATTTTGCAGGTTCATTCTCCTATCTTTAATATTCAAGCTGCATATCTTCAAGACTAGGTTCAGTATTTTAACAGAATAAAGAGTCATTTGGGTTGGTAATCAAGCCCTGAAGTTTGTGGATCTGATAGAGGGCTTGTGCTGTTGATATTTTGAGAATTACAATGAGAGTGTCGAGGCCTTAGGATCCCATGTGCCTCATGGTATCCCTCTGCAAGCTGCAGCAAGGGGCCCCTTAGCAACAGTGGAAATCCCCACGGTCACATGAACAGTGCTTTCCTGGCACACCAGGCACTGAGGTCATGTGGAATGTCTGACTCAAAGGGTTTTCTCTATCTCAAACTGGAAGAAACAGCAGGCAGTTTTATTGTTTTTCCTGAAACCTGCCTCACTGCACGGGTGAGTGAGCTGGCATTTCAGATTTCCACCCCTCCTTCAATAAAACTGCTTACCTTCTTCCCTGCCTTCAAGGGGCCTGTGCAATAGCAGAGGAAGAAAGTCCTTTGTGCAGCCTTCCATTTCACTTGAGGTCATAGCAGTCTACCATCCCAAAACTCCCTTCAGTGTTTCAGCTGGTTATAGCAACCTGATTTGCCTTTAATAATAATACTAAAGTGCTTCTGTCTGAGGGGCTGTTCTCTGGATAAGCAACTTCCAAAGTGTACACCTTGAACCCTGGAAACACAGATTCTGGAACTGGCCAAACATCTGTGGCTACATACCATGGATGGAAAGGAGTGGAGGGAGATGAAAACCCTGAATAACCAAAGCAAAAAATAGAAAGTTGCAAAAGAGGAAAGCTGTCCTCTCTTCTTTGACATTCTGGTATACCATCTCTCCTCTCAGTGTACACAAGCAAAATAAGCACTGACTGTATATGTATCTTCTTGCACAGGATGCCAACAGATGGCAATATTTTATCATTGTTGCACAATGCACTCCCTTACTCCTGTGCATTGTGGAAAGTTTGCATTTACTTTATTATTACATAAGGAGTTGATACAGCTTGTGCTTATAGACTCCTGGAAATACCTCTCTACTGTAGTAGTTTTATTTTTAATGGATAGTGCAACTGTGTGTTTGTTCTAGCATATGTCACATCTGAGAATTTTACAGAAGCACTTGCATGTGATGTGGTTCTGATGATGATGTCTAAATAATATTAGTATATCCCTTCAGTAAAGCACAGGTTCTCTGCCTAGTACAAGTGTGCTCTGAGGCTGCTCTCTGATTATTCCATCTTCAGGCCTTACCTTTTCACAGTTCCTCCCTCTCCTTTTAGATGCTATGTGTACCCACATGCTCCCCAGAGTGCCAGGGGAGTGCCAAGCAGCACTGCAGCAGTGCAAATTGTGGTATTTGTGCAAACAAAACCACCATTCTTTTCTGTTTAGCAAAGATTTTCCTTCTCTTTTTCAACCTCATTTTTCTGGGCTTCACATGTTTTACAGTTAGAATACTGGGACAATTTTGTGCTTGAGCTGTCTCTAAAGATCTGTTGAGTTCGGGAAGGCTGTTTTCACCTCATTAGCCTCAGAGGTTTTTTTGATGAAAACTTACCTTTTCATGGCACACCTTTAAATTTGGTTGGTAAGTAAGAAAAAGATGTAGTGACCTGTCTTCACATCTTCCTGTCTTGTGTCAGACAAACTGTGGAGGGAGATGTTGGCAGTGGAGATGTTGGCAGTGAAGAAACAGACTTTGCAAAGTCCCCATGCTTAGGATTTCCTGACCCTTTGGGAAGGCATTACTGCATGCAGTGAGTACTTCATGTAGTAATGAAGTGGTCAGGAAACCTGCTCAGGGAATCACAAGAAAACTTTTGTAATAAAACAGTTGTTCAACTCAGATGCATCATAGCAGGTATGACTTCCTTTTTGACAGTCCTTCTCCATTAGAAGATGAGCTAATGCACATGGCAATATCATTTCTGGACCCTCTTCCATTTGGGTTTGTATATTTTAACAGCCAGGGGTTTTGGTGCCATCTGTAGTGTTTGGTGCCATTTGTAATGTTCCAGTCATTTTTCTGTTTGTATTTTCAGGTTTGGGTGGGTATTTTTGTTTTGTTTTGGTTGGTTGGTTTGGTTTTTTTCCCTGGCATCTTATCCAGGAAGTAAGAGGCAAAATGTCTTTGTGCAATATCGATACCAAGTAGTGCAGAATGCACCAGTGTCCCTTCAGCCCCCATGGCTCAGGAATGTGTCAGTGACAGCAAACAGTCCCATGAGACACAGGACAGGAGGGTTGCCATTTCAGACAGGTTTTCAGCTCAGCATGCCAGTTTTGTCTGAAATGAACTTCCTCAGTCCCTGTTGGTCACTTTTTCCTAGTTGTTGTGAGCAAACATTTGGCAGGGAAAGGAAAACAGATGGTCCTTAGCATATTGTCCTGTTTACTACCTCTCAGTTCACTTTCTGAAGTAAATTGGTCTTTTCTTCTCTTTCTTTGGGCCAGGAATCTGCATGTCTTTACAAAACTATAGAAATCTTTTCATGAATCTGTCTTTCCCCCTCCAATTATTATGACAATAGCTGAAGCAGATATAAGCTGTGTCTTGCATCCTATAACAATACACACCAGCTTTGACCTTTACAATGAAGGCAGGACTCCAGCAGCAAATCCACAGGCAATAAAAATGAGACCACCAGAAAGCCAACCACCATTTATTTCTTTTTAAAAGTGTTTCTTTCTTTCTTTCCCTCAGTAGACTTTCCCTGTGTTGAAAGGGATCCCCTGGTCACAAGTCAGCAGGCGAGATTGTCGAAAGCTTTGACAGTCAGTGAAGTGGAACATTACAACACATGGTAGCAGCACGCACTGATGGAGACTCCCTTCACTGCATGGACCTCCCTCCAGGACCAACCTCAGATCGTTCTTCATCCAGGCCCCCCTCTAGTCATTCAGATCCCCTACTTCCACTAGTCCAGACATTGCCTTGGGTCCCCAGGTTACCCTTTTCCACAGGTATTGCTAAAGCAAATAGCACACAGTATTTACTAGGTGCAACACTTTAAATCATATTAATCAAGCCAATAAAGTATTTATGGCCAATAAAAATTCCACAGTGGTGTAGCTGCTTCATAAGGAGGATGAACGACAGACTCACACTCTGCCCCAGCCAGGCTGGCAGAAGTCCTGAGAGGAGCAGGGGAGCAGTGAGAGGAAATGGCACCACAAAGCTCAAATGGCCCATGTGGTGGGGATGGCAGGAGAAGGGGTTGTCAGAGTACTCTGACATTTCTGGTTACATTTTTGACTCTTGAGCAAAACCAAAACACATCAATCATTATGTTGCTCATTTCAGTATAGTGGCACAAAAGAATGCTGTCACACAAAACATAGGCCTATACTTGTTGTTAGAAAATTCTACTCTAGCCCTAAAAGAATCACAAAGATTTAGAGATCAGTATGAAACGTAATAACAGATCAGAGTATGTCTTGCTAGGGGTGAGAAAAAGTGTGGGGAAGTTTTTCACACCTTTCTTTTGAAGCATCTAGTTATTGCGATCATTGGAGAGCTGGAACTGAGCAAGCTTTGGGAGTTCTGCTTTACCTCCAAGGTTTGTTACCACATGTTTGTTACTATGCTTTAACATAGTCTTAGTTGCTACTAAGATCATTAGAACTTTTTATCACTTCATATGGTTGATCTAAGGAATGAAAACTATTGACCATAATAACAAAGGAATTTTTTCAAATATCAGGTGAGCTTCCAGGTTCTTACTTGAACAGTGAGAAAGGCAAGTACTGTGCTGGTCTAAGGGAATTTAATTCTGAAGCAGAGTTGTGCATTATATAACTTTTAATCAAAACTTATTCACCTACAAATCTTATAAACCTGCTAAATCCTCAGCACATTACCAAGAGACTTCTGGATAGAATATACACTGGTTGTGTTTCCATGCTGAGGTCTGTTCCTACTGTATTTTTTGGAGAGTGCATCAACTGCCCAGTGATCCCTCCTTTTGGTTGTAGAAGGTGGATGAGTTGTAAACAACTTTACTCATACCAGGAAAGGAGATGACTGAGATGACATTGTAAAACTATCACACACAAGTGCATCGTGTAAATAAGCTTTTCAAACTATGACCTTGTCTACATGGCTGACCATATCCTGACAACTCACACACTTCCTTTAGCAGCTCTTCTCCTTCAATTAGATAGGTGGTGACTCCAGGGAAGATTTCTCCCTATTTGTTGATACTACAGGTCTCATGGCATCTAGTAGATTCTTCTTCTATTTATTTGCTAGTGAATGTATCAGACTAGCTACCACAGCTCTTGGGAAACAATGGAAAGCTAGATTAAAGACTAATTCGGGTGAGGTTCTTACATTCTCAGGCCTAGAATGTTTATGCTTGTGATTTTTTGACAGATGTCAGTATTGAAGATCTTGTGGGAGCTATGTATAAGTGACTGTCTTAAAAGCTCAAAGGGTATCTGAGCAGCTTATTGGTTCAGGGATCTCACAGCCTTTTCAGCAAATTATGGATTGGTCTGATCTTCATTTTTGTTGGAATGAAAGATAAAGAATGAGACAGTTTCAGTGGAAATCTCCTCACTTTATAGAGTGGAGAGGAGGAAAATTAGGATACCTAATTGCCTAGGTTGATTGGCATCTGGGAGCCTGGTGAGTCAATGGGTGTTCCTTAGACTTTTTGGAGACAGCTAGACTTCTGGGTATTAGTGACAGGTATCTGTGTTGCCACTTCCCAGGCATGTGGATAGGCACTTGCTATTTTTAGATGGAACATAGAGGAAGAGAAGAAGGTAAGAGACATGAACTCATGGAACAGTTTATGAATTGTCTCTGACACTATGTTGCCTAGTCAAATCTATTTCTTAACCCATACTAGTTTTGCCAGCATCTTTCCATGTTGCCATCCAAATTAACATTCTCCCTCTTTAGAGGTTAATGAGTTGGTGTTATTGGATGCCATTCTACAACAATGACAGCAGAAATGGGAGGAGAGAGGCACTCTTACTGCAAATACAAATATATGAGGTTTTTTATTTGCTTGCTTCTGGTTTTTTCCATGCTATTTCTTAGGTGACTTTCCATTTGACATCTTGTACGGCTCTGAGAGGAGATTGCTCCAGCAGAGCTTGTGCCTGTAACACCACCACCCTTTAGAACAACAAACCCATCAGTAGGTGTAATTCTAAAAGCCCTGACATGGCATGACATAAAGATGACCAAGGGCAACACCCAGAGTCAGCAGAGGCAGGCTGTGACGCGAGGGTTCCTGATGATCCCTTCGGCCACTCTCTTAGCTGGATGAACTGTGTCACTTTATCCCAGCAAATAGATTTGGCCATTGGCAAGTCTCAAATTCTCACACTGTTCTGTCATACAGACCATTTCAAACTGCAGAAAATTCAGCTAGATTGACCAGTGAAGTTTCCCTCGAAATGAAGTTGTTTCAGAGCATATTGAGAACACATACCACTAGCCCTCAAATGGAGTATATCCAGTTTTTGTTTCCTTGCTCTGTGGGGGAAAGGAAGCCTGTGCAATAAGATGATGCTTTCCGTTCATTTCTGAAAGAGTTAAGATTTGTTGTGGTCATTCTTCATTACCTTAAGGATTTGTAGTTATCTGACACCTTCTCAGACCTGGTCTACACTAAGATAGAGACTTCTTTTCTGTCAGCTTGTGCAACTGGCTTTTAGCCTGATGGGTCTGCAGTTCTGTTTTTTGTCTTTCCTGCACTCCTGTGTCGAAAGGCTAGCAACCTATGGCCAAAAGCAAAGAAACAAAATCTTCTATGAAGACAAACTATTGCAGGAGTTGGTGTGTGTATATGTAAGCGTGTGCATGTGTACATCAACATCTGCATATATGCTTTCTTGGTTCTAATCATTTCATATGCAGGCACAAGATCTTGTACTCAAGTCATATGTTCTTGCATTGTATGATGTGATGGAAATTAACACCTTAATATATATATGAAAAACAGCTCCAATTAGATTTTTTTTTTCTTTTACTGTGTTTCCTGCTCCTTATGACTAAGTGTGGGTAATTATCTTGGCTCACTTTTTCCACTCCACCCATGCTTAGAGAAAACCTGTTGCAAGTTTTCTTGATATTTTGCTTTTTTTTCTCCTTTGCTTTTTTTTTTTTTTTGGTTAATTAAAAGGTTTGAAAATTGCTTTATGTGATAATTATTTTTATTCTGGTTTAGCAACATAGAAGTAGAGATTTGAAATGCTTTAAAGGAAAAATCTAGGTGTTCAACATAATTTGTTTGCTTTTGCTTTATAAATTACAAAGAATTTACTTTTCAAAAATCTTAAAAAGAACATCCCCATATAAAAAGTATTAGTACAAATAATAATAGAAAACTCTGTTGTTCCTTTCTGAAAGAGCTCCTTTCTTAGCACTTTCAGGTTTGTCCCAGTTTTGTAGCTTCTGGACCTTGTAAGATTTGTTATGCTTGAAATATAAGGCCACATCTACAAATCTACATCATTTTCCCAGAACAGCTATGCTAGAGGGAAAAAAATCTCTCACCAGAATTTTTCCATGTCCCCATTTATAATGCACCCTAACCACCATCTCTGCAACTCCTTCATGCTTGGGCAGAACGATCCTCAGCAGAAAACTAATAGGGTATACAAAGGAAATTAATCGTTTTCTGTCTGTGCCATCATGTCTGTGTTTTCTTAGATCTCCCCCTGCATTCCTTGAGGATGTGCTAGGAGCAGAAATCACTTTCTTAAGTGCTTCAGAGAGACATCATTTTCTTGGGCCCTCTACAGCACAGAAGGCCACATCCCAAGGGGAGACTTCCCAAAGCACCTAGTCTTGGTCCTCCTATCTACCCAAGATGATTAAATTGACTGACATTGCAGTTGAAAGCTGATAAAGTTAGTGTGGAAGAATCATACTAACTGATCACTGATGGGCATTTTTAAAGTTTACCTTGTTCTGCAATGAACATTAATACAGAGAGCTTTGTCTTTAAAAAAAACAACAACAAAAAACTCAAGCTTTTTTTCTATTTAATTTCAAAGCATTTTTGTGATCTTTGCCATTCCTGTTTCCCAAACAGTCCCACTACAAGGAAGGCAGCCAATAGATTGCAATTTAGTAAACCCAGAACTGGTATCACAGACATCACTTGGTCCAAAGCATTTTGAAACCGGGAAACACCATCTGCATGTATCTCCTTAGTCAGAAAAACATGTCCCTGGCATGTTTCCTTTCTTGCTGGATGACTTTCTTTTCTTTGTTTTCACCCATGAAAATAATCAGCAGCTCCCAGAGGAAAACCTGGTCACAAAGCCAAAGCTCTTGCAATTGATTTCAATGCCATTTTCATGAGTGTAGATCCAGAATTTTGGAATATACCTTTTAGAGAAAAACAGGCAAAATGCAGCAGTAAATTATCTGCTGATACCTTTCATTCATGTAACATTTCACATGTAAATAGTGAAAAGTATAAAGATTGACCTCCATGGATCAAATGGAAGGAGTCTCCCAGGCTTTTTTGCCTGACCTCTGAAACTTTTTACTTTTTTTACTTTTTACTTTTTTTACTTTTTTAATAAATGTATTCTAACTTCTTAAAAGTTTACTGTTTTGGTCTGAAGAAAGGCTTATTCTCTTCTGCTCAATGGCTAAACAGCCCGAATTTTGGCTTCTAAAACATTTAAAGATTATAAATATTTTTCAAAGGGTGAGAGTGGTGTTAAATGGCAATCGATTGTTCCATGAATGCTATGTACATGTGATAGGAGACCCTCAATATATCTGTTTTATGATCTAATGTATTGTGTGTTGCACAGCTCCAGACAAATGTAAATTATTTTAGTTATTCCTTTTTTCTTACTGAAAAAAGGCTGCCAGAAGCACCATGAGGTTAGGAGGTGAAAAGATCTAGGAAGCCTCTTGAAATGCTACAGACTGATATGAGCAGAAGAAAGAGAGTAGCTGGAAGAGGTGATGCATGATCTTTGCTGCACAACCTGAGAGCAGAGGTGGGTAGGAAAAGCAGGAAAGCTCCTTAAATGCTGCAAATTTGAGTAAGCTGGAACTGGAAAGCAAGGATAAGATGAGCGAAGGGCTACCTAGTAAAGGTTCTGAATGGAGGATGAATCCTAATGCAAATGTAGGGCTTAGGACAGAACTCAGATGTGCTCTGCTCCCCAGATTGAGTGACTGCAGGAGCTCTCTTTCCCCATGGGAGACAAGAATGTATAGAAGCTCTTGCAGTGTATATATATGCACATATAAAATCATTAAGAATGGAAAAGATTCAGAATTTATGAACAGAATTATCACTCTCCTGGTAAGAACTATGCTAAAGCTGGCTAGAGAGCTGTTTCCAACTCTAAGAGAGAACTGAGAGAGCAGAAATACTGTGCTTGAAATGAATTGAGTTAATGAGGAATGACAGAACGTTCATCAAGGTTTTGTTTCATGATTCATTTTGATTCTGGACACCATGAGTGAAGAAGCATTTTTATACAATGGTTTCTCACATTCTCTGTTTCCGAATGTTTCTCTGAGTTTTCTGCCACAGACTTTGCTGGTGTCTACATATGGATGCCTTCCTTTCCTTGTACACTTGCCTGTGACCCTGGGGCACTAGTAGGCAACTTACCCAGGGCCAGAATGAGAAGAGCATCAAAGTAAAATTATGCAGATCTTTACCATGAGTAATTAACAGATGACACTTCTGACAAGTGTAAATGCATAATTTCCACCAGCAATAGTCTTATGGTTTTCTGTAATTAATTATCAAGCACAAGTTACTACAAAACAAAGAGGAAGAATATCCTGTCCCAAAGATAACTCAGACCTTCATAGAAGTATTTTAGAATTTTTAATATGCAAAGAATGGATGACTGAAGAAGAAATCTAGTGTTTACCTTCCTCCTTCTTACAAATGCGTATGTTTCTTCAAAGCATTTCCCTCTCAATGTCTTTCTTCTGCAACTCTGAAATGCTGGGACCTTTCTTAATGAAAAATTAGAAGATATAAATCTGTTACAGGATTAGCCAGAAAGGAGGCAGTCAGCAGAGTATTGAGCTGGAACTCAGGGGGGGTTCTGTTCTTCTCCACAGTTTTGCTACCTGGGTGGAGAGAACCAGTAGGAAGTCCTCAGCACTTCACAGGATCCGACCCTAATATCCGCAGGCTACAGTGCCTGAGTAAGCTTGTGGCTTTTCCTGAATTACGTTTGCCTGTCAGCTTTTCTGCTGCAGTCAGCAGGGACTTGTTTTGTCTTGCCTTCCGCCAAAGCAATTCCCACAGCCTGAGCAACCAGAAAGGTTCAGGTACAGGTTACAGACTTCCAGTCATCCAGAAAATTGACAATCGCAACAGGAGATGGATTTGACTGTGTCTTTTGTAGCATATTTTTCCTCATGTGTGAGACGTTAGGCAGACCAAAAAAAAAAAGAGAAAAAGATCAGTTCCTTTTGTTCTGCCACTTCCCTTTGGCAGAGGAATCTGACAGATCCAAGGGAGATTTCATCGCCGGTGTGCTCAGTGCTGCACATGCCATCTACACACCAGAGTGTCTGCTCCGTAGCAAAGGAGCTTGATGAGTTGTGTGAGAAGCAAGAGAAATTGAGAGGAAAAATAGAGGCTTAGGGATGAAAGGGAAGAAAGGATAGATGCTAGTTCTGGTGATCACAGACAAAACCCTTGATATTTTTACCTCCTGATCTTTTCACAGTTCCATCTAGTTCCTGACAACAAAATGTTCCTAGTGGCCATTCCCTGGAGAGAGAAAAAAAAAATAAGTGGGGAAACCCCAATTTCAGGATGAAATTTGATTTCATAAAGGATCAGTGATGGCATTTGTTATGCAAAATTGGAAGTGCTGTTCTGTTTTAGGTTCCAATCCATCCAAAACCTAAAGGAAAAGGTCACCATTACCATTCGAGGCTTGCCAGGGCTCTGGGCAAGCTGCTCTAGTTGGGGATGTCCCTGCCCACTGCAGGGGGGTTGGACTAGATGAGCTCCAGAGGTCCCTTCCAGCCCAAACCATTCTAGGATTCTAGGATTCTATGATTCATGTCAACGAGAAATAGTTCTTCTGATATAGAAATGTCACCTTTGGAGTCCAACCCTTGCTGTTGCTGCCTGCTATATACAGTGCTTTAGTCCTGTGCATTCAGTGTCTCTATGGCTTGGCATGGCTTATGTGTTTTCCTTCCCCTTTGTCTATCCCAAGCTTCTCCGCATGGCAAGGAAAAATACTGACCATCATGAGATACAAAAGTTAATCCCAGGCCTCTATCTCATCTGACTGCGTTACTGAGAATTTTCCCAGTGCTGTAAGGCTCCATCTTTCCCCATCCAGGCACAAGGTTTAGCAAAGAACAGCTTAAAGCACAAATTACACCACGAATAGTTTTAATGCTTTGTTGAATCAGGATGTGAAGAGTCAGCTGATAGACAATAATAACTGACTTTGAAACAAAGGTTTGTTGAGTGAGGTTCATCCATGAAGAGTAAACACAATTCTTCCTGAGAATGGACTACAGTTACTCTAATTCCATTTTTTTTCTAAAATGTCAAAATGATGAGGAACTAAATAGCTAATAATGCCTAATTCATGCTGGTGGGGTTTTCTAGGCTTCAGATACAGAATTGACATTACAGATTGCAGTATATTGAGCATCTCTTTTATATGTTAATCTGTGTCATGTGCCAACTGTAGAATATCTCCTCTTTTGAACAGCTGTGTTTCCTGAAGAATCTCCTCTTGTCTCCTTCAGCAGCAAAAAGGTCAAATAAACCAAGAAAACTGTTTAAATATTACCTGTAATTCACATACAGTATGAAAGTACAGTCAGAAAACAGTCATAAAGGAAAAGAATTCAATTCAAAGCCTGTTGTAGTTCCATCAAGTTATCATCAGCTCATGTGAACAGACTGCGTGAGGGAAATACTATAGCAGCCAGTTCTTGTTCTTCAATTGCTCTCAGTAATTCTTCAAATATGGAACAACTAATATTTGTTTCTTAAATGATTAATAGTTTTCCAGCACTATGTATCTGATAAATATGAAATTGCTCAGTCAGACAGGAACAGCAATCCTCTTATCGCAGGCATGTCACTGTCACAGCTGAGTTGATCTCAAGGTCACAGTTCTTACAGTCATTATCAGTTCTTTCTTTCAAACAATTTTTTATCTAATTTATCCTAAAGTATCTTAGTCCTAGGATATCTGCTTGTCATTTCTGAGTTCTTAGTGATATTCACCTCTCAATCTTTGGTTTGTTAGGGTTTGGGGTTTTTTTGTCTGGTTGGTTTTCTTTTTAGTTATACTTTGAGTTATGGTACATTTTATAACATTGTATATTATTTGCTCAGTTTCCACCTTGGCTGGAGGCCTTCTGGGGTAGCCTTGAGCAAAATGCTTCTCTTCCCTTGCTTCAGATGAAGCCTTTATCTCCAAAGTGTGAATATCTTTACTGAGCATCTTAGTAAAGTGCTTTAAAAGCTGCTTTTAATGCCATATCTTCAATTTTCTAATGCCATTGCCTGAAATTTCCAGTACTACCTGATGCTGGAAAGTCTCAATACAGCATGAGGTGATTGGGAAATTTAACCCTTTTCCTCCTACTTGGAAAGAGTAAGCTCCTTCTGTCACAATTCCCATTCAATTATCACCAGCTAAAGTCCCAGATGAAAAATCATCTCCCTGTTCTTTCATTTAGGAGCCAAAGAATGTTCTTGCCAAGGGCAGAAAACGCCAATTAAAACTTTTATAACCTAAGCATTTTACAAGCACAAGGCCTCATCACACCACTCTGAAGTCCTGATCTGCACTTAAAAATATCACTGGCTTAGGTTCCCATTTTTCCCAGCCCTCCCACAGCTGAACAGATTTCCTGTACAAGTGACACTGCTGCTCCACCAGTACAGACAGTTCAGTTGAAACATCTTCTGGCCAGGACAGCTTCTTGTACCCAGAGAGCTGGTAATGCTACATGAGACCACACTGCAGTGCTTATGCATCCATTTCCCCATGAGGAAGGAGCTGGCTAGGGACTCCACTGGGCTGTGTTCATTCTCTAGGCCAATAAGAGAGATTAGACCAAGAAATCAACTTGGTGTAGAGGTTGGGAGATGGAGGAAGGGTGACAGCAAGGAATGCCAAGGGCACTGTGTAGTTGGTGTAGGCCTTTGGTCTTTGTCCTGGGGCTTTATCTCAACTTTCCAACATCTTACATGGACCTAATACAATTTGCCTGCTCACACTCAGCATCTGGTGCCTTAAGAAGAAAGCTGTGTCATGGCTACAAGAAGACTGCAGAATGTTTGCACCTGAGCTTCACCCAGTTAACCACTCTGCTATAAAATAGCTATTACAATTTTGTCTTTTTTTCTGTGTCTTTTCTGCCTTTCCTTTTCAGAATGTGCATGTGATTATGGGCACACTTCTAGGCAGCAGCACTTACTGAGCCAATGTTTGGAGATTTATTTTGACTGTTTTCTCTATTCAGGACCTACTCTTTTCTCACTACCTCCTACTCCACTTGTTTCTACTTATTCTGTATTCACACTTTAACAAGAGGAAAAATGAGCATCTCTAGTGCTAAGTCATCCACAAAGAGCAACACAGAGCATGTGGTCTTCACTTCCACTTACAATCTGATTGTATAACTCAGAGGAGAGGCCTTATCTACCTGTCTGATCAGTATATAATCTGCAAGGTAGCAAATGGAGCTCTTTTTCACTTGCTCTCCTGTTCAGACCTGCTGTTTTTTGCTCTCTGACATAAAATGAATGGCAAGAGAAAATATTTTTCAGGGAAGAGACTACTTAACCCCAACAATTGATGTTGATGCTGTGAATGGTTCAGAAAGGGATTCATCTTCAAACATGTTGCCACTCAGTAGGTGGCCAAGTAAGAGTGCAGTTTACTGTCAGGCAGAAGACCAAATCTGAGAGCCAAATGCTGTTCCTTCTTTGGAAGCCTGATGTGTCGTTTTTCCATGATGCAGATGGCATAATAAAGCCAACTCATGCAAACAACTACAGGACTTGTTCTGAAAGGTCAGAACACTGCCAGATGGCATGCACCAAAACCAGTGTCACCCCAGAGGGCCTTCCTGTAACATATAAGGTTTTATCTCATATATTGTTTTTACCTTTAAATGCAATCCCAGATGAGCACTAGCCTCCAGAAGAATCCCTGTGGTTTTTCCTAAACAAATTCAACTGGCTGGAGCATTTGGCTATTGCCAGGTACCTGTTGAGTGGCTGGGATCACATCAGACAGAAAATACTGAGGTTAAAGTGCCAGGTGACATGATGAAAAATCAGGATTATTATTAGGGCAAATCAGGTTAGCTCAACCTGGTAGTTTGAAGGACAGCATGGGAAAGTCATCCCTGAGCCAACAAAAGTACTAAAATTAGACTAGAAGGAATCCAGTATTTCATGACAGTGTAATACCTGAAGTCAATCATGATTGAGAAGTCCTCCTTCTCTAGCAATGGTTGTACTCCTTACCAAGGACTGTATGAGAGTCTCATCTGGCCTATGAAATCTGATCAAATGGAGAGTTATCCAGTTTTGTGAAGGTACTGGAAGCTAGTAAAAAATAAGGGATAAATAAATCTTGATTGCCTAGTCCTCTACCTAATTTGGACCCATATCTGACAGCACAGTCTATTTTTAATATGGAAATCCCAGAGCAGCTGGGTTTGTTTATCCTTGAAAGGATCCAGCAACATTGCTTTCATTTTGCAGACTTCCATTTTTCTGAACTGTGTATTTTTTTGCGGTCAAAATTTGAAGGAGCAGCAAGGGAAAAGCCACTCTCCAAATAAAGCCAAAGATGAGCAAAAAGAAACACACGAAAAGTCTGTTGCTGGTTTGTTTGTTTAGAATCCTCACCTTGGGTTTTGCTTCTGCTGAAAAAGCAGTGGGGAAAAAGGAAACCGATTGCAGTCATGTTGGAAAACTCAGGGATGACTTCAAATACATCACAACAGTTACAAGGTTGGATCTGTTTGTGATTTGTAGGATGCCAGTATGAAGTATCCCAAACCTGAGGAATAAATCTGGGTGCTAGCACACATGGTGCTTGTCTCAAAGACTTGCTTGTTATGACATGCTACCTTCATTGCAGCAAATCCTTCATACCTATTTGCAGTCATTAAGCTAATCTGTGGCAGGAGAGAGAAGGGAATAGAGAGAGAAGGCAACTGCATAGAGCTAAGGAAATTTCACAGACAGTGTCCACCCCCAGATCTAACTTTTCCCTTCCATGTGGTTTTGGGATACATGTGGGATTTGAGTTGTACTTGGAAAGCGTAATGCATGTACCAACATCTGGAAGTATCATAATGGTTACTGTAAGAATTATTACAGTAGTTGTGGATGAAGTTTAGCCCTTTGCAGCACATGCAGCCTAACAGCAGCTTGCTTTAGTTATTGAAAGTATTTTAATGTCCTGAACCATACTTAAACAAAAAGGAAAAAGAAAGAAAATATAATCAAGAGACTAAAAAATCAGTATGGACACTGAATTCTTCTGTTCAGACAGCAAAGATTTTGAGTACTGGAGCTAGGTCATGAAAAAATTAAGAGCCAGAAATTTTAGCATATGAATCAGTTTTGTAATTGGGTTCCCTCTTAAGGTTGAGTCGAGGCACAGAGGCTAAGATGTTCATTCCCACTAATTGGGAATGCTTTCTGTTTTGGGTGCCGCCATAGGAATCCACTGGTTCTCCTATTCCAGTGGAAGTTAGAAGGAAAAATATAGGAAAACTTCAGCACTTCAAACTGATGGGTACTTTGAAATACTTCTCTTTGCCATTTTTGTGTTTCAATTGACTTATCTGTGAAATGGAACGTGACAGTACAACTCTCAGAGGGATGTCAGGCTTGCTTCCTCTTTGTACACTGATTTTACAGGCTTGGAAAGGAGCTACCAAAATTGTGATATGAAACCATTACATATTACTTGGTCTATTTCTTGAATGCAGGGAGGGCTGAAGAGTTTCTCATTGACTATATTGTGATCTGTGTGTTCTCTGAGTGGTTCCCACTTCTGGTTGTGGTTGGGTTTACTACAACATAGAGCTGAACTGCTCATGCATTGAGCTTGATGGAGTGCTTGGCATGGCTGTTGAACTGGTCCTTGGATCGTCATCTCACCTTGCTGACATCCACTAACACTTTTTCACATAAAGAGCTAGGAAGTATTATGTATTAGATATGGATTGCTGGATCTGCCTTGGAAACACCAACATCTCTACTTCAGCTTCCATAGGATGGATTGGTTTTTTAAGTATGTGAGTTGTAAATAAGCAATAACAACTTCAATGTGACATTTGAGGATCCAGTTGGATGGCAGCCCACCTTTGGTTTTCTCTTCTTTTACTTCTTCTCTGTGTTGCTCTGAACCTTGTGGACGCCTTATCCACACTGAAAAATTATGAAAGGCTGTTGGATTCCTGGTGGGGAACTGCAGCCTGTCTCTGAAGCAAACCAAGCCCTGAATTAAAAGAACCCAAATTAAACCTGTTGACAAAGCTCATTTCTGGCCACATGCCACTTCAAACAGGCTGCAGGCTGAGGAAGGTGGGTGTTGTTTATCAGAGACACATCTCTCTAGGTTTCATAATAACTGCCTTTCAGGAAGAGGGCTAGTTAAAATAATTCCTTGCTGTATCCCATAGTGCTTTCTTGCACCCTGGGCTCTTAAAACCAGATTCTGGGAATCAAAAAATAACACAAAAAAAAAACCAACCCAAAACAACTTATTCACTTAGGTCAGACTGAGCCAAGAATGGAAAATTGTCCTAGAGGTGCTTTTGGTTCCAGCAATAGTAAGACCTGTCATTTGTTGCATGTTAATTGCATGTTATTATCTTTTGTAGGTTAAGGCAACCACAGTTTTCTTGTATAGTTGGAAACAAAATTGTAATCTTTAATATGGTTTGCTATGTCAGGTTAGTTTGTTGGGTTTTTTTCTGGTTGTCTCTTGAAATCTTGCACTTAGACTAATTCTTTCCAAATATATTAGATACCTGTTTCCCTATGGAAATGTACTGCCATTGAAACTATCTTCCATTTGATAATCTCAAAGCACAGCATTGCAGACTTGTAGTAAGTGAGCCTTATAGTTTCCCATGGGAAAGGTATATCGTAATCCTTATTTCTGAAAGGCTACTAGGGTAAGCCAATGATGAATCTAGGAAAGGAAACAAGATTTCCAAGTATTAAAGTTCTTCTACCACCACAGATAAAACCATATGCTCTTACCAAGTGCTCTATAATAGAATTATGATAGTTTTACAAAACTTCGTTTTATTTAAGAAACCTTAGCTTTCCTGTTCTCTCTTCCCCCATCTCTGTCTCCCTGTCACTTTGTTCCTTGCATATCTCAAGCACTTCTCTTCCCCTCAGTCTGAGGATGGTATGTAACTGTCAGTGCCTGCACACAGTGATTTATCCAGCTTGGGAATCCCCTGTGCTGATTGACTGTTCCACAGTGCTGTTGATCGATCAAGCTCTGAGACAAGCAAAGGCAGATGCATGGAGACAGAGGCTTTGGCTGGACTGTAACCTAATTCATTCTTGATGGGCTTCTAAATGTTTATGCCTGAATATTACTTGGCTAAAGGTTTTGTGTTGCCAGATGGAAGAGGATACCCAGGATTTCTTGTATTCAAAGCTAGGGAAAATTGAGCCCAGGGAAATACATAAACCACATTTTTTTTCTTCCACTTAGGAAGATCCTGGCAAGCTACATTAGACTGTCTAAATGCACCAGCATTTCTGCAGGTTACTATATCATATTATACAAAAGCAGCACCACAGCAATCATCCTCCAGCCACTGCACTCTCATCCCATATTTTGTCTGTTTCCATCTTCTCCTGACTTTTACTGCACAAATAATGGAGAGTTTGAGATTGCTGGATGCAGACAGAGGACAGTTTCAAAAGCTGAGCAGTATTTTCCCCATTGCCCCATGAACATAACATAAACCTGGAATTGCAGGACTTGCCTTGTTATCACCATATTTTTCTCTCTACAGACTTGTGTGGATATGCTTTTCTAGTCAGAGCTTCCACATTCAACTGTTGATTTACTTTCTCCCAGGAAAAAAAAAATAAAATAATAAAACATTGCCAGTCCTCTGAAAGTTTTCCCAAGCAGTATCCTGCTATCAAGCAGAAAAAGCAAGGTACTGACTTTGAGTGTTCCAGGGAGAGATTTTCCCTAAAGAAGGGAAATGTGTAGAAAGAGTGACTGATCATCTTCTCAATTGTTTCTGATTTATTTGTATATTTTGTGGAGGAGTGAAGGACAGAACTTGCTACTGACTTAAACTGTGTAGCTGTCTGACCTGAGCTAGTTTTCTGGGCTCCTTCAGAAGGGATGAGAGGCAGCCAGCCACCAAGAAAGGTGATTTCTCTTGGCTCTCCTCATTATCCATTTTAGGCTAACTATTTGCAAATGATTCTTTCTCCACATTGACTCGAAAGGGAGTTGGATGTGAAATTTAGTTTGGATGGGGAAGTTGTAGAGATCTAATGCTGAGAGAGATAAATTCCACCTGTGGTCTCTGATCTGTACAAGTTCTAGGTACTCTCATCCCTTCTCTTTGAGCGTCCTCTTTTCATAGGTCATACAACTGACAATGACAATGTGCATGGTGGTTTTGTGATCATGTGGAGTTAAAATAAAAACCAGTCACTGTGTTACCATTCCTTCTTACCTCACACAAATATTTTGTATTTTAAAAAGCAGTTTAATTATCCCATCTGTCCCTTATTTCCTATCCTGTTGGTATTCACCTGTTTCCCTATCTGTAGTCAATCTATTTTCATCTGTATCTACTTATATAATCATTAATCCAATTCCTTTAATTTCAGCTCAAAAGGGAACACAATTTAACATGTTTCTCATCATGTGTTATGTTCTACACCTGGAGCAGTTTTGGGGGTATTTGGGGGTTTGGTTTTGGGGGGTTTTGCTTTGTCTGCCTCCCAGTTTGCCTGCAGGCATTTACAGTGTCTGATTAAAGCCTTGCCCCTCCTGAAGGACAGCAATCAGCTTTGCAAGAAGGAACAAGTGTGATGCTTTTTCTGGTTGTGGCAGGCTGAGAACAGACCACCACACTAGAACAAAAGAAAGCAAACCAGAACCAGCAGCTATAATTACACAGTACACAGCTGGGGATAGGACCCAGCACATCCATGTTTGTACTGTGTATATACAAAATTCTGGTTTAGCTCTTCCAGACTCTTTTGATAAATGGAGCAATGGGTTAAATTAGCACAGTGATTGGGAAGCTCACTTCACATCCATCAGACAGGGTGTGGGACCCCACCACCAGCGTGGATGTGCAGCTACAGCTGCCTGGGCTGTTTCCTTGCAGGGGGACCAGGTTTAGCAGGTGGAATTCATGCTCCCTGACATCTGGAGAGTGTCCAAATGTGCAGGAGGTAATCAGAGGGCTGAGATTCAGGACATGTATTTGGGACAGTGACTATGTCAGAACCCTCTTTGTTTAGACAATGAGCAGTAGTAGATAGTAATAACACATTTCTGAGTCTCTCTTACTTTCACATAAAAGCAAAATCCTTCCCCTGTATACAGTTTACCACAAGCAGAATCATTTTCAACCCTATCATTAATGTTTCTTGTGCTTCTCATCTGGAAGAATCAACCAGTCCTAATGCGAGCTGCAGTTGCTCCTGCTTGAATGTTCCATTACAGTAAGATTTCCCATAAAAGGAGGAGCTACAACTAATTATGATAAATATTTTTGGTTATTTGCTTGTATTTCCATTCCATTGATCAATAGGAAATGTACACAGCATCCTCATATTGCCTGTACTTCTACAATAGCATGGCTTCTATGTCTTTTTTAAACTAGATCTATTCTCTCACCTTTTTTTCAAGCCCTCTGTCCTAAAAGAACACTACCACCAGTAGTCCAGCCTCTATGAGCCCAGAAAGGTGGCCAAAGAGAACACATAGTTTTCATCATGTCATTGTACATGTGCAATCAGACCTGCTTCAGCTGAAGTCTGCATGGGAAACTCCTTTAATCTCAAAAGACCCTTGTTTTCCTTTGGTTTCTGTTCCATGTCTTCTGACAAATAACGGACAGTTGCACAACTTGCCTTTTATTTCCCTTCTGGGAGGGAAGAAATATGGAAAAGCACATTGTGCTGCCCACTGTTTCCAAGCTGTCTGTATGCTACACACTTGATCTCTATGCTTGTGGACCGTTGTGTCTTTGGAGAGTCTTGAGTGCCTCTAGGAGAACCTGAAAGAGCTGCTTGAACTAGAGCCCAGGAAGGTCAGCATGGCAGCAGGGGAGCCACTGGCTTCTCGTTAGGATACTAGAAGCAAGTTGGGCATTGACAATGTCTCAGAACATTATCTTATCCACAGCATTCCTCTCATCTCGGAAGTCCTCAGCCCTAATCAATGTAAATAATATTTTACTTGGGGACATCTAGTGGAAGAATAATATACTGCATAATGCTATGGAGCCCTTATCTGGGGTAGAGCTGGCAGGGAGAATGGAAGTTCCTCTGCAAGCATATACAGTTTGTAAGGGAAAAATCCCCACTTCCAAAATAATCCTGTGAGGAGGAACAGAAAGAAATGCAGTGTATATCTTCTTAATTTAATTGTAGAAGTAATTCCACCAAATCTCTATTTCTTGTTCTTTTGAAACTGGCCAAGACTGAAAAAACAAAGTAGAAGTCTTGAGAAGTCTCTCATTGAGGGGAAAAGGATTCTTTTTACACAATTGGAAGAAACTGATTTTAAAATATAAAGCACAGAATGTTCAGCTTCAGTGAGACCTCATTTGCAGATTGAAGTGATAATAAAGTAAATAAAAGAAATTATGACATTGTTTTGGAAACAAGAGCCTCCTTTTTGGCTCTCATTTGTGCAGTATTACTAATAGGGAGATGCCTGGCATGAGTAGGTCTCCTTGGAATCACCAGTAATGATGGGAAGGGATAATTCTTTAAGCTGTGTCATGTGTGCTGTACCCAAATGCTCACAATGACTGCAAGTCTCAGAGAAACCTGAAGTTCATGCTGTTATTTAGCAAAAAATTAGTTTTATTTCCAAATGAGCAAATACATTTCTTGCTCTTTACCATAAAAGCAAAGTGAGGAGGAATATTTGTGTCTGACTAGAGACAATAAAAAGGCAAGGGAAGAGGTGGTGGAAGGCAAAGGAATGGTAGACAGAGGTCTGTCAAGCTGCCTGACCTTGCTTCTCCAGCCCACTCAGCCTTGACACAGATAAGGCCACAAAGCAGAATTCTTTGCTTGCTTTTAAAAGAAAATCTGAAAACTTCAAATGTTCCATTTTACTGTTATCATCTCTAGGATGGCCATTTTTGGATAACTCTATTGCGCAGCTTGACCTCCTCTGTTAAGGTTTAAGAAGTCTTCAACAGAAAAAATACAGTAATAGCTGAGAAGCTTTTGTTCTCTTTGTGCTTTGCTGCTTTGATGTAAGCATTTGCTGGGTGCATGTGCCAGGTTATCTAACACCTCCTCAGTCAGTGGTTTTATATCTGAGGTTATCTGAAGCCTGCCAGAGAAGTTTGTTCCTTTATAGATATATGTATTTACAACTACAAAACAGGTGAAGTGGGAGCAATTCCTGTCCACACTCCTTAATGGGGCATTAGCAAGTGCACTTAGCTTGGGCAAATGAGTTACAAAAGCCTTTCTAGGTCCTTCTAGGTGCTTTCCAGGACAAAATGAAGCTAGATCAAGGGCTGCTGGGGAAGCTGTAGCAAGGCAGTGCTATTCTGTAACCGCAGGGAGATCTGAGGACTGGTTAACCAAAGCAGAGCTTAGCAAAGGTCAGAGATCTCAGCTTAGGGACTATGGATCCAACCATTTTACATTAGCTCTGAGGTAGGAGTAGTTGATCTAATAATTATTATTCATCTCGAGTTGGTAGGAGGCTGAATCCTTCCAGCTTTTCTTTTTCTCCTTTTGGGATAATGAGGTGGATAAAACCCAGGAATGTTCTGTATCAGAATCCTTTCTTGACACTCTCACATTCTCCTAAGTGTGTCATCAGTTGCACTCAGAGCATGAAGTCCCTGCTGCCAATACACAAGCAAAGGTTTCGGAAAGAGTTGAAGTGGAAAAGAGGTGGGATCAGGCTCGCCCACAGCATTTTCTTTTGTGCCAGTGCTAACAGACGTTTTGAGTTAAAGTCAGAAACAGCCAGGAAAAATCTGCAGATGCTTAATTCTCTGCAGGATTTAGAATATTATACGGTGAGCGTTTGCACCCTATACAATAAAACCAACTTGGCTTTACTACATATAAAAGAAAACAAAACAAAACAAAAATCACAAGTTTGACAGCAATTAGGGTGAATAGACATTTATTTTATCCTTTTACTAGCAGGACCAATTGTGATTTTATGCTCTGAAAAAGCTCATTTTAAAGTTTTATGTCTGAAGTGGCCTTGCCAAATCTAGCTTAATATTGTTACATTAAATGGATGGTAAAATGTGTTCTTAAAACCCTCCATCCTGTAAAGGACCTGGAACCAGAGAACTACTGCTAATGAGAGTCAGGTCCTGAAACACAGCCCGTATGCATGTTTGCTAGCAACCCAGCTGAAGGTGTGTGCCAGTCCCTCCCAGGACTCATCGTCCTTGCTTTTCAGACTACATAGACCATCCAAGCTCCTGTTGATTTCCAGCCACCAGATCACTGCCCAATCCACAGCCACAGCAGGAAACAAACTGCTTGGAACCATGCTGCCATCACGAAAATTTTTAAAGATATGTTTTTCATCTTCAAAAGTGAATCTCTTCCTTCATACATCCCTAACCCTTCTTTTTCTGTAGTCTTCTAACTTTAAGAAGAAACCCTGAAACCATGAGTTGGAACCAGCCTCACAACAGTTAGAGAAATTGTAGTAACATTTTCTGATTTTCTTCACACACCCAAAATCCTTATAATTTTGTAAGTTATCTCCAAGTATGGAGGAGCTTCAAGTATGTGGTACCCAGATCACTCCCATCATTACCCTCAGAGAAGCCAATATAGTCAAGTGATTCAACCCTCACAGCACCCCTGATTTACTCATGTCTCCAAGTATTTTCCTTCTTCTCTTTTTGAATAATGAATTGGACAAAACACATAATGTTGTGCACCAGTAACTCTTGTTGGTATCACAGATGCACATGCGAGCTCACTGTGCCACCAGTGCAAAGATAGAACATGAAGCTGTAGAAAGAGCTGAACTGGAAAGGAAGTGTCATAATTAGCCCTGTTCTAAGCACGGGAAGATGAGAGACAGGATTGATTAAGTTCTGTGGCTTATTCCAGATAAAATGCCTCTCCTTGTGCACAGGACCCCTCAGACTGGTTAGGCAGTTCTCCAGGTTCCTCTGGAGGATGCCAATTAGCAGTGCTGCCCTAATACCCTGTAAAGTTCAGCAGACTCATGAAGGGTGTGGAGAGCTTCCCATGCACACCCAGTGCATTCACTTCCCTCCCCAGACAAGACCAGGAAATAACAATGCATGAAGCTAAGAGGAGATAATTACAGGGTAAAAACTGTCCAAGCTGAAGTTCAACTATTGCCTGAAGGTAACACGTGAGTGCTGCAGATGCTGAAAGGTGCCACAGGAAAACTTCCAACTGCCACTGTGCTATTTCCAGTAGAGCAGGTCTCCAGGCAAAGTTCACCATGTTGATCCTGTACATGAAGCTGGCTCCCTGGAGAACTGGGTTTGGTTCTGGGTATTATTTGTACAAGGCCACTTAACTCCACCAAGTCTTTAGTCTTGCTCAACAAAAGTCTGCAATGCCAGGGTTGTGCAAGGAGGACAACGCCAAAGAAAAGATATGCAAAACAGGACTGGAGATGTACTGCTTACTGTTAGAAGGTGTCCAAGAGCCTTCTGCTGAATGATGCTTTATCAGGTGTGAGCACTGGGTTTAGAAAGATAGCTTATGAGTTGATGTTGTGCAGTTGACTAGGCCAGGAACTGACATCCAATGATATATTCTGTAATCTGGCTTTCCTAATAATAAAGATAGGGCTCCATGCTACAGAAAAACTCAATAGAAGTTAAATTCTTTTAACTTACCCACCAAACCCAAAGTTTTACCAGTATCCTAGCCTACAACCTTCCTTTTAACAAAGAAGTTAATTATTAAGTTGAAAAGAAGCAAGAGGAGATGTGTATCTCCCCACAAGGGTAGGATTGATGCAGCCATCCCTCCTCCATCTGCCCTTGTTGCTAGAGCTGAGTAAAGCCACACTTTGGTGAACCTGCCTTGGAGATGCTGATCCTGGAAACCAAACACTTCTTTGGAGAGATGCCTGCATGATTGACAATGTAACACACTAATATATGACTATATTCTAAAACCACTCTGCCATTTTGCTTAGGAGAATTTTTTCAGCAACACTGAAAGTTTAGTATCTTAAAATTCCTTTAATTAGAACACAAACAGTTATGGCCAACCAATACTGGTTACCTTTGTTCTTTCTTCAGGTTGTTGCTGAAAGCTTTTCAAGCTTACCTAGGGTGGTGAGTTCCATTCTGTTTGTTCAATGGCACTTAGTAAACAACTCTTTTTGAAAGACTTAAATGCAAACAGCAAGACCCCAGTAACTGGGAAATTAAAAATATATTGCTAATAGAATGCCAAAGGCACTTTATTTTCCCATGAATGACTTGACAGCATTTACTTTTTAAGAATGTAACTGGGATTTAAACAAATCATCTTTAATACTGACTTCTGTCGTAAACTTCTTGTCAATCATTTAGCAAAAGGTCTTAAATTTTTTATTCAATATTTATAACATTTTATGTTAACAAGTGTTTTTAATATTCCAATTTTGTTTATGGGAAGTTAAAGACAGACATTAATGTGGATAGCACTCCCATGTTTCTTAGATGAAACTGAAGCATCCCATTAGAAAATAGGACTTGTTGTTTGCTTGATGTTGGTTACTCCAGGAGATTGACAGCTGATGCAGTGCACTGGGGCTCATTCACTGGGTTGACCATTTCTTCCCTGCCTGTTTTTTAGAGTATATGATGATCTACAATTCCCCTTGTTGCTGAATTTAAGTAGAACTTGTACCCAGCAAGTAAATAGGATAACTAGTGACTCATTTGCCCTCAAGGCTGCTTCTGATAGAGCTGTCCAGGCACAGGCCTTGGCTTCAAGTGATACACATCTCCTCTTGCTTCTTTTCAACTTAATTATTAACTTCTTTGTTAAAAGAAAGGTTGTCAGCTAGGATAACTGGTAAAACTTTGGGTTTGGTGGTTAAGTCCAAAGAATTTAACTTCTATTGAGTTCTTCTGTAGCATGGAGCCCTATCTTTATTATTAGGAAAGCCAGATTACAGAATATATCATTGGATGTCAGTTCCTGGCCTAGTCAACTGCACAACATCAACTTGGTGATGCTGCAGGTCACAACAGGAGACACAGTCACATGCTGACCCTGAGACTTTGAAAACTGAAATGAACTCCATGACATGCATGATCTGCTTTTACCACTCCACTCTGTAGATTTCCTTACAATTACTCTTTTTTCAGTCCCTAAGCATGTTTAGCTGTCCCTTTTACCACTGACGCACGTCTTTGGTTTGGAACATAATTCTCTATTTAAAAACTTAGCTATCAACTTTCCCAGGGGAATACGGATGGTTGGGCAAGAGGCAGCAGCCTAGGATGGCAATACCTTTCCTGCCAGCCTAGGTGACAACGTGGGAAGTGATGCCTTGGGAGAGTTGTGCAATGGTTGTGTTCCAGGCAGCTCTGCTGGTGCACTGTGGGCATTGGAGCAAGGCCAGGTCCAGCCTGCCAGATTCAGGAATAAAATACCTGACGTGCAGGAAGGAGAAAGCAGCCTGGATGATTCAGTGGTGTTTCTAAGGCTAATGAGGGAATCTGCTTTCTGCAGGTACAATTAACAGGAAAGAAAATAAGCAATAGCCAGTCTGCACTGGAATGGCTTTCTTTATCTCACACCTTTCTGACAATCCTTGAACTAAACATCTGCATGGTGGTTTGGACCCAATTTTTAAAGGTCTCCCCTGGAATGCTTTTTCTGGAGGGATTGAAGGGCACATTTAGGGATTACATTTATGAGTAGGCATCAGTTTAGATCTTTTGACTATTTGCAGATGTTACCAGATTGTAATTTATAAATTGACCTTCTCCCTTAATATACATGTAAAAGAAGTTGCATCTAGAAGAAATCAACAGTAAGAATGCAATTACAATCTCCAGCCCATCTTTAAAAGTCAAATGTGAAATTTACAGTTTGACTGGAGTGGGTGTGATGTTTCAATGGAGTGACAGTTTCAATGGAATGATGATTTCAATGGAGTAATGATTTCAATGGAGTAATGATTTCAATGGAGTGATCTTTGTCACTCAGTCCTTTTAAAAACAGTTTCAGAGAGTTAAGAAGTCATGTTAGCAGTACATGGGGATACCTTCTCAGCTCATGAAAGCACAAACACATGAAGATAAATGTGCTAGAGTGTTTCTTATTGAAGAGATACCACCAGAGGAAGATCTAGCCCTAAATAAATCTGAAAGCCTAGAATTTGGATGTTCATCCTCTCAGCACTTAACACAGCTGAGGGTGAGTGTGCTTCTAATTCAGGCTATCTCCAGTGGGCACCTGAGGTTGAAGAAGAGTGTGTGCCAGGTATTTTTCTGTGCAGACTTGGTGTCACTGGGAGGAGAAGGTACCTCAAGGAGAGCATTGATTTGGGAGGGGCCTAAAATAATGAAATAACTTAATGCCACAGCATTTTAGTTTATACAGGAGGAGAAACTAGCAACATGACTCAGGCCCTCTTCTAAGAATGACTAATATTGTAAACAAATGTGAAGACAGTGGCATTAAACTCACTTTTCTAACTGCAGTTCTTAAAGGTCATAAAACTGATTCACTTTTCCAGTTTCAGCTTTTCCCATCTACTTTGCTGAATAGTAATCAGGTCATTGGGCCATTTCCCTTGGAGACTGACCAATACATCCTCAGCTTTATTCTAAATATAGCAGTTCTTTTTTTAGCATTGTTAGTTTTCCCACTTTTTTTCACTTTACTCCTTTAAAGAGCATTTAGTGCAGCAGAAACGTGCCAGATCGACATCACTGGAAAATGACATTCCAGGGCTGCTGTTTATCCACAGAGAGCAGCCTGTGTTTATCCACAGCACATTGGCAGTGCAAGCTAACTTTTGCACCACTCCACCAACGTGCCTTAACCTTGACCCGTGGAAACTAGGCTAGTCTTAGCCTCTTTGCCTTGCTGCCCAAAACCACCCTGTGTAGGCAGCCAACAAGATTACCAAATCCTCTTGTCCTGGTTGCTTTGGATCTCAGACAGCAGTTAACAAAGGCTAGACTTGCAGTTTTAATGGCATCAGTAACATCCTTCTGCACAATATTCTTACACAGAAAATCTGGGATTCATCTTGACCATCTACAAGTGTCTAAAGATGAAGCATCTCGTCCAAGCTGATGTCTCTGGACACTCTCTAGAACTACCTGAAGAAGGAACAACCTATATAAGAAACTCTATGTAA
The DNA here is from genome assembly GCA_013396975.1 of Bucco capensis. Taxonomy (NCBI): domain Eukaryota; kingdom Metazoa; phylum Chordata; class Aves; order Piciformes; family Bucconidae; genus Bucco; species Bucco capensis. The sequence goes on along the minus strand of VWZO01022078.1, from coordinate 263,940 downwards.
GGGAGTTGGCCCAACATCATTTCTAGCATGGCTTTTCTTTCTTCCATTGTCTTTGAAGCAGGATAGAGAAATAGTTTAAACTAGGAAGGTGACTTATAGTTGGGTAGAGTTTAGTGAGCTGAATCCCACCCAAAGTGATTGAAGGAAAAATGACAGATTGAATCACCTCCTTCTTCTGCTATGTCAATTGCTCTGTATTTTCTTAGGCCCCAGTCCTGCAACTAGATTCCCAGAGACTCAAGCTTCCACTGTGGCTGATACCATTCACAGAGCAGAGCTTTATATTGCAGACCCTCCAGGGTGCTGTCTGCAGTCAGCTTCATAGAAGGGAAGGTCTTTTGATACCTTGACGTGTGCACATTTGCACAACACCCAAAACAATGGGGAAAATGTGGTCCTGTTGGGAGCCTCTGGTTATGATTGAAACATCAGTTTCTAGGTAAATAGTGCTTGAATTAAATTTTAATAACTTTACACTGCTGTTTATTGTGTCACTGAGAAGTATTATAGATGGAATAATCACTACAATTTGCTCCTGTAATTGCAACTTCATGTTTTGCAAAATGCACGATGCTTTTCACTTTCAATCCACAAAAAGAATCACAGATCAACCCTGACAGCTCCCAGCTTTCCCCTTTTCCCCTGTGGACTTTCATTCCTCTTGATGATTCTTGGCTTTCTGCTTTGGAAGCTGCATGACTGTTTGCAGGCCACAAGGTGTACATATGAAAAGGCAGAGCTGCAAGATGTCCCTAAATATATTTCTACTCATGATGTTCCACTAATGATATTCCAATGTAGCAGCCATCCAGTCCAAGGAAATAAAACTGTCTTCATGCTCTAATGCTCTTTATGTTCCAAATTCTAGAAATGATACAGCTTGGTTTAAATGATACAGATGCTCCACAGCATGCTGGACTTTAGCTTCAGCTTTATATGTTACACTTTCTCTTACAGTTTAGCCTTTGTTGTTCAACCTAATGTGTGTTCTGGCAGAGAGAAGGCTTAAAGAACTGCAGTGAGGTACCTGTTTGGCACAGTTTGGTCTCTTGGCTTACTAGGAAATTCAGTGCTTCAGGAAATACTTTCTCCTCATTTTTGAAGTCAAAAGAAGATTAAGGTGTTCAGCAATAAGGGAACCTGTAAGTCTACCAACATCAGTGCTACAGCTGCAAGAAGAGTCCCTGTGCAAATATACTCACAAAAATTTTACAGTTATGACTGGAGACACTTACTACATATTTGGCTTGAAAACAGAGACGCATAATAGTGTAACTCTAGTTGGTGGAGGACATTTATGGACAGTGATTAGTTCAGCCTGGCAAATAATTGCAATGATAAAATGAAAGTATGATTTGCCTGCATCTCTTTTTCTTTTATCCACTGGCTACAGCTGTACGCACCTGAGCACAACCAATTTGTCTAAGGCAGCAGGAACTTAAGCTGCCTACACAGCCCATCTGTGAAGGACCTACAATGTCATCAATCACATGCTGGGTCCCTGCAGCAGAGGGTGTACACAGAGATGGGTGGCTGATAGAAAGATCTGGATTGGATCATGTCTGCATTCCATGTGCAAACACTAGAAAATACAGCCATGTTTGTCCCAAACATACTGGCTTGGGAAACTGGCCTTGAGGATACTCATGCTGCCATGAGTCCACTATCCACTGTTCAGCTTCTTGACACCCCCAGAAACTGTGGCTGTCAGTGAATTCCCATGCCCTTCTTGTGGGAGCAGTCTTGGGGTTTGTCAGTCAAGAACAAATTTGGGTTGATTTTGGTTTGGTTACTTTTATCAGAGACCCTGAACTAGGGAAGTAGTTTTAAGATGCCTTTGAACCTCTAGATGCTATGGTGCATCACAATCTCCATTCATTTCTTTCCTCTGCTAAAGGTTTCCTGTAAAATCTAGATGAATCTAATAGAGTGCTTCTATTAGAGAAGTCTACTAATAGTCTTCTAATAGAGAAGTCTCCCAGTAGCTAACTTCTGGCGTCCAAGCGGACACTCAGGTGAGTCTCCCACCCTGGACCCCTGACTTGCCACTGGGGAGAGATAGGTATCTGCAGAAAGCGATTTAATCCATCTAATTCTTCCTCACCACTGAGGCATTGGATGTTGTCCTTTAGCTCCCATGGAGAAATAACAGTGATTTCTTCCTTCAGCCCTTGGTCCCTTGTCCATTCAGAAACCACATCAGGCTCCACATCTCTACAGAGTGCTCAGCATGAAGAAGATGCTAGTGCTCATCAGTCCTGAGATCTCCACAAACACTAAAACCAAAACACCACACAGAAAATGGTTTGATTGGGTTCTGTAATCTATGAGAAGATGGAGAAAAGACTTTTTAAAAGTATGTTTTATAGCTTATTTTCTCCACAAACCCAGCTAGTGGGTCTGCCTTCAGATAGACAGATATTTGTCACTCTATTATTGTTTTACAGTGTCAGTTCCAGACACTTAAGTATTGTTGGAATGCAGTAGGGGAAAAAAAAAATCATGTTTTAAATCTCCGATGGGGTAATAAACTGCAGCCAGGAGCTAATTGTCCTGAAACTTGATCCTTTACAATATGTTATTGCTGTAATGGGACTACCCCACTCTACTGCACTGGGGTTTGTTTCACCATTAGTTAGGTAGTACATACACACTCAAAAAAAACCCCCAGATCACAGGTTTGCTCCCAGCTGTAGACTTAAGCACAATTCTCAAAGCGATCGATGCATTTTGTACATTAAGCTAGTAAGGGAGGGTATTAATCCTCATCAAGTTTAATGGCTCACTCTGGATTTGCTTCCTACCAACTTTCTTCCACCCAAGAAGTCCTGAGAATATTGTACTCCTCTCCTGTCAGGAGAAAATGAATCATTGCACAGAGTCTGGAAGGCTAGAGGTGAATTGGAAGCCACGCTATGGAACACTCACACTACAGCATTATTATTTTCTTTTTACACTAGCATTAAATAATATTCGAGGTCAGGGTGGTCAGCCCAATGGGTGGTTTAGCATGCTGAATGCAACCAAAGAAAGAGTACATCCATCATGTACTCATTGTAGGTTTTGATCAACAATATGTTTTGGTTTAGTTTGGTTTGGTTTCTTCCAAACTAGATATTAGCCAACCAGATCTTAAAATGCAAAGTCCAGCTTCTAAATGTTAACCTCCACTTTGGATGGAATTTTAACTGGAAAACCTTTTGAAGATCCAAAAAAATGTGGTGTTCTTTCTCAGTGTTTTTCTCATCTGTGTTCTGTTGTAAGGCCAATTAATAGATGTGCCTAGTTACCATTGGAAAAGACATTGTAAGTTTATTTTAGCAAAATAGAATGAGATTTCTTGAAGCTGGTGCAATTTTGGATCATATTTTAATGGAAATTCACTGAATTTTTGTTTTCAGAATTTTTCAGCTGTGGAAAATAGATAAGGTCATGCTATTTTATCATACCTGTGCTTCACATGGAATAATCTCCTTCTGAAAGTGGAGAGTAGACACTACTTAGGTTTGGCAGAGTACCTCTGTGTGTGTGTAGAAGATGCTTCATCTGAAATGAATCTAAAAGTACTGTTTGTCAGTGTTGATACTTACAGGGGTAATAACTATTTTTCTCCCTAAGAAATGTATTCTTGATCTCTATGACTCAGGTAACTGAGTAGCCCATTAGCAGTGTATTGACAGTTGCTTCTTTACACAAATGAGAATCTGACAAGCAGACAGAATAATTGAAAAGGATGTGATACTTAATATGAAAGTGAAGAGCTTGGCACTCCTAGGACCCAGGCATGCAGGGAGCACATGTGAAGTAAGGAAGTGTTTTACACAATCATTTGTCAGACCATAACTGCTCATTAAACAATGGTCAGTCTCTCTTTCAAAGTAAATTCACTCCCTCCTGCCTAAGGAGAACTGAGATGTGCATGTATATACACCCATAAACTCCTATGGTTTAGACACAGCAATTAGAAACCAATTACACTAAAACACTTAATCCCAATACAGAGGAGGGGAAAAAGCCCTGTTGAAATCTGGAGTTGTTAATCCATCATTCTAAGTGAACAAGTGCCAAAATGAAGGAACAGAGCTGAAAGCCAAACCAGCTCAAGGAGGTTTTTCTGTTTAGTCTTTCTTTAAGCATGGAAGTGCATGTTTTGTCACAGGGAGTCTAACTGTGATTATGTTTATATTGAGCTTTCCAGGGGCATTTCAGAATGTAATAGTTAAATTTTGTTCTCAAGCCTCTCTGTGCATCTTAATTTAGTTCAGGCAAGGAAAGTTAAATGCAACTTTGGTGTAACTAATAAGAAAAACTCATACTAATAAAAAAGGGAGCCTTTCACTCCTGGACACTCCCAAACGAGATGCTGTGGTTCGTTAGAGTCGATTTAGTTACTGTGCATTACTAACAAACAGTACATCTCTACTTTGTTATGCAGTGCCTCATGTTGTGCAATGCTGATAATCATGTGTTCATACAAAGCATGAAGCATGTGTGACATTTGCTCTTTAAGTGATAGCTCTACAGCAACAGTATATGCTTATTAGTAAGGCCAGAAAGCAGTCCTGCAGTATAGGGAGCAGCAGAACCCTCTATAAAATGTACATCTTTTATGCTTCTATAAACATTGCTGACACATGAGTTATCAGAAGTATATCTCAGCTCTCTGCCATGTACATAACTTCTGGACCAAGTGCTCCTAGTGATTTATCATTCAGTTTTGCATGTGTACGGTTGAGGGGGATGTGAAATTGCTTCTTCACATTGTGATACAACAGGAACTTTCTAAGCAAATCAGGATTTTTTTTCCTCAGTTCTATGTAGAGCTGGCCAAAATCAGGAGTTTCCATTCTATGAGAATTTCCCCTTGATAAAATCTAATTTGATTTTTCCTTCTGAGATATGTCATTGGTGTATACATTAAAAGCCAGTGAGGAGAAAGCAAAATGTTCTTGCTTCCAGAAAGCAGAAATAGGGATAATTTTTTACAAAAGTCAGAAAAATTGATACATATCTTCAAAACATTTGGATTTCACAGTAGACAGCAGTTGTACTGGAAAACTATCGATCAGCTCTGCATGAAAGATCATGTTGCAGTTGTTGGGGAAATAAATGAAGGAGAGACCTTTGGGTGATTCACGTTCCTCCTGTTTCTCCCCTGGCTTTATGATGGGCCAAAATAAGCGTCAAGGTCACAATCAGATTTGGGGCTGAGTAGTTTGGCAGGTAAAGCATATTCCACAGACATCAGGGGTACATGCAGCTGAGTCGCAGTGGAGCCCACGTTCAGCTCTGCACAAGAGAGGTTGATTGTTTTGGCCTCTTTCCTTTGCTCTAGGGTAAAATAGAGGCACCCTTCTCGGGATATTATTGGTGCGAAATCGTAAGTTACAGTTTTATTACCAGTTGCTGTGTGCGTGTGTGAGGGAGGGAGAGGAGGAGGTGGTGGGTACAGGAGAACATAACCACTCTTTTGTGACTAGGAGTCCGTTCTTCCCCCCCCCACCCTTTCCAAAACAAAGGG
>VWZO01022078.1:106104-258412 GCA_013396975.1 Bucco capensis | reverse complement strand
CCCCCCCCCCCCCCTTTGCAAAACACAGGTTTAATTTTAGGGAGAGAAAAATAGAATTTGCTTTTCCAAATAGTGTAAAAAAAAAACATATTGTGACTTTTTTTTTTTAAGTCTGCTTTTCTTCAAGCTTGAATTCTTCAGTTTGCATTGCTTAGAAATTAAAAATATAAATAGGTGGATTACAGAGAGTCTCCTGAATTGGAAAGGACTCACAAGGATCATTGAGTCCAATTCGTGTCTATGCACAGGACAATCTCAAAAATTACAACAAGCACGTGAGGACCTTGTCCAAAAGCTTCTTGAAATCTGTCAGGCTTGGTGCCATGACTGCATCCCTGGGGAGCCTCTTCCCATGCACAACCACTCTCTGGGTGAAGAACCTTTTCCTAATATCAAACCTAAACCTCTCCTCACAGAGGTTTGTGATGTTCCCTCAGGTTCTCTCACTGGTCACCAGAGAACAGATCAGAGCCTGCCCCTCTGTTTCCCCTCATGAGGAAGCTGTAGAGCATGGTGAGGTCTCCCCTCAGTCTCCTCTTGCCCAGGCAGAAGGAACCAAGCCACCCCTCATACAGCTTCCCCTCTAGACCCTCTCTCTCTTCTTGTAGTGTCCACATTACATCTAACAAAAAGGTTCAATCACATGTTGCAGTTTGTATGTGCAGCTTTTTCAAGTGCTGTGTAAAACCTCACTGTCCATAGATCAGCTGAACAACATGAAGGTCTTGGTAATACAGACAAAATCTGACTTGCTAGCACTTACCATGGAGCCTCATGCTATGTGAGACTTCTGTCCAGCTGAGTGAAGAAGGCCATGAGCAGAAGTGCTACCCAAGGGAAGCAGGAGACAGAATTAGAGGTGATTTTTCCAAGCACAAAAAAGAGTTATGAGTCTCATAAACAAGCCATGAATAATCAACTTAACAGTAAAATTTTTGGAGAGGAGAATGACAGGATTTATCATCTCCTTCATACTCATTAGACATCATATTTAGTAGAGTTTAATGGTGCAATATTCAGTCACAATAATTTTGGTGACCTTGTGAACTATCTGGACAGTTACAGATGACAAAGATATTCAGAAATGTAGTAAGAACACCTCTACTTTTCAGGCAGTGTTAGATCCAGAGAGGGACAGAATAAGAAGCTTTCCCACCTGCTCCCTGAAAATGCTGGCAAATTATTTTAGCCCACCTCACACATTAACCTAGAGCAACCATGTTCTCCACATAAAACATTTTCCTGCATTTCATTGTTTTACAGATTTCAAGGATCCACAATCCACGTTGAGTTGTAAAGTTCTATTCAATGACTTGGTTTGCTTCCAAAAAACAGGCTGAGAAATTTGGATCTGGAATCAGGGTTGTTGGGGGAAGTATATTTTACCCTTGTTAACTCCAGAATGTTTTCAGTGATGGTTTTGTGTAAGATACAGAATTATTTACTTTTCCCAGTGTCAGAAGCCTCAGCTGAGATATTTAATAGTCCAAAACAGACAGGTTTCAGCTACTGGAAAATCTTTGTTTAGCTCAGCAGGACTGGGACAATGTGTTCTTTAGGGCAACATCTTTTTTTGTCACACACCTTTCCTTAAGCTGAAGGAGGGGAAATTTAGATTGGAGATTATGAGGAAGTTCTTTACCCAGAGAGTGGTTAGGCACTGGCACAGGTTGCCCAGAGAGGTTGTGGCTGCCCCATCCCTGGCAGTGTTCAAGGCCAGGCTGGATGTGGCCCTGGGTGACCTGGTCTAATGATTGGCATCCCTGCTCAGTGTGGGGAGGTTGGAACTAGATGATCTTTAGGGTCCCTTCCAACCTGCCCATTCTAGGATTCTATGATTCTTAGCTGTTACTGCAGGACTGTTTATCCATATCCTGATATGTGCTTTCTCTGCAGTTTGTACCTCAGCCACCTCCATTCTTCTAACAAACTATGGCTGATCTGCAGTTACTGTCAGTGGGAGTCAAGTCCATCAAGATATGTCCTCTCCCACTGTGTTTTGAGGAGTGATTATCCATTCATATTTTAGGTCATTTACAAAAGGGATTTAACCACCATTGAAATGATCTATAGATCTTGTTCAAGGATGTTTGGCAAGATATGAGCTCATCTTAAGCACCACAGGGAGATGGGGACCAGGAATGGTCACTTTTCACTTTTGTATATTCATGGTCCTCCAGTTATCTTAATTCTACTTTGGTTGGTGTTTGGAAGCAAGAAGCAAGAATGGCGAATGACCTCCAGCACAGCAAGCTCCTGATGATTTCTATCACAGGCAGAGCGCAGGGTGACTTCTTCACTCTTTGAAGAGACACTCTGTAAATACTTCTAAATTTAGCAAACATTAAAGGTACTTTGGTATTTTTTTTTTAAAATGACTGTTACAGCATTTTGTAACTTCTGTTCCCCTCTGGCTGGGACTGGAGAAAGCTCTGCCTCCCACCCCCTCCCCAACTCCTTGACAGCGATCGCTAGTTGTAAAATAATAGACCATCAGCCAGCAATAATTTGCAATCCAAACAGACTTGACGCTCTCTGACATTTATTGAAACCTCAGACCCTGTTCGCTGGTTTCAGTTTTCCTCCCTTTGCTCTGTTTTCACAGACAGACAAGTGCTTAGATTTGGGTTTAATAATGAGGAGAAATTTCGCCTTGGCCCAGCTTTGCTTGTGTTGGCTGCAGCAGGGCTTGCAGCAGACGGGCGGTTGGAGTTAATTACGCTAAATGGTGAGAACATTATTTGACCCCACTGGTTCGGCACCAGATGTTGTAGGTTGCCTCTGAGAAACCAGCACAGACGTAAGGCTTTCAGGGCTGGATGGGGAAGGGTAACATACTTGGAGCTTAGTCACTCCTTTTTTTTGCAGCACTGACTATCCCAGGATAAGCCCGTGACAAACAAAGCGTTGTGCCTTATTAGGTACAGATGCCAACTTTCAACTTGAGCCACTTGGGGCAAATTAGGGTATCATTGTGTTTTTGGAATTGGATGCATCAAAAGCTCCTTCCCTCAAAAAAAAAAAAAAATCATTTTGCTAACTGTACAGTTAACATTCTGCCAGCACAAGGTATCAACTTTGGTAAATCCTTCCTGGAAAGTGAACTTTACATTTATGGGCCAGACATGATGGAATTTAATGTTTGAAAATGATTAAAGGATTTTGTTCTTTCCTAGTAACAACTGCATTTATCAAGGTGGCAAACACGGTGGCCTTACAAAGAGTTGAAATGTAACTGAACTGCTGAGCTTACTCTGGCTTGAGTCTGGGAATCCCTCTGGTCTTTAAGCATTAGGGTTGGGGAATTACATTCGTAGATATGGGAGGCAGGGAGTACAAAGTGTTTATTGACCCCAGTCTGTGTTAATAAAGCATTAGAAGTATTACCTGCTTGGGGATTGTCAGGGCAAAGCAAAGTTGTACTGACCTTCGTGGAAAACTGAAACTCCTCTTAGTCTTTGAATAAACTGTTTGGACTCTGGAAACGACAACACTTCTGCAGACTTATATTACAGGAAAGCAAGCTAAAGAGCATTCTTACCACAAAAAATGTATTCCCCTTGCCTTTATTTGCTTGCATGGTAGTGATAAGGTTTTTAACATTACACAATTTGTGGACAAGTTTGAGTTATGTCTCTGTTTCCAGTAGATGACATCAGTCGCATTTTACTAAACAGTAGCCTTCCTTCACCCCTTTTCCATCTGTGTGCAAGGCTGCTCTGGATGCAGGGGCAGTCAATTCACAACCCTTCTAGGTTTAATTCTGAGCAGTGTTTAGTTATCTGTTGGGGGGGTAAAAATCTCTACTGGATTAAAGCCATTGACCAAAGTCAGCAGAATTTAGAGTCATTTGATTATTTTAGTAGTTCAAAGTCTGTAGTATTTTTCTTAAACATCACCATTATATGTTTGTAACATTGTTTCAGGAGCTTAACCATAAAAAATTTATTGATTCAGCTTTGCTTTTCTTTCCTCAAAGGGACTGCAAGAGCCATGCTCCTGAGGACCATGCTACATGATGAAGTGATTCAAGTTCTGTGCTACTATACCAAGATGAAACACTGTAAATTGTATCACTCAGAAGATTCTGTTAGAATTCTACCATTTTCCTGTTCCCCTTTGACTTTGCCTGCCTTTTAGCGCTTTTCTCTCAACATATATGTGCAGCAGAGGGACACTGTTGATGTAACACTCAATGCAGAATGCAGCAGTTTGACTATTTCCACCATTTCCTAATTCAGTGAGATAGTCTCAGCCATCTTGATCTATCAGAGTCCTGCAGATATGTCTTTTCATCACAAAATTAAGAACAAGTCCTCTGGAAGAAGTGGAGCTATTCTCTAATTACTGCAGCACAAGTCTGAACAAGACATCCTGTCCACAGAGAGCTGCAACTCGTCCTGGTGAGCTTGATATCAAGTGCATCACTTTGGGATCCTTCTGCCTGTGCTGTACTTTAGGACACATCTCCTGTGACTGAAAGTTGTAAATGATGCTGATATACCAAGGCTGTGGAAAAGACAGTGACACAAGGCTCAGCTCTGCTGCTCTGAAACATTCTGGCTTCACTTAACCCTCTAGAGTAGATGCAGAGGCACAAAAGCATGATTGCATGGCCAGAGCTCCTAAGACTGACATTAGCTATCAAAAGTAGTATTTTGTACCCATCTACTTTGACCAGCTTTGGTAGGACAGAAGAGATGTTACCTGGAGCTTTTCTGTATCTGAACAGCAGAGGAGGGGACACATTTGACTATGCCAGAGGCTAAGTGCTGTCAGGTAGGCAAAGAGTATTTTTTCTTCCCTCTTTGGGCACTAAACAGATTGAACTATACAATCTGCTATATATATATTATGCAAAATTGTATGCCTAACATGTCCACCTCTAGAAATCTCAACAGTTACAGCATCTTGTCTTGGATGGGGAAAGACTGAGACTGGTGTGCTGAGGTTTCCTGAGAGAGATTTAGATTCACTTACAAACTGTGACATTGTCTGTAATTTACTGTGAACCATGAGAGACATTAGCTGAAATTTTCAGGAGCAGATCAGGTTGAAAAAATTTATGACAGCATTTAGAAACATTAGACTTAAGACTGCATGCCAGAGCATGACAAAATAGCAGGTAATAACAGATCTCATTAGAACTGTTTATTTAAATTGAACATTATCCTGTCAGGGATGTTTTCACTGCTGTATAGGTCTTATTTTCATCCAAATTAACTTCCACCAAAGACAAGCACCCAGACATGTCTTCCTAGGGACTGCTCAGTGTATATCTTCATTTCAATGTGCTCACAAACTTTCTTGTTTTCTATATTACTTTTGAATTCTAAGGACAGTGCTACTCTCTGTTCTCCTTTACTCACTCTCTTCATGTTTAATTATCTTTCTGTATCAAAATGAAATTAGATTTCCAATAGGATCTAAGTGATTCAGACTCCAATGTCCTATATTCAAAACTGTAGATAAATCCAGAAACACTTTAAGCAACTCAATCCCATATAAAGATGTTTAAATGACCTTGAAGCCTTAGTCTTGTGTATCAATGGATGTTACAGTGATAAGCATCTGACCTCTGACAAAGTAGGATTCAGGATGTACAGCTCTTTAGAAATTCAGAGTACATTGTGCCATAGGAGGAGTCTTGGCTCATGGAGTTCAACTGCACATTCAGAAGGGTTCTACAAAACCCAAACAACATCCTAAGACCAGATCAGAGAGCTTAGCTTATCATCCCAGAACAAAACTTGCTCTTGCTAACATGTAAGCATTTCCTTTTCTTTTTGTTGGACCATAATCCTGTCTCTTAGTCTTCATCTTCTTTCTACTACTTAACTGTTTGTACTTTCAATACAAAATGTATGTGCAGAAATCATGCAGACCTAATCTCTTCAGATCATCCAGTCTCTGCTTCCTAACCTTAAATAGTCTTTCAATATACAGATGTAATCTTTTAGCTTGTCAGACCTTCAGTGACACAGACATATCAGCTGTCATCCCTTCTAGTGGGCATAAAGATCTTTTGTGAGTCAAACGTTTAGATAACCAATGTTCTGCTGGGTTGCTTTTAACATACAAAAACATCCTGGATGTCTGTGCACCTGTTGCATGGTTTATCCACAATAACCAGGCCAACTACCTCCAGACAACAGCTTTCTCTAGATTTTCTGGAACAACAAGCAGAGGTGGTAGCAGCACACTTGTGTGTACAAAGCTTAAACAAGACTGTATATGTATGTATGGCTAGGCTTTGCGAACGAAGCTCCAGGGAGGGCTCCACCCACGCTCCTCATCAGCGCCTTTTCCAAGCACGTTGATAAAAAGAGGATAGCAGATAGCACCCTCGAACCTGAGCAAGGGATTTTTTTAGGTGAGACACAGCATGCACAGAGCTGGACCCACCCTTTAGTCCTAAGGTTCATCTGCCAGGGCCTAGCAAGCTTGGACACTGGCAGCCAAGTCCTTAGGACAGAGGTTTAACCTCTTAGCTGGAAGGCCTTACAGGGCTAAATGAGCTCCATCTGCCCAGGTTTGAAATCAGAGTTGTCCTTCTCCTAGGATGACTGCCAGAAGGCTAATGAGCTCATCCTACCCATCCAAGGATTATAGGAACATGGGTATCACTGCCCACACTTTCCCTTGGGCAATGAGTTTAATGCTCCCTCTGCTGTCAGCACAGTTGTCGCACCAGGGGCCACAGGAGACCACAAGGGGTTTTCAGACTGTGCCCCTAAACAAGACTACGACAAATTAAAAATATATAAAATCAACAAGCAAAACAACCCAACCAACCAAATCTTAGAAAGACACAGTTTCACTTAAGCAATTGAAATTCAGTGCTGGCTACATGTCCAGCAGATATTAACTGTGTGGAATGATGTCCCCATTGCTCAGCTAAAGCCTGGGCAATTATTTGGGCTTTGCAGTTGTGGACATGAAAAGTAGCTTCCATGAGTGCAGTCAAAACAATGTTAAAATCACTTTCTATCTTTTACTTTATTTCAACAATCAAACTGTTTCTTTGTATGTTAGTTTTAAGAATTTGGAAAGATTCTGGTCTAGAGTGGCTTCTTAAGACTCTTAAAAAGGATATTCAGGGGCACAGAAAATGGCTGGAGGAAAAACCATATTTTCTCAGAAGCTGCTCAATACTAAACATCTCCAGGTAAAAAAAGAAAAGATGCTATCTAAAACATGCTTATAGAGAAAGGATTATCCCACTAACTTAACAGAGGCTCCCTGATGTCCCACTACCTTTGTTTTCTATTTGCACACTCCTGTGACTTTGATAAAAAGCAGTAAAATTCTATTTACTTCAGTAAAGCCATTTAAATGGGGGCTTTAATACTCACTTCACATCCACCTTTTCCTTACCCTTAAAGCTCCAGTAAAACATTTTAGCCTATTAGGGTCAAAAAGTGTCCTTCTGCCAGAAACCCATCAAATCCATTTACTAATGACATATATTCAAGACAATATAATGTTTTTGATTCATATTTTTTGGAAAGCATTTTGAGTTGACTTCCCTGTAAAATCTTGCCACTTTATTAATCCCTGTTGAGTAGCTGGCAGACAGCTCTCTGCTTTATTTGGCTGATGGCACTGGGTTTGAGATAATGCCCAGCCCTGCCATTCTCATTAGAGCAATAAGCAATTTGAAAAATGCCTTTCAACAGCAGGTGAAATATCTGACTAGACTCACCTGCCAGGGTCCCCAGGATCAATCAACAGCCATGGCCATGGTGGCATTAATTACTGACATTGTGGGGATGAAGCATACCTTTTGCTTCTCACTGAAGGTACCAGCCCAGCAAAGGACTTTTAGAACAAAATTTCAAGTGTACTTCTGCAAAACTTCCTGTTAACAGGCTTTGGTTTTCCCTGAGGCTAACTTCATGGTCATCACCACAAAAAGCATAATATGTGTATGGGGAAGAACTTCTCCTGAAAGAAGACAAATGTGCAGAAAACCCTCTCACCAAAAGTATTACTCAATTCCATTCACTGAGCTACCTAACTTCTAGACTTTCCTATTACCTGCCATGTTCTGATCTCTTTTCAATTGTGCTGGATGAAGCATGTCTATGCTGGTCATTTTTCATTACTATTCTAGTTTGGCTCACTTCATGTCCTTTACATGTTTGTTAATACTTGGTTCACAGCGTTTTAATAACCTCAGGAGCCACATGCACTGAGAAGAATCTGCATTACAGGATGTGGGAAAGATAACTAGATGGACTTGAAATTAAAGACATTTAGAGAAACTTGTAAACTTTCTACCAGTAGGCAAACAGCACCCAACACAGAAGCACTGCACTTCACTGCTAAAATCTTTAAATCATTCTGCTTATGTTTCTAAATGATATGAACTTCAAGCCACTGAGCCCAGTTGTGTAGTTTTTAGGTAATAGAGAAGAAAATTTTCCTTGCTTCAGGAAACACAGGGTATAATTCTGTGGCTGATGTTGTGGTGGTGTTCAGACTGCTTTTTCCTTTCTGGCTAAGCTCTGTGAAATTATAGTGTATTTGAAAAGTGAATTCTGAAGCACCTGAAAAAAAGAAGCCTATTTGGTACATGTGTTGATATAGTAAGGGCAGCTCTTTAGCTTCCTGGACAGTAGCAGGAAAGACTTCTCCACGCTTTGCTAACAGACATCCTTCACCCTTCTGGATGGGATGAAATTTGCTGGGGTCCTTAGTTCTTCATGTCTTTGCTGAGCCAGCTAAGCAGATGCCCTTACTGCTGCTTGTTGTGGGTGGTGATCTGCATTTTAAATGAAACAGAGCTAATTCTGTGGTCTTGGTGGGAAGCTCACCCCCAGCATTTTTGCTAAGTTCTCATATTGCAAACAGCAAAAAAATGCAGTGGATTTCATCCCAGGATGGAGGTGGGCACCAGAATTCTCTGCCTGCCCTTGCCCCCCTTGAAGGCATTGTCCTCAGTATTGTTTTCACTGAGGACAGTGTGGTACCTCCTGACAAAAAGCCAAATACTTGGAGATACTGTCACCTCATACTTTGCAGTCTTTGGAGCATATGTGCTGATTTCTAATAAAAGGCTTTTCCTCTCCTTCTCCCACTTGAATCCAAATCAGTGCTAACTCCTCAAATGATGAGTTGCCTTCTCTGATGTGGCAGGCTCCAAGTGCTGGTGGAACAGACCATGGCAACCCGCAGCTCTGGTTAGATCAACACAGTGCCACTGCACATGCTTGCCAAGGCTGCAAACAGGCTGGGAGAAGTGCACATGAAAAGGAAACGTTGGCTTTATGGTGCTGCTTTCATCCAGGGCTGTACAGTGGAAAATACCACACCGGCAAAGGCAGATTGTGGCTTTTCTTTCTGGCTAAGCAAATCTTTCTTTTTTGGTTTCTGCCGTATCTTGCCTAGGGAGAAGAGGGAAGCATCTGTGTTATTGCTTGCTAAACAACTCCAGTGTGCCCAGCCAAGCCACAGGAGCAAATTTGAAACAGGGGAGAAAATTCACCAAGATATTTGGGCTCCAAGCCTGGGCTCCACTTCATGCAGCAGCATGTCTTCCCACCTCCTTTCCCTCACCCCAGCTGTCCTTCACCTACAGACAATATCACTTACTCTTTATCTGAATCTACTGCAAATTTCAAGGTGCTGTTCACCTTACTGATGTTTATACACAAAATCCCTTCAGACCAGTCTGTGACCATGTGTTGCCTTCTCTGTCTATGGAAAAAGAGAATTCCTGTGTCAGTCCTGTCAGCTGAATGCTAAGACTTGACTGACTGTCCTTCAAAAGATTGCAGGGGTTGTCTGGATAGAAAGGACACTTATCTGTTTATAGGGTTTTTTTAAATTAAAATAAATTAAATCATTAATTTTATTTTGTTACATTAAATTCAAAACCTTGAAGCCAGAGGGTGGGAAAACTGGCATGGGAATGAAACTTGTAAAGTGGAGTGGAAAGGATTATACTCCCTTTAAAAAGGAAAAGTCAGCTGTAAAGATTTTGATAACTGCTCTAACTGAAACTGGATAAAATTGCAAAATAACAAAGAAACTGCTAAAAGTAGCTTTTGCCTTCAATCTTTCATGTTATGCTGTGAACTCCTCAGGAATTGCAGTACCTAAAGTAGTGCTTTCAAGCTGCCCATGATGAATTGAAGGGAAACTTTTACAGGAATACTTTCAATATAAATCACTAAATAATTGTCCTCCCTTAGCCTTAGGTAAGGCAATAAAGCAACTCAGTGTAGAATAAGGGAGGTTCAAATCAGCTGTTGACAGAAATGTCTCTGTTACATCAGCTGGCAGAAGATGTTCTCCAAAGTGACCATCTGCAGATGTTTTATTGCACAGTGATTTCTGCACAACAAAGTGAGGAGAAACTTCTGAGCATTTTCATAGAGTATTGAGAACCTTCAGCTCAATTCTCTCTCTGTGAGAGCACAGTCTCATGGTTACTACAAACCTCCAAAGCAGATCAGGGTTTCACCTGGTCATAGCTACATCTGGGGCTGGCCTTTCCCAAGTAAAGAAGTTGCCACTTAGCTGAAATTCTTTATAAGAACTTTTCAGGAGTTAGCTCCTCTTTTAATTATTCAATATTGCAGCAGGCAGAAAAATGATTGTGATTTATATATCAAAACCTGGAATAAAATTGCCCAGTGTTCATCTATTTTGCTTTCTTCTCTTTGCCCCAAAAGCTGTTCTTTAGCCAAAACACACAACTTGTTCTTATTAATTAGTTAGAACTTCTGAGCATTTAACTGGATTTCTCAATTCTGGACATCTCCTTCTACCTATTATTTTAAGCTCCTGAAATTCAAGGAGAAGAAAGGAGATAGAATTAATTACAGTCTTTGGCTAGGAGGATTAGCCACAGATGTTGGATCATTATTATTGTACTGTACTTGGGAATGACAGAAGGATTGTGTGGAGACTGATGGCATCTGGGAAAAGAAACAGGAAAGTTTGAATCATAAAAGAAATTTAATTCTTTTTTATTTTTACTCTGAGGAATAACAAAAATAATGATAATAAATAGGCTTATATAAAGAAGGAAAAATTAAAGTGACAACCTATGCAGCCTCCTACTACCTGGGGTCATTACATGTCATCTTGGTCATTTAGTGGTGTGGGCCTTTGCTTGTCACAGAGTAACACACCAAGAGCACTTCCCTTTCTCCTACCAGCAAAGCATCTTAGATCTCTCAGATGTATCCTAGGGTCTCTCACTTCTCCCCACCTCTTGCCTTAGAATCATAGAATCATAGAATCATTTGGGTTGGAAGGGACCTCTGGAGGTCATCTAGTCCAACCCCCCTGCAGTGGGCAAGGACATCCCCAACTAGATGAGGTTGCCCAGAGCCCTGGCAAGCCTCACCTTGAATACCTCCAGGGATGCCTTACACCCTCCTACCCCTGCACAGGTTGTTACTCTTGCACTAACAATCTTCAGTATCTGTTTTGGGCCAAGATCTATAAATTACTGTTGCCAGAGTGAACTGGAAGTACTGTGTGTTTTCTTTCACTGTATCACACATTGGACATACCTTTGGGAAAACACTTGGCATGCAGCAAATGTGAAGCAACTATTTAAAAGCTACTGCAGACAACACTCACTCCCCAGATTTTTCAGAGGCAGAAGGGCTCCCTGAAGCCCCCAGCACAAATCCACACAAAAATGCACTGCTCCATCCTAGAATGCCTTCCTGTAGGTGTAAACATAATGGATTGAAATTGCACCAGGGGAGGTTCAGGCTAGACATTAGGAGGAATTTCTTTGCTGCAAGGGTTGTGAGCCATTGGAACAGGCTGCCCAGGGAGGTGCTTGAGTCCCCATCCCTGGAGGTGTTTAAGAGACAGGTAGATGTTGCATTGGGGGGCATCATTTAGTAAGTTGCTAGGGCTAGGATAAAGGTTGGACTGATGATCACCAAGGTCTCTTCCAGCTGGAACTGTTCTATGATTCTGTGATTTATTTAGAGGGACCAGTATTCAGACTCATTCTGTCAACTTACCTTTCTTTTCCTACACTCTGGCACAAACAAAAGGCAAAAGGTGTGCTTTCCTGTCTGTAAAGAATTCCTTGGAATATGCCCATCCCAGGTGTGTCTGCATGGCTAACAGCACTCCCTGTAAAACCAGTCCCCTTAAAGAGTTGCTTGGATGTTTTACAAATCCAAACTGGGCTTTTGAGAATCTCTGCTCAATTAAAAACCATCTTGCCCTCTATATGCAAATAGTCTCTTCTCAAGCTAACTCCTTTGGTAGTATAAATTGGCACAATAAGCAGGGAGGCTGGTCACAATTAAGGATTATAGCCTGTGTGTTGTTGGATTGTTCTTCTGCCCATTGTAATTATGACTGGTAACCTCATTCAGCACCTGGGCATAATCCATAGCACTGTGAGCTCAAAGATTATTTTTCTATTGAATGAGCTCAATTAGTTTTGCATTTAGCTCTGGTAGTGGTTTGCCATTTTTACAACTAGTAGAGATTAAAAGAAAAGGAAAAAAATCTAATGTAGACAAGGCCAAAGTGACTAACATCAGAAGCCTGATCATTTGTCACCTATGGTCACTCGAAACCATTCTTTCTTTTACACACTGTAATTTCAGATAGACTTGTGTAAACACTGTAAAGATTTATTTTCTCAAAATATCAGAACCACTTAGCATGAGTCACAAGTTAGATTTCAGGCAGATAATTTTCTTCTAATAGATTTTTGGGTTAACAAGATAAAAATTAACATGAAAATGATTATGTGCTGACTGAAGGAAACCTGGTTTTATTTTGTTCCCTATTTGTTTTACAAGGGAAGTCTTCAAATATCTTGCAGGGGCAAAAATATTTAAAGTGTTTGCACATGTTTCCCATTTCCATTTTATAGGATTCATTCACAGTCAGCCAAATGTATCTCTCCCTCTTTTTTTTTTTCTTTTGATACACTTCTTAATTAGTCTTAAAGGGTCCAAAGGTAATTTTTTCTGTCTGCCTTTTTATTCCAGACATACAAAGTGGCAAGCAATGCTAGCAGTTAAGTCATAAGGCTCTAAAACCAGTGCTGGATGTGCCTCAAAGGATTATGGGGTGTCCTATGATTTGCTCTTTCTACTTAGTATAAAGCAGCAGAGTGGAGATCTAAGGCCTGGGAGTCATTGTGAGCTGAAGTGACTGTGCTTGGATAATGCAGATTGGCCTGTTACTGCCAAATCCTAGCCCCTGTGAAGGCTTTGCCACTGGGATCAGCATGAAGCTCCATCTTCAAAGGGCTGCACTCTGAAATGAGTACTCTCATCATGACAGACTCCCAAGTGTGCAGGGAAGCTGAGGAGGTTTCAGTTCCTCTCCTTCTCCATGGTTAGACCCTGCAAGTTCTCCATTACATGACAGGAAAGAGGACAGGCTCTTTCACAGACCTCTGTCTCCAGAGCAGCTGTGTCCAGTTTGCAGTGCTACCAGAGGCAAGGGCACCACGACATGATCCTTTTGTGTCCAAAGGAAGGTCAATAAAGCTGGTTGAAGAGTCTAGAACACAAGTCTTATGAGGAGTGGCTGAGAGAACTGGGATTGTTTAGCCTGGAGAAAAGGATACTCAAGGGAGATGTCCTCACTATCTACAACTCCCTGAAAGGAGGCTGGAGCAAGGTGGGGATTGGTCTCTTCTGTGCTACTAATAGGACAAGAGGAAATGGCCTCAGGTTGTACTATGAGAGGTTTATATTGGGTATTAGAAAAAAAAATCTTCCCTGCAAGAGTGGTTAGGCATTGGCCCAGGCTGCCCAGGGCAGTGCTGGAGTCACCATCCCTGCAGAGGTTTAAAAGACATGTAGACATGGCACTTGGTGACATGGTTTAGTGGCATGGAGATGTTTGGTCTGTAGTTGGACTTGATGATCTTTGAGGTCTTTTCCAACCTCCATGATTCTCTGAGAGGTGCTGTGTAATGCCAGGAGCTCTTTGCTTTTAAGAGCCCCTCTTTGCTTTTAAGAGCCAGTGTTTAAAAATATTTAGGCACCTTGTTTTGGTGGAGTTAAGTATTTTTTCTCTTTTTAAAATCTGATCCAAGATAGGTACAGACAAGGGTCATACAGCTGACCTTAGTGATTGGAAAGTAATGCACAAAGGATTGCCTGTGCTCTGAAGCACCAGGACATTCTGGGTCCCACTGCTGTGCCCTAAAGTACCAGCTCATCCTTGGGCTGTCCACACTGGCTGTCCAATATGAACTTTGTAACCACAAGTGCTTAAGACAGTAAATACAATTTAACATGACTCAAGGTCTCTTTGCTGATGAATGTTCCTGTGGCACGACTATCAGGGCAGAACTGAGCATTTTTAAGGAGAATCTTATCACAGTGATTAAAGTTGCTTTGTGTTTTGCAAAGTGATCTTTTGGTATTTTTCCATCATCAGAGTTTCAGCACCACAGTGAATTCTCTCCTATTTCAGCAGTGAAAGGAAAGATTTAAAGTTAGGGACTGACTAGACTGACCTTCTCCTCTTTGCTCAGCATTATGTTCCCCTCAGAAATCCATGAAGAGTTATTTTTTAATTTTTTAAATTATTTAATCCCAAATTAAGTCAACATCATTTAAGGCTGATGAGTAAGTCTTGACTGCTGTTGATGTAAATGAAGCAGGAGTAACTAGTACTTCACCAGGCAGAACAAATATACTTAGTCATAACTAGGGAAAGTAAATAAAAATCAAAATGAAATGCAGCTGTTTTCAGGAGATCTCTGATGGGTTAAAACTGGGATCAGAAAGTTGCTCGTCTGCTGGTGTAAATCAGCAGATCTCTTTTCAAAGTGGGCAGAATTTCAGCAATTTCTGTCCAGAACAAGGGCAGAAGGCCATATCTGCCTGGAATTTATCTGCCTAATTTGTCTACCTCAGGACTCACACAAGGCAGTGATAGTGAAGCCCTGCTTGGGTCAGTTCATAGGGGAAATCAGTCTCTGACCCTCGACAGTGGAGTGGGTTCAAAGCATAGATCTGTGGTTGCACTGAAGGATATGAAAGAGCACATGGGCATCCTTGTGGTCCTATGCAGCAAAACATTTCAGTAGAAGACCAGCACACTTAGCAGTTATCCCTGAAGGCAGCAGCAGCCAAACCATGGCAGCATCACCAGCCTGGCATCAGCAGAGAACCCTTTCCTTGGGTTACACCAGTTTCTCCTCATTGAGTTTGGAGTCTCCCCTACCAATTCTACAACAACCTTCAGAGGCAACACCTGAATCCTGCTTGTCCTTCTTTCTTCTCTTGGACCATTCTCAGCAGTGACTGCAGAGGTTTCACTAAACATGTCAGATTAAAGGTATAACCAGACGAATAAATGCAGTCCATCTGAGGGCATGTTTCCTCTCACACGTTCAGTGGCTGTCAGCATCTTGAATAGGATTCAGAAACATGTCCTTGAAGCTGGCTGGAATGTAGCTTAATGTATCAGGGGCAGCATTAGAGAAAGGAGAAAAAAGGAGGGGGGAAGCTTTCATGGAAATGTACCCTCCTGCCTTTCCTCTCTAGTACTGCATTTACTGCAAGCCAGAAATAAACAAGCTGTATGAGCAAGGAAATGGTAACCTCCAGCCATCTCACTCTGCTTGAGAGTTCAGTGGAGCAGTTTCTGGTGTAATTTCTATATCCTGGGAATTTTTTCACACTCCCTTCAAAGCTGCTTTTTGTTTTTATCAACAATTTATTTATAGCAAGAGGTGGTTCCTTTTGAGCATTTCTAACTGCCAGATTCCAGCACTGCACAGGGCTAGCCTTTTGTTAATATTCCTGGTTTAAAGGGAGACTGAGGCATGGGATTACCAACTGACATTGCTGTCTCATTCGTGCTCAGTTCTTCTCACTGCATGTTTCTCTTTGCACAACACATCTATCTAGGAATAACTCATCATTCCTTGATGAAGGTTCTGTCTTGATCCCAGTGCAGTTCCAGAGCAGCCAGTCTGATCTGACCCTTGCTGTGTCTGCATTAAGCTTGCAAGAAG
Organism: Bucco capensis; assembly: GCA_013396975.1. Lineage (NCBI taxonomy): Eukaryota > Metazoa > Chordata > Aves > Piciformes > Bucconidae > Bucco > Bucco capensis. The sequence continues at coordinate 242,427 of VWZO01022078.1, read as the reverse complement.
AAAGGTCTTCTGCAGGCCAGTGATGAGGTTTAGTCCCTTCTTGAGCAAACAGATGCTCTGGGCTCACAGGAGAGTCCCAGAAGGAAGGTGAACTGAGCACAACACAGCAGCAGCAAAAATGAGCAGCATTTAAACTCCTCCTAAGCTGCACTTTATCATCAGTATGGAAAACCAGCAATTTCACAAGAGGAAGGTTGGTTTAAACATGCAAATATTGAACTGTGCTTTTGGTTGCTGCTTTTTTCTTTTTTAGGCTTAAAATATCTACTTGTTTATTTACCCTCAATGCTTTAATTTAAGGAAACTAGTTAATTCCAAAGTCTTTTGAAGTCTTTTTTCTTTAATTCCAGAGCTGAACACTTTCCAGTTACATTGCACCATCCTGCTCTGAAACCCATCTGGGGTTGGGGTGGGTAATCTGGAAGCCCATCCAGAGAAATTCAAGTAAATGAGCTGTATGGGATACCTAATTACTTCTGCATTTATTGCCTTTCATCCACAGGCATTTGTAGGAAGACAAAGTGCTGTGTTACAGTGAAAGAAAAAACCATACAGGCTCCTGTGCATTGTAGGGTACTTAAAATATCTCCTTAAAATGTAGATTTTGACTTTCTGCCCAGCACTGCCTTGAAAGTTTTGCCATTAAAACCTAATTGCTAAGTAAATGTTCGCTCAGGATTTCTCAGAGGACAGAGAGAAAGTGACTCAGTGCTTAGTTTAGTGTCATTTTTTGCTCCTGGTAATCTGCTCCTTTTATTTTTTATGTGACATTCTTTCAGTTGTAAGCTACTAATCTTCCATCTTGGAATGGACTGCACCTCTTTGAAACCAAGGGGGGGAGGTAAAATGTGTTAGGCTTCCAAGGGTTATTTACCACTTCCCAAGCAAAAGATGGATTTCCCTTCTCTGGGGTCACTGGCACCATCTTTTTTCCCTAAATGTTCCTGACATGTCACAAATCACTGCTTCGTTACTGACTTGGAAATGGGCTCTTCTGTGTCTCTCCTGAACAGATTGGGAAGCTGGTGGCTCAGACCCAGAAATGAACCCAACACTGGGGTATGAGAAACATTCAGGGCTCATGGATTTTTGTTTATTTAATAAGATGTATGGAATTAATGAAGTTATGCTTTAATATGATAACCCCCTTCTGTGACTTTGCGAGCTCTATACCTGGGGAAGAGGTTAGTGCCATCAGGCAGAGTGCCCCCAAAAATGTCACTGGGCACTAGCTCAAGGCAAATACAGACACGTGCTGCTGAGAGACAGCAGCAGCTCCCTCCTCATTTTGGGGCTACAGAGCTTCTGTCTGTTGCTGAGCTAGGGAAGCAACAGTTTGCACTTTTCTCTGAGGTACCTGTTGAGGGGAATCTCAGGAAAATCCATTTAGGAGGGGGAAGATAAACACCAGTGCCATATGCCAGCATGGGCATGTCACTGCCCAGCTAACAGGTATTTGCACATATACTGCATGAGGAGCTGTGAAGTGCAGAGCTTGCTGAGATGAACAAATTCAGCCTCCTCAGATCTTCTTGCAATTCACAGTTAAGACTGTGTCCTGCAGCACCTGGTCAGTGTGGGGCTCTGGACTGCAGCCGCTGTGTGGAAGTTCTACCAACCCACAAAGAGAACATTACAAGGTATGACATTACTTAAACCTCCTGCAGTTTGCTCTCCAAGGGGAATGCTCACATGTGTTTTCTCTCCCTCGTTCCATAACCAGTGTTGAATCCTTTTCTGATTACTCCTTGCAAGACATATAAGTCAACAGAAGTTAGCCTGAGGATGCAAGCTACTAAAGGTGCCCAACATCACAAAAATCCTTAAAGGGAAAAGATAATGAATGAATCTCTGTTGCCTTCCCTGCTAACTAGTTTGCTGATGCAGCAGAGCCAGGAGAAGTCACTAATATCTCCCTCCCTGGGGCTGGGGCACAGACCTTCCCCCACCACATGAAGGGTTCTGCCACATGACAGATGAAAAGCAAAGGCAGGGTTTTCTTTGTAAAAACAAGAAATAAAAAGAGGCCTTAGTTTGATTTCTTGCTTTACCTGGGAAAGGAGCCTGCATCTCCTGTATCTTGCACAGTTCAGGTCTTCATGATTTGTAAGCACCAAGTCCTCAGTTAAAACTAGTCATAACAATGAAGCTCTATTATATTTCACAGTAGATGCTTATCTAAGTGAAATGCATAGTACTCCAAAGCAGCAAGATTTATTATTTGCTGTTTATTTGATCTTATGGATAATTGCTTAATTAAAGCAATTAGTAGCTGCTTTCAAAACCCAAAATCATTACTAAGCTATCATCCAGTGAGCAGTTACTCCAACCATAGTACCTTCTTTTGCACTTTGACAGTGCCAGCCCAGGTTGCACCATAAGGTACATCTTCATACAAGGCAACCATAGCTGTGTACAACTGGATTCTGGGACATAAAGCTGATACTGCACTGTTTGTGGCATCCACATAACTATTGTTATTCAATTATAGCCTGATCTGAGTTTGGCATGAGGTGGGAAATGGTTTTTGAAGTGGAAGTCTTAAATATGTGGAAGTCTTTCTGGTATTTGCTAGTCAATTCGAGCTTTGAGTGATATTTTGGCTTGTTTTCTATAAGGAATTCTTCATGGCTATAGTAAATTCATCTGAGTTGTTTCTCTTGAGAAAGTACTAATACATATACACACAGATATATATGTAGTTAGGCCAGAACCAAGACATAATGCTTTGGAAGGACATTCTGTGGTGGAAACCTATGTCAAGGATACAGTGGGGATTACAGAAAAATGACTTAGTCAGTTGAAAAACTTGTCAGCCAGAATGTAAATAAGCAGAGGGTCCATATCCTAAAGGGAGAAAAGGAAATTGAATTCATTTATGGCTTCACTGTTGAACCCTCCCACAGCACAGGAAACAGTAGGCCATGTAATACTTATAAATACCTATCTGACTTCAGGTTCTCTCTCAGACAGAGAGCAAAAAATAAAATAAAAATTGTTCCCCAGGGAAAAACATGATCTTTGCTCCCTGCTTGAGTTGTCAGTTTTGACAGAAATGGTACAAGCTCATTAAATTTTTGTTCATTTATTTTGTCTGATTCAACAAGTGCCTGTCACACGAATGGCTCAGTGAGACAGGCTTTGCTTTGCTGTAGGCTTCCCAATCCCCTTCCCCTCTGAAGCACTATTAAGCTGATGCAGGCAAAGTGGACCTGTTGAAGTCAAATAAATACAAAGAGCATTTAAGTTCACTTCTCTCTCAGAGCTTCAGCTTCATTAGTCTGCTCCAAAGGGGACCCAAACTTATTCCAACTTAAAAACTTCTAATATGGGAGAATGACTGTTCTCGTCTGGTCAGCTGCTTATGTTAGAAACACAGAATCACATAACAATTAAGGCTGGAAGAGACCTCTAAGATCATCAAGTCCAACTGTCAACCTATCACCCACCACTCTGCCACTAAACCATGTCCCTAAGTACCACACCTACATGTTTCTTAAACCCTTCCAGGGATGGTAATCCCACCACTGCCCTGGGCAGCCTGAGCCAATGCCTAACAACTCTTTCTGTGAAGAAATTTTTCCTAATATCTAATCTAAACCTCCTCTGGTGCAACTTGAGATCAATATGAAGATGCAGTAGGTAAAGGACAAAATACAATTCCGTTCTGCAGCTGTCCTAGCATTTGTGTTAAGCCTGGAATAACTGAGCAGTCAGAACTCTGGCTGGATCTTTCCAGCCTATGAACCATTTTGAGATCTAAGAATTGTCTCACATCAGGAAAAAAAAATGAGCTTTGTGAAGTGAGTTTTCACAGAATAAGTGCAGGAAGAGACTGCAAGACCTGATAGCTTGGTATTGATCAGGACAGCAACCCCTTGATTGCACAACACTTGCTATGAGGCTGCCATGCAGAGGAGTGCTGTAGGCACTCAACTGGGATACCTGTTTATTTCTGCCTCAGTTAAATATTTATTATTTGGGTAAAGCAGTGTCTCATTTTATTTCTGTTGAGATTTTAAGCTTCTCAAGTGCCTTTTACAGTGCCATGTACACTGACTACTATATGCCTCTGAAATATTCACAGTGAGCTTCAATTTTTTTGTTCAGAATAACACTCTGGAACTATTTTGATAAAATATTAGAATGTTGTATTTTTTCACTTCTGACATGAAACTCAGGATTCAGAGTGTGTCTTTGGACCCAGCATGTTCAGCAGGACTGACCCAGAACCTACCTCCCACATCAGTGTTAATTAAGGAGACAAAGGTGACTAGCAAAGGGCACTTCCCTCCTCAGGCAGCTCAGATATCACTTTCCTGTTCTGTCAGGAGAAAACACCTATGCTTTCTGCAGGGAGATCCATTTGATCAAATGATTGGCCACATAATTATTAATATTACTAATATAGTTCTTCAATTCTGTAGTTTTAATTGCCATGCCTGGGCAGATGGGGAAATAATGCACACAGCTCCTCAGCCACCCGGAGCTGTCGCTGCCTGCTTCAACATGCTGCCATTTCCATGCTGCATTCTCCTGTGATTCTGTAAGTGCACAGCCAGCTCCAAAGAAAGCACTGTGCAGTCTGATTGTTCTGAGATAATCAGTTGAGGAAACAGGTAAAAGACAAACCCTGGAGGGATTTTTTTTTTTCTTTCTGTTTTTTTATAGCCTGTCTCCTGTGAGGGGTATGCACTTTGCAGGCCTTTCACAGTTCAAAACACTTTTAATAAACATTCATAAGAGGCAAAGTGTGGCTGGGTTTGAAGCCAGAGGTAATCAGATTGGAAAATGAGATAAGCAATTAGCAGAACTGCTCCAAGTACCAGCTGAAAGGAAAAAAGTGCATCTCCATCAGGCACCCGCAGACATCAGCTGTAACCTACAGATGTTCCCTTGCTCAGATTCAGTCTGTTTACATAAACATCCAACACTCATTCCAGAAGGGCTTTGTGTTGTGTTATCTTGTTTAATGGGTAATTGCTGTATTAAGGGATCTGCAGGTTTAAATTAAAGCTCTAATTCTTTTTGGCATTAAAATCCCAAGGTACGTGACTTTACACTCATAAAGCACTGGCAGTTCCAAGCCCTTTTTTGTCCAACAGGAATGTACCTGTAGCACATGCTGCACTTTGCATCAACTCACAGTGCTGCAGCAGAGGGCATGAAAACCAGCCAGAGATGGCAGGAGTGTTGAGTCACATCAGGGAGGAAAGGTTGTCATAAAAACTCAGCAAGCTGCATCAGGAGCAATGTTGTTAAAACTCTCAAGTGTGTACACAGCAATTACCTCATGATGCAAACTTTCTCACACATTTCATAACATTTCTATCATAGCAGCAAGAATTGAAGGATAAATTTGCTGGAGATCCCCAGGCACCTAGAGGTGAAGAGTTATTCTCAGTGGCATTTGCAAAACTTCCCACGAAAATTAGCTGATAGGAGTTAGGAACCTGATTCACTTTGTGGCTAAACATAAATGTGCATTTATCTGCATTTTGAACATCTCAACATCTAGCAAAACATAACCTATGTTGTCTTCCAGACCTATCCATTTTCTCTTTTTATTTGTTTCATTTTCTCATCTTTTGGACTCAGATTACTGCATCAACTTTGCCAGCATTAAAGTACTGTCTCTTCTCCCATGCTACAGATACTCCCAGAGGTGCTCACACTGCTGGCATAACTGATCCAGGTAGATGGATGAAAAGTGTGGCAAGGAACTCACTGGGCTGGGAAGCTATTTATAGTACAGGATTACTCAAATCTTCAGAGTTTACTCCATGAACATCATGGGATGGTGAATATTCCTCCAGGAAGAAGTATCTTTAAAAAGCCTGTGACACTCTTTGCCCATCTTGTATCTCCTATTTCCCCAGAGTTCCCTCTCTATTCATACTATAGGATCTGTGCACATAGCATAAAAATGTTGTGTTTGAAAATGTAAAGAGAAGGTCAGCCTTTAAAACAGTAGAACAGGGAGCTGAGCTGCTCCTTGTATTCACTCAGATATGCTCCTGGGACAGGACAAATGTGACTTCTGCTGTTTGCAGAGAGTTAGTGGAGCTGTATGAGCAATGAAGCAATAGTGAGCTGGAAATATTGTTGAACCATTGCTTTGCATCTTTCTGCCAACATTTGGCAGATGCTGTTAAAAGATAATGTTGAAATTTCAAAGCTGGGGGGAAAAAAAGTCACACAGGGTTTTTGTGATGTCAGAGGAAGAAGGAAGCCAGCTTGAAATGAAGGTCTGCTCTCAGGCTCTAATCTTGTAGACACCTACTTAACTTTAAGCCAATTAAATCAATGGACTACTTAACCTTTGCCTACAAGAGAAAGGATTTGCCAGCACAGTTTATATTAGTGCCCCAAACCAAATAAGCAATCCTCAAAAAAGCACTCTTCTTTCAGCAAAACTGTATCTGCCCATGGTGTCATCAGTATAAAAACATGGCCATATACTGTTGAAGAAAAGCTTTCCTTGAAGTGACATCAGGAAAACAATTGTTTCTGTCAGAGTCAGTCCTAGACATTTAAAAATGAGCAAACAAAGGATTTGGAGGATGAAGGCTTGAGTTTACAGAGCAAGCCAGCTTGCCCAGAAGCAGTAGTTGAGGGCATTTTGCTCCTGGCTCATATACATCCACATGCTTAACAAGCTGGGCTGCTGGAAGCACAGAGCAGTGGGCAAGGCCAGGGCTCTAGCTCTGTCCTAGACACATTCCCCTAAGCCTCTTGGGGCTTCTAGTTTGGCCTCTAGCCTGTGGCTGGTGTTCCTTTGTGAAATGTCTCCCAGGGATGCCTATTCCCCTGCTAACAGAAAGGTTAAAGTCAGTCCCCAGAGAGGGCATATGAGAAAAGGATGGGATGAAAGACACTTCTGGCTATTTGCTTTTGTCAGTTTGTTAATACCTGAAAGTGCCTTGCCACGACTGTGTGTGTGTGGAGGTGCTGGTGTTCTGCAGAGCTAGTTAGAGAGCAATGTTGCGTGCTAACTTTAATGAAACCCAGGGCTCCACTGAAACAGCACCAATGGTCTAATAACACGTTACATCATTTGTCACTGGACACATTGAGAGTATGTCACTGCAAAACCCTTTAAAAGCCAAGATGTAAGTGGTGTGGAGACAACCATGGCCTCAGCAGGGTAAAAAAAAAAAAAAAAAGACAGTATCATTTATAAATGTTTTTATGTCTAATATTTACATTTAGAACATTTAAATGTAGAAAGGAAAAAAGAAAGCCTACACTTAACATCTTCCCAGATGGTAACAACATCTGTCTAGATGTCAGCCCAGGGATCTGACATTTTATGGGTAAAGGGGAGCATTTCAGTATGTCTTTTTTTTATCTTTCTTTTTTTTTTCCCCCAGATTAATTGTCCTGCACGTTGGTCCCATCACTCTTTGCTCTGGACCATGTGGTCATATGTCATTAACCTTGGAGACCAAGAGCCTAAGAAAGTGGAACCATATGTTCTTAGCAAAGATAAATAGTAAATAGGGCTGCCTGCAAGAGGGTTGTCAGTTTGTGAGGATGGGGCTGATGTGTTGGGATTTCTACCTTAAAAAGAACACAAATACATTTTGGTGGCAAAGCATGTGGGCAAACATGCACTGATGTGCAAAACCTAGGAGCTCCATTGTCCTCTGGCAAAGCAGCTCCTGCATCTAAAGGAGGGCTTGTGGGGTGTGCATGCCAGCTCTGCCTCCTGCTCTGAGGGAGGGGAGGCGAAGATATTCTTTCATTACCATGTTGAAATGATGTGGAATACTGCAGGCAAAGTTCCCCATCTTTCAGCACAGGGTCACTCTGAGCCACCACCATCTGTAAAGGCCTCTCTGTCCATCTCTCCCTTGTGCAGCTTGATCTCTATAAACTAGTTCTTCTAAATGTCTTATTTCCTGTCAATTTAATGTGATTTAAAGGTGTGGTTTTCTTCTGTGCCAATTCTTTTTTGGCTGTCATCATTTTGAGCCAAATGAGAGGTTTCCTTTCAGTTCAAGGTTGCTATGGAAGCTCTTTTGGAGGAGACATGAAAAGGCAGGGAGTTGGTAGTTTGTTCTTCTGTCTCTTACCCAACACCTCAGTGTAATCTAAGGAAAACCAGGAAAATATGCACAGGCTCATGGCTGGCTGATGAGACAGGCTGAATTATTTCTTTCTTGCCAGGTTTCATTCTGATTTTCTGTGTATTTGGTGGTAAAGCCTGAGCCCTCATTTCCAGACAAGAGCAGGGTTATTGCATCCTAAAAAGCTGATATATTTCGATAGTAGTACAGAGTGAGTAGATATATGTGCCAATGAGATACTTTTGTAACAAAATATCAACTTGTGTGGATTATTTATCATGAAACAACACCTGTAGAGAATTATATATGGTGATACAGCACTGGAAAGAATTTGGGCTGAATATCATATCTTGCAGATTTGCTCTCATCCCTTTGAACCTCATTGCAGACATGTTACTAAATTTATCTACTCAAGGAAGAAACTTTGTAGCCCCAAATCATCACAGAATCATAGAATCCTAGAATGGTTTGGGTTGGAAGGGACCTCTGGAGCTCATCTAGTCCAACCCCCCTGCACTGGGCAGGGACATCCCCAACTAGAGCAGCTTGCCCAGAGCCCTGGCAAGCCTCACCTGGAATACCTCCAGGGATGGGAACTCAACCACCTCCCTGGGCAACCTGGTCCAGTGTTCCACCACCCTCGTGGAGAGGAACTTCTTCCTAATGTCCAGTTTAAATCTACTCCTCTCCAATTTAAAACCATTGCCCCTTGTCCTTTCACTCCTCCTTTCCATGCACAAGCCCAAGCAAGATCCAGATAGCTATATTAGATATATTAGATAGCAGGTCAGAAGGGACAATGGGGTTGATAAGCTGATGCTTGACTAAAGGCAGTTTGGTCCTGCCTGAGAGCTCAGCACAATACCACGTGGGCAGGCTACCACAGCAGCCAGGCTCCCAAATCCTACTTCCTGTTTACTGTTGTCTTTACATAAACCAGATTAACTCAGCCTAGAACAACACACATTTGTGGTAAATATCCACAACATGTTTGTTTGGATGAACAGCCTGCTGAGGAATAAAATAGCACAAGCAGCCACTTATGGCACCAAGGACCTACAAAAGGCACAGCCTGTAGAGGTCCCAACCTGGAAAGCTGCTAAGACTAGAGCAGTTTTATGTATAAACAGTGTAGAACACTTACCACCACCTTTGCTAATCCTGTCTAGCACCTAAAGGTCAGCAGGCTGCTGGGTTTGACCAACACATCCCATCCTAGGTTGCCTTGCAGGCAGTCTTTGCTTGTTTTATTGCCATGGGATGTGATCACTACTGCATTTCTGATTAGGTGCAAGTAAGAAAGATCTGCCAACAGATTTGCTATGGAAAAGACAAGATACATGAGACTAGTTCTGATCCACATGTAACCTCAGGCAAGGTGAATATGAGGTCCCTCTGTCCACTCTTGTCCTGTCATTCTGGGGGCAGCCTGGTCTCTAGATGCAAGGCTGTCTGGGATACAGCCTGGAATGCCAATCCTTCCTGCAGCTGCTCTGCTTTCTGTGGGAAGTCAATCCACATTTGTTTCTTTTCTTTGGATGTTTCATGTTGCAGGCAGGCCAGAGAGGTCTACTTTCATTGTGAACGTGCCTCTTCCTAACCCCAAAAGTTTCCCTACCATGGCTGTTGTCCCCAACATGGCCAAGGATGTCTGCTATGATGCTTTGATGGAAATACCACATCTGGGAAGCAGTGGTGATCTGGGCTTATCAGGTTTCCCTGGGCATTCTCGGATATCCTCTGTCGACTTTGCTGGGCTGCTGGTTGCTTCTCGTAACACAGCTAATTTGATCATATTTAGCATGCATTCTTCACACATGATCTTATTACAATTCAGTGCTCTTGTTTTTGCTTATTCAGGCTGACCTTAGGCATCTCCTGCCATCCTCTGCCATGGTCAAGACCTCCCAGCTTGTTGCCTGGTGGCCCCCAAAGGAAGGTGTGAAGATTAACAGCCTAGAGGATGTATTTAATGAATGGCAGCAAGGGATTAGTGACACAGTGTCACCTTTCATGGCCTCTTTAAGCAGGCGAGCTGACACCCGTTTATTTTTGTTTGCACTGTTGAGTAAACTCTGGAAACAGACTGGATTTACAGTCTCTGCTCCCCCAGAGAGAAGTCTCCTCTTGTCCACCAGCCTTTGCTTGGGGTGATGATAACACTGTTAAGCTCTCTCCCACCTCTCTCCCAGGGGAATCCTGGTCCTTAAAGTTTCATGGCCTTCTCCTTACTGCTAAAGATGCAGGAGGAAGGGGTTGTGCTGGGGGAGAGATGGACACATAGAAGGTCTGACTGACAGCTCAGGTTTCCAACTGTCCGTGTCCATCAAAAACCAGACCCACATTCCCTGCTCCTGCCACCTGCAAAACAGCTCCTCTGCCTGGCCAAGGCTTAGCTACTGGCAGTACCAGGCCAGCCTACCTGCTGCCCTTTGGCCATCCCTCATAGACCCCACTACAAAATTACTTTGGAAAGGAAAATTCTGTCAATTAACTCTAAGGCTCCATTATGTAAATGCAGAAGGTTTCCTTACTGCAGAGCTAACTGCACTGCACTAGACAGGGAGGTTGTCTGACAAGAGTGAAAGGACAAGGGGCAGTGGTTTTAAATTGGAGAGGAGTAGATTTAAACTGGACATTAGAAAGAAGTTCCTCACCACAAGGGTGGTGGAACACTGGAACAGGTTGCCCAGGGAGGTGGTTGAGTTCCCATCCCTGGAGGCATTCCAGGGCTGTGGGCAAGCTGATCTAGTTGGGGATGTCCCTGCCCACTGCAGGGGGCTTGGACTAGATGAGCTCCAGAGGTCCCTTCCAACCCAAACCATTCTAGGATTCTAGGATTCTATGATTTATGGAGTTGCTTAGCCTTGTTCCACAGATTGACATCTAGAGCCAAACTCCCCCAGACAGCACTGGGCTTTGATGAAGCCTTCAGGGACCAATCTGAATGGAACAGGCTCCCCAGGGAGGCAGTCATGGCACCAACTCTCATGGCGTTTAAAAAGCACTTGGACAATGCTCTTAGACACATAGTGTGACTCTGGGGTTGTCCTGTGCTTAAATAAAAGTTGGACTCAATGATCCTTGTGGGTCCCTTCCAACTTGGGGTAGTCTGTGATACTGTGTGATGCTGTGATGACCTTGCTCCAGCAAAGTGTTCATGCACTTGCTTTATTTCAAGCAAGACATATATCAGTTTTGCTGGGATTGTGAAGGTGCTTCAGGCTTACTGCATGTGCTGTGCCCAGTGTTGAGCTTGACTGGGACATGTGGTCTTCATAACATGGTATTAGATATGGTTATCCCTCTACTGGCCTTGTAATGAATTCTGGGTGATTTCTAGTGTCTCTGCTTTCACATTATTCTTTGTGCTACAGAAATCCTAGTGCTGACCAAGTTTTTTCTTGATGGTTGCCTTACATTCTACTTTTCTTCATTTCACTTTGTTCTTCCCAGTACTCTCAACCTTTGCAGATCTCCTGAAGAAATCCACAGAGCAAATTTGACTGTGACACCCTTAGATTACATCTCAGTGCAACTGTTAGGGACACAGAAGAAAATATAGAAAGCAAAGGAAAAGGGTCAGTTGAGCAGAAAGTCCAGCTGCATGGATGGTGGGGTAAAGGAAAAGCTCCAGTTGGGGATGGGAATTTAAAGCTAGAAAGAATGTTTTGAACTTCATGTCCAGCAATAATCTTTGCTGCTGCTGATAAGTAAATACATTTTGTAGTGGTGGATAAACTGTGAAGGTTGTCTTTTCTAAGCAGCTTTTCATGGTAAATGTTGCAATTACATGTAAAATACAACGCAGAAAACAGTGTCTCCAAATAAGTGGCAAATCATATGGCTTTGATTTCTCTCCAGTTCAGGGAGTCTCCTGAGATCCTATCTTCCCTCATGTCAAGGACAGAGGCTGATATGTTTCCTTTTTTATACAGAAGAAAACAAACAGCTTAGAATCCTGACTGAGCAGTATTTCAGAGAAATGCTGTTCTGATTTAGCAGTGTTAGCTTTGATGTGTTTTTAAATGGATTTAAATTGTGCTCCTGAGCTTAGCTGATTATTTATATACTGGAATTCATTTTAATGAATAGCTTGTGATGCAGTGGAGACTTGAAAGTAAAACAAATAAACAAGAAGAATGCTCTTAAAGATACTTACTTAGTTTTTATGTATTTAATGCAAAATACACCATAGATGGAGAGATTAAAATCCTGACTGAGAGCTTCTGCTCATGACAATCACTGACAGAGGAAGCTGTAGGTAGTTCAGGTCTGAACCACGTTAGCACTGCTGTGTCAGCCTGAATCAACAGGTCCAGACTGAAGATGCCTCAGCCTGTCATCAAATGGTCCATAATCAGAGCAAGAGTGGGAGATGCAGGTTAGGACTGAGGTTTGTCAGCAGAGATGTGCAGGTTCAATTGGGAGATACACATCAGGCCAAATGCAAAGCAGGAGAGGTGCAGAAAGCTACTCCAGGACTCACTTTCCTGGCTCAAGGCAATGCAATCTGCTCCATTGTCTTACAAATTAATTTCCCCTTCACTTCACAAGTTTTTATCTTGCCTTTATTTTTTTTTAATCACACTTGCTATTATTTTTAAAGCAATTAAAACATAGAAACAAGACCCAAGGAAACACCCACTGCATTCCTGGGATGATCTGTCTGTGCTCCCTGCATTCCACCCCAGGCACAGAGATGGGAGGCAGCTGTATGCCAACACCACCACACTCAATTCCCACAAGGGAAAAAAACCACGGATAAAGTAGGATGATACAACCCAATTGCTTCCAATGAATACAAGGTCTGGAAAAAGTGCCCCCCCCCCAAGGCCTTTTTCCAAGTGCTGCTTCAACGAGGGTGTACCAAATGCCTTCCACTAACCAGGACAAACCTATGTTTAAAAAAAAGCCAATTAACATTGCAGAGACTCCGCACCCAGATTCCTGACGCTTGGCATTTCTGCACCTTGGATGCTGTGTGTCTTTGCAGATGGATTCCTGAGGCTTAACACCTTAATTCCTGAAATGAGCCCCAGTCCTAATTCCTGATTTTAGGAAAACAACATTCCTTTCATTGAATGAAAACATTTGTACACAGTTCATAAACTATCTTCCTGAGGGGTGGGAGGGGAGGGAGGCTGCAAGAGGAAAGCCTGCGAAGGCATGGCAGTGTAGCATAGAACTGCATTGTCTGCAAGGCTCTGATGCTGCTGGCTATAGGAGCCAGCTGCTGTTTGGGTAAGTGCTCTGTTCAAATAGTCAAATCCCCTGCTGGACAGGGCTGTGACCAAAACATTGCACAAATACTAATAAACATGTTGCATCGAGGTCTCTGGATCAGGTCTTTCATTTATCTCCGTCAGTAACAGACCCAGACTCAAACCCAGCAGCAGATCTCCCCTCAGAATCACCATCATTTGAGCATGTCCCAGTTTTTCTGACCCTGTGCTAGCACAGCTGAGGCAGCTCCAGATCTAGAGTCAAACAAACTTCATGAGGAGTAGAGCAAGCAAGACCTCGTTCCCCATCTGCTATGCCAGAAGGATATTCAAGTGGATATAGTTGCTCTGCAGTTGCTGTGCTGCTTATATTCTTTCTTCCATCCATGATGGGTTGTGGCTTAAAGGAGCCTGTGGTGAGACCAGCACAGTCTGTCTCCTTTGTGAGCCTGTAACAGCCAAGCCAAAACCAGTGTTTTCCCTCAGCAAGAACAGGGTGTCTCTCAGTTACTGATTTTGTATGATCCATAGGAGCCACAACTCCTCTGAGTGATCAGGTTCAAAGTGGCCAGTAAGTCCAAGCAATAGGTTTTATCAAGAGTGATGTGGACATACTCACAGGCATGTCTACCATAGTCATACTGAGGAATGGCAGGGCTTGGCTTGGAGCTGCATTTTGTATGGATTTAGGGAAAACTATCAAAAACATTGTGGCAAATTATTATATTGGCACCCTTGGGACACCACAGCAAAGTTACTGGTTCTCTGTTACCTTCTGACTCAGTCACAGACTCTATTATGATTTTATAAGGTGATCTTTCCATGGAGACTCTGGATATGGTGACTCTGAAAACCAATTCCATGTATGTGGTGGCTCATGAAATGGTCATACAAGATGACATGCAATTGGGGTAAAAAAGGAAAAGGGAAAAATAACTCAAATTAGATATCTAGACCATGATTTTTTATCAGTTCTCATCTCAAATGTCAAAGTAAACTTTTCTTACACCTTAGCTATGGTGGTTGATAAAATACATTGACTGATGGCTCACCCTTCAGAATCACAGAACCACAGAAAGTCCTGAGTTGGAAGGGGTTCACAAGGATCATCAAGTCCAACTCCTGTTGGACAAGACAACCTCAAAAATTACACCATGGTTCCTCCTGCCTCTTATAACTCTATGCTAAGAAAACATAGGTGAGAAGCAAGAGTGATGATGTTCCTACCTGCTTATAGCTCAGAGTTGTGCTCTGCTTCCCTGCTAGAGCTCAGCATGTTAGTGCACCTTGTCTCTCAGGCCTGGAAGCTCATAATCCACTCAGCATCCTGCCAAGAACCTCATCCCAGTCATTCTGTCATAACAAACAGACCTCTACCCCCATGGGCTGTGTAAGAGCAGCAAGAGTTGACAGAGAGACTGACAAAAAGCAAGCAGAGGAGACGAAGTGAGCTCCAGTGGGTTCTAAGATATACATATATTTTCTAGCCCACATTCCCTGTCACACTGCAGGATCCAGTCAATACACTGAAATCACAGTCCTGGGGAGAGGGGGGAAAAAAGAGAAGGAGAGAGAGGGAAAAATTTGATTCCGAATTGGAGGGATTAATGGTCAAAAGAATGTTCTTCTGGGAGTAATCTAAGTGTTATATTTACATTTGGCTTGGAATTATTTGCAGTGAGGAATTTCAAATGCAAATATTTGAAAAGCGTAACATGTAGAGAGACACTGTGGGCACTTCTGTTTCTGCTGAAAAAAAAAGGGGGGGGAGAAAAAATGGTTTTCTTGACTATTTTTTATTGGAATCTTAATGAGACCATAATTACAGCAGGAAAAAAAGGGGGGGGGATTGTAGCTGCTCAAGGTTTGCTGTTACTGTGCATATGGGCCCTGGGTTTGCAAAAGAAAAGAAAAAACCTAAATTTTTTAAAACTATTTATTTTCCAAAGCGGTGCAAGGGAGGGAAAAAAATGACTTAGCTAAGTAAGTCTTGTCCATTTATGTGCTTACTCTGTATTTTCTTTTTCTAAAAAAATATATATGAATAAATGTTGAAAGTAGGCATGTTCTGTTTGTCTTGGCTCTCTCCTTTATCTTGTTTTATTGTGTTACCCTTACAAGAGGTGCTCTAGGAACAGCACATTTTTCTGGATCTCTTCTGAGTTGACAGTGAAGTGAGCACTCAGGGTCTTCAGCTTCTTCTCTGTGTAGCTGCTTGTCTGTGAAGCTCACAGTGGCTGAACAATGACAAGAGGACTTGCACTTCTCTTGTTCTTCAATTCTTCTCCCACTCTGGGAGCAGCCCCATATGCAGACTTCTCCTGGGACTTGTGTGAGTGCCCTCTCCTTCTTTAGCAGTGTAAGAAGCCCAGATCAGAGCCTGGCAGCTGAAATCAGCAGCAGGATCACCTCAGGCACAAAGGTTTCACTTCACCTAGATCCTTTTGAGGTCACCTCTGCTCTTTATGTTCTGCTCTGTTCCCTGAACTCATCTGCAGCTCACTGAGCTGAGAATTTCCTTTCCTCCATGGGTTTGCCACAATTTTAAATCACTTCTCATCAGCAGGATTTGATGTCTATTTCTCTCCCATGGGATCTTTCAAGATCTCCAATTGTTATCCCCTCTTTTTATTCACATTTATTAATCCTTTACTCATTTTCTTTGCCTTTAATTTTGCCCAAGTTTTCCACATCTTTTTTTCTCTTCTTTCCACCTTTATTTCTCTTGCTCTCCTCTCATGAACACCACCTTAACTGAGGAGCAAGCATGTTAAAATAAAGTCCCTTTTTTTCCCCAAAGAAGAAAATGTCCATTTAATATCCTATATACCCATCAAAGCTGACACAGAGGCCAAGCATGACAGGCATATTCTGTGATTCAAACCTTCTGGGTATTGGCAGGAGAATAAATCTTGTGTCTGACATAGGAGGACATCAGGAACCAGTGAAACTAACCTGAAGCTTTTGGAAAGGGTCCACTTAGCTGTCAGTCAGAAGGAGATAAACTTTACATGAAATAAGACCTTCTAAAGTCATTAGTCACCCACTTCTGCCAGAAGCGCTGACGCGCAGCTCTGGAGGAAGGCAACGAGAGGCAGCCAAAGAGAACAGAAAACAAACGTGAATGGCAAAGGGTCTCTTAAGGAAGTGCCCAGTACAAATGTGTCTCAAAAAGGCTCATGTACAAGTAGTATTGATCCACAGGAAAACCTCGTTGCCTGGAAGTCTTGAAAAGAAGATTAGCTCATCTCCAGGCAGACGGATGCAGCTATAAGCAAAGGGAAAACACAGCGAGTACCAATTGTCCAATAATCTGTTTAATCAGCTCCAAGAAGATCTGTTGCTTAAGGGAAAAAGGAAAAAGTTGGAGGGGGGGGGTTGTGGGTAAAGGACATGGTGTGGTAATATTGCTATGTCAGCCACACATTTGGTATATATTAGAAAAACTACCACCCTCTCCCTCCTCCTGCTACTCTGCTCATACAAAATGTTCTTTAAAATCCAGTCCTTAAACCTTGCTGCTCTGGAAGATGCTCAGCTGGCTCCATGTGCTGCACAGCAGACAGCACTTTGCACATGGAATCCGTTGCCCACAGGGTTGTCATTCCTTCAGCAGGGAGAGACACCCTCCCATGGACCCTGTTGTTCACCCAGGCTTCAGGGAGCCAGCCCCCCACCCAGCAGAGGGGGTGTGAAAGGCAAGGCTGACAAGATGCTGGTGCATAAAGTAACAGCCTAGGTGAGTGGAGCTGCTTGTCTAATGCTTGCCGATAGCAGGGGCGAGCCAGGGACGTTATGCTGATTTACATCAGGTTCTGGCCCCAGATATTTTCCTTTGTTATAAATAACAAGCAGTAGTTAAAAGGTGACACAAAGGGCTCCTTAATCCTCACGGTATTCTTCCCATCCTGCCTGGATTCATTTGCTGCTGTGTTTCTTGTGATAACCACTCCAGGCAAAAGGCTTTATAATGCAGTCTATAAACTTCCACCCAGTGGAGCTCTGCCAGTGCCAGCCAATGACCCAGCAGGCAGCAAGCATATGTGTCTGTGCTGACTCAGTGATCCAAGTCTGCTTTTCATTTCCTTTCTCTAGTTTTCCTTCATCCTGCAAGAAATAACTGTGAAGTAAATCAAATGGCCTATCTCCGCAGGCTGCCCCTTGGCTTGGCAGAGGACAAAGAGGGGGAAGAGGCTGCCAGCCCTGTGGCTGCCTGACAAAGTGGGTTCTGTTAGCACAGAGTAACTCACTGCAATAACAATCTACTCCAAAAGCCGGCAGGGTCGTTCCCCGCTATCATTTCCACAGCAGCAGCGATCGCAGCCTCACATTCCTGCTCCTCAGAGAAAAAAAAATACCAGGAATCACTGAGCCTCATCGAAATTTCTGGAGAGAAAGAAAAAAAAAAAGAGCTTGGGGTGTTAGAAGAGGGCTACTCTTATGTTTAGAGAAGCATCTTCAGCCTCGGGCTGAAACTCTGGCCAGGGGTGGGTAAGGAGAAGGGAGCGATGCCACGGAGAAACACTCTCAGCAGATTGCGTGTGGGCATGAGAGGAGGGTGAGTTGCCAGGTAGTTCTCTGAGCTAACACCCAGGCTGGGGATTCAGGCATCGTGTTGCTGGAGATGCATGTGAAACAGGAGCCCCATGCATCTGTGCTAACAGCCCTGCTGAGGAGCAGGGTAGTCTGGCCAAATTCCAGCTTTGGCTGCATTACCTACAACTCCCCTTAACATTATGAGCTAAATCTGGTATTACCCACATCTCCTTCCAAAATATTATTTAATGTTCCTGCACACTGCTGTGCAGCCATCATGCTCCATCTTGAAGGGACCTCACCTGCACTGACAAAGAGCTCCCTAGATCATATCTAAGGCATCCTTAGAGGAGACTCTGTGGGCCAAACCTTGCGGTACGCATTCAGTCAAAGGCCCAGCTATAGTGAAGGTCACTAACACAACATTTGACCTGCTGTTTGGAAGGGGCTTGAAATTTTCCATTGAAAGGCTCTGCAAAAATGCGAAGTATCATGTAAGTGAAGAGGCTCAGCAAATGTGATGGTCGTAAAATGAGGGACAGCTTGCTGCTGAGTGATGCCATCAGAGCAGCCTCGCATCTTTTGTTATTTCTTTTCCCTTTTGCTCTGAATCCCTTTGGCTGGAATCTGTTTCCCCATCCAATTGCTGCCCTAATTGTTGAAGAGACTTCAGGAAATGGCAAAGCCAGATCCTGAACTTGCCCTTGTGTCTAATGTCATCAAGGGAAGTTTGATTATTACTCCTAATACAACACATGTGTTTAACAGGCGCTTCAGCCGCATGCTGGTGACACGTGTCCTGGCAGAACAATACCCTGCCAACTGCCTTGTAACACTATCCCCAACTGCAGGGCTGGAAAATCCTCCCCAGTATGAGCACTGCCAATAGCTCAGGTTTACCAGCTCCCACAAGGATCCTGAGGGCCCTTGGGTTGTTGCCTGTTTCAGTTTCTGTTACTTAGTTGAATTACAGAGTGGAATGAGGCTAAGTTATCTTGTCAAAACCAATGTGGAGCCCTGGGAAGGATGGGAGTATGTTAAAGATTTAGCTCACACTGCTGAGCATTTCTAACCCGCTGAGTTCCCTTTGGGATGGCTTTTCCCTGTCCCTCTTATCACAGCATTTGCAAGTAAAATACATCATCAGAGAGATGTGTGTAAGGACATCTGTGGGCACACCTGTGGCCTATGAACTTTTATCTCTACTGTTACATTTCAACAGATGTTTTATGCTCTGTTTTCAACAGCTCTTGCCCTGAATTTGTTACTGCCCCAAGTAAGTTCATTTTTAACAACTCCCTGACAGGACAGTTTTTTCTTCTTGACTAGCTTTATTGATTCTAATAGAAATACTAAGGAAAGCTGATCCTGAAGCCAGCACAAATGGAAAAACTTAGCATGTATCAAGCTTTAAGATAAATTTACAGAAAGCTGAATTTATACTAATCGCAGAAGTAGTGTTCTTATCCTAAGAGTATCCCAGTGTGTCCTATTCCTGTGCATGTAGGTAAATAACTTCTAGGCAAGGTGATGTTAGAGATGATGCTTAGCATGACTCCTTGGTTTGCCAGCACTGTGTTGTATGACTACACCCTGACTGTCTCTGTAGCTCCAGCTGTTCACCCAACAGCAAACACCAGCAGCAGAAAACAGTTAGGCAGAAATATGAATGCTGAAAATTTAAATTGGCTTTAATGATGGATCATGTTTTAGAACAAGGTAAGGTTTCCAGGAAAACTCTGGGCCCAGTGCCACTCGCAGCCCCAAGTCCCTCTAAGAAATAAGTAAAGGTATTAAAATATATGTTCTTTTACTGTATCTGTGTCTTTCCATGTGATTTCATTTGCTGTTTCTCTTCACACTGAAAACTAATGCATGCCTTTCATGCTGTTCTCCTGCGGAGAGGATGCACTGATGATCTCAAGTGGAAAGAAGATGATGACGAATTGTTTGAATGATCCCCAGGGTTGTGAGAAAGATGATTGGAGAAGTGAGCTGCTTAGCCTCCACTCTGATTGGGTTTGCTCTGTTTGCAATGTGATCCTCAAAATAAGTTCTCATGGTGTAATATCTCCCCAAGCCATAATATCAGTCTAATAATTTAATTTATAGCCCTGTTTGTTTTCATTTATGGTTTAACAGACCAGCTGGCAATTAGGCCTTAATTATGCTGTTATGCAAAGTAGCTCCATTTATTTTTATAAGATGGGCTGCAGCATAAACTGTATTTGTTTTTAATTGTGAAATCAACCATGGCAACATACCCTAATGATCCATGTGTCACAGCTGGGAAAGCTGCTCAGCTTGGCCGAGTAAGGTGCAAAAGAGCTGGATAGGTTACAGCCCTTGGATTCCCTACATACATCCAGACAGAGTTGTCTGACTTGAATGCTTAGTGTTTGCCCTGGATTCAGCACCAATTTCTTGGTATTGCTACTTGTCCTTCTTTTCTCTTTATAACTTCTCACCAGAAGACACCAGCCCAAGGCATTCCACGAGAGCAGAAGGCTCTGCCATTTCTGGCAAGCTGTGCTGGACTCACAGGGGTGTGCCGTTAACAGCTTGCTGAAGTAAACATTTGGGCATGTGCATAAGGAAACCTTCAAAAGGGTTGGAGATCAGCAGACACATCCTACAAGTCATTGCTGACTTTCAAACCACCAGGTACTATTGGAGGAGATTAATGCAGTACTATAGACACCTTTGGTTATTGGGGGCTGGTCTTTGTACAGAAGGCTTTGCAGAGCACAGAAAAAGCTAATTGTTCCTGCAGAATCATAGAATGGGCAGGTTGGAAGGGACCCTAAAGATCATCTAGTTCCAACCTCCCCACACTGAGCAGGGATGCCAGTCACTAGACCAGGTCACCCAGGGCCACATCCAGCCTGGCATCCTTCTTCTTCTGGAGAAGGATGCACCAGACAGATCAGAAGATCTCTCTTCTTCCTTCAGCCTCCATCAGTCACATCTCTTCTTGGGATTCCACTTTAAAAGTTACCTTCAGTCCTAACTTCTTTCTTCTATTGTCTTTCATTTTGCTCCATTTTTTGCCACATTCATATGATTCAAAGTTTTTTTGCCCTTGTTTCCAGAACCCACATCTGAGAATTCCCTTAGGTCTCCAGCTGTAGGTGGTTGTTGTCTTCCCAGCTCTCTGCTTGCCAAAAGCACACACGCACTTGCATGTAGGAAGAGACAGCTTAGACTTTGTGATCACAAATGTTTCAGAGATAGGGTGTGACTTGCATATGGCTCCAAATGTTTAAATCCGTGTTGGCCAGAAGACATTGGGTCTGCAAACAAGAGTCATAATAAATCACAAGACTAAGGGGGTTGCAAATAACAGGAGAAACTACAAATGTGTTGCTTTTACATAGCTGTCTTCACCCATTGGACTTTTTCACAGAACGACTTGTCTTATCTTCCTAGACAGGGACCAAACGGACATGAGTTCAGCTTTTGGCATAGCTACAGACCTCTTAAATGATCTCAGACAAGTTACTGAGCAGACTGCTCTTGAAATCTCCTCCTGCAGAGTAGGAGTACAGTCTTTCCTTCCCCTTTCCAATCCTATCTGATTATATGGTTCTTTCTTTGTGAAAAGGACATATCTTGCAAGTGTCTGCACATCTGATGCCTCTGAGCAGTATCTAGTTTTAGGAGAAGTTGGTGCTTGCAGTTTCCTGGGATTTTAGGCATTGGGCTATCTTCCCTGTTTCCACAGTAGGTAGTATTCTATCAGGTCATCTAATAGACTGGCTCAAAATGCAGATACTGCTGAGGCATCTGTTGTCTCTTCCCAAAGCCCATATTCCAAACAACAATACCAGAATAAATTACTCCAGGATTGTTATTTTTATCTAACACATTGGGAAACTGATATACAAAGGTTGACTTGTTCTCTCCAACAGAGCACATTGGTTACACAGTTCAGGATTGAAACTTGGTGTCCTGCCTCCTCCTCCCCACCACTCTATCAGCCGAATGAAAAATGCTAAAGGAGGAAAAAGGAGCTTCCAATCTGAGAGTGCAGAAGCAAATTAAAATTATTGTTTTATGGAAAAATGAGTAAATATTTTTCAGAATTTGTTTATAAAATATAAACCAAAGGAAATCAAAGCCTTTCAAGTTTAGCTTTAATGCAGGTTCTGTGTCCTGATGCTTTATTCTTGTTTGTTTGTTCAGAACCAGCTTGTCAATCCCTGATGGAAATAACTGTAGACGTGTGTGAATTAACACACATGCACACAAAAATGCAGACAGCAAGAAGAAGTCATTCCACAGTCTAGCCTTGTTAAAGAATACAGTCAGTTTCCAGCAGCAAACTTTCCCCCTAGTCTTTCTAGCCAGAGGAATTTCTTTCACCTCCTCAGAAGCTGCTTATTAAAGCTAGGCTGGTGCTGGTTCCCAGGTAATAGAACAGCAGCAAAGCTTAACTAATCTATACTTTTACTGCAGTAATTAAACTGTGCACTTGCTAATAAAAAGGTAACACTTTAAATTAAGGCCTCATTTCTAAATGCTGTATTAATAGTTATGAAATGATTACTGCATACAGCCACATTCTTTAAGGACTTATTAGAATGTGTGTTATAAAACTCAATTGTAATAAACCCTTAATGGTTATGCTCTGGCAAGCTGCAGTTTTTTCAACCCTACAAGTGGCGTCTTCTTAAAATGGGAGGAAAACACTCTTCCCTTCCCTAAAGCTTCCCAAGTACTTCTGCTCAACTATCTGTAAGATGGAATGGGATTTCACTGCTGGGGTGTCTTTCATGATCTCCAGCCACTTTGGAAAGGTCTGGAATCTCCTGTGAAATCATAAGGATGATATGACCTCCTAAATCATATCTGCCATCCCACACACATATCTGGCTTACCACAGGGCTCTCAAAGAGCAATAAACATCTATATTTCACCAATTGAATCATGCTCTTAATATCTAGAATAAATTGGGTGACTAGGCTCATTCCACAGTCAATAGAAAGAGATAGCATGGATGAGGATAATCCTTCTCCTCTCTTCAAGGCATTTTGACATCTGTTTGGAAGCTCCATGTGATCTGGAACTTCACCGAGTTTGTAGCTTCAGGGAGCACTTGCAGAGGGAACAGGGTGAGGTCACTCACAAAAAGATTCAGCCTCTCATCACCGTGGTCACTTTATGGGTCAGTAGATACAGAAGAGAGAGATCAGTGTTATGTGAGCAACAAGGAAAACACTTGAATAGATTGTTTTCTTAATAAAGGAATATATCATAGTGCCAAAGTACTCTTGAAGCTTGTTTGTAGGCTTCTTTGTGATAAGCTAGAGATCCAGCTCTTCAGCTCTTTCACCTTGAGCTATTATTGTCAACTTGCAGCTTCTGCACCGGCGTATGTTCTCTTTGAATATTTCAGCACACTGTGTTTTGCAAGGGGCTGTGCAGAGCTGATGATTTGCAGCAAAGAAGAAATTGGTGATACACTTTGCATGGTGATAGTATTCCTACCTCCTGCCTTTCCTTTTACTTCAGCTTCCTAGAAAGGAAGTCCCAAGCTTGCAAAGATTGAATGTCTATAAGGTTTTTTTGCATCATGAATAGCTTGGGCTAAGCCAGTGGGGCTTCTCTTGCATAAAAACATCCCCATGAAGAAGTATTTGAAAGTTTGAAGCAAAAGTGATTAACCTCTTTAAATTAAAGCTTGTAAAACTTTCAGCACAGCTCACAGGCAGCATAAAAACTGAGATAAACTCAGAGAAAAGCCATTTCTGGGAAGTAACCCCTCCAAACAAAGGCAAGCTCCACCCCAAACCTACACCATCATCAAGGGCCAAAATGCAAAGAGTTGGTGCTCAAACTGACCTAAACTAAAGCTTAGACTTTATGGTCTAGTAGCATAGCAACGTTTGTTATGTATCATAACAGCATCCAAAATGACACAATAAAAAAAGAATTATCTGTGATTAGAACTGAACTATTGAAATGTCTCCAGCTGGAGCCAAATTTTGGAAGGGAGGGGGGAAAGAGTTTATTATTTCAGTAGCTGCAGTGAAAATCCCCTCTGGGTGCTCTGCAAACCACCCTCTGCTCTTTGAAACCATCCCCCTCATTGACATGGTAATGGTCTTTGTTGAATTCAAAGACGATTACATCAGAAATGTGTGGCCTCTTGTGGGTTTTCCAAGGCTTATAAAGCACACAAATTATATGAAAATATTGGGTTGAAAAATTAGTAAGCCATAGGAGTTTGTGTTGTTTTAGCCACGCTTTACTGCAGGGAAGGAAAACTGTGGCTCCTCCAGACCTTTGCCCAGTCTTTCAAAGCTACCTTCTTTATTATTTTTCTTTTCTGGTGGGCTCACTTCGGATATACAGCCTGGATTTGTGAAAGACTTTCATAGTGGGGCTAGCTTTTCAACATGTAGCATGTAAAGACCAAAGGCTGATTCTCTTCTGAATTTCTCCAGTTCAGCATTGCTGTTTCTGCAGTACAACTAAGGAGAAATTTCTGTCCTACAACATTTTGTCCAACGAACTCTCCAAAGAGGTTGCTCTCTTTAAGGATTTTTGCATCCAGCTGACAGCTGGAAAAGGGAAGTTGTGGTTGGAAATTATTCTCTAAAATACCTTTAAGACGGGTTCATAGTCTTAGTATCACCACCTCTAGAGTCCAACATACCCAAGATGGGAAAAGCACAGGTTCCTTCCAGCCTCTGTTAATCAAAACCAAATCACAACTCACCCCATATCAGCTTAGCTGTTCAGGATGTCACCTCAGAGCATAGATCTGATTCACTCATGTTTGGTTCACTGCAACAGCTAACTGCTCAGATAGCTTGTGGTGCCAGAGACACTGAGTTCTGGTTCACGTCTGAGGAGTGAACAGAGGATGCAAAGAGAAGGCTCAGACATATAAGTTTTGTACAGCCCAAGCTCTCACCTGAAACACTTAGAACTACTTAGCAAGGCAAAGCTCAGTGTTGCTGGAACAGTAATTTCCCATAGAGGTACCCTGTGGCATGATGAGAGCAGAGCAGTGGCTTCACAGCATGACTAAGCAGAAAAGAAAACTAGCTATGAAGACAGCTATGTATCTTTGTCTAATGGCTGGTATTGGGGATTTGGATTCAGGTCTCCTGGGTTCTCTTTCCTTGTTGATAAGATACTGACACACTCTCAGTAGTGTTATTATTGAGAGAGCCCACTGCTCTGAGCTTTTCTTTCTTCTTCATCTTCCTGTGACCCATTATGAGGGGGGAAAAGCTCATTCTGCCATGCCCATGTTGTTGTCAGACTTACATGCTCAACCATGACTCAACCATGTTCTGAGTGCTGAGTGGCATTTTTTCATTTTCAATTGTCATCTGAGAGCCAAATTTAAAATCTCCCAAAAGAGTAAACAGAAGATACAGGGGGAGGTTCCCATCACCAGCTAGAACATATTTGAAGATCATACAATGAAGGAGCTATTGATACTGCTAGGAAATGCCTTTTTCACTCACTGGGCCAAACAACATTGTTTTGATTTTCATTCTGTTTTAGAGAGAGGTAGGCAGGACAGCACAAGGCTACTGTAAAGCCCTCTCAGGCTATGCTTTCCCTGCAGAAAGTGTTCAATGGCCAGATCAGCTTGAGCTACCCCTGCCACCTCTCTGTGCACAATGCTGTCCCATCTCTCCTCCCCTGTCGAGTCACCTCCCTTCCCTAGAGGTTGAATCATAGGTCGGATCAGGAAACATAACAAGGGTTAGGAAGAAAGACTACCAAAAGCAAATAGACAAAATGTTGCTTGGGGTTTTTCAACAGCTCTGAATTCCCTGTTCCAGGCCAGGGACAGCCCCATCACAGCAGGCAGTAGAAGCAGCATGGGAGGCCAGCCTCACTGCTGAGCACTTTGCATCATGAAACCACAGCCTCTGTCTCCTCCATAGTGCTCTGGTGCCAGGTTGCAGCAGTGCCAGGAATTAGCTATTCACATACAGTCTATGTATAAACACTGCATGTTCAGCAGAGCACCAGCTACCACAGACCTAATGGGACCTTTAGCTCTGCCTGTGTGGAAAGGGCAGATAAATTTAGAAGTGAGATAGTCTGTTTTGACTACCAATTAGGTGGGTCTGAAGACAGGAGGAGACGTAGGGGAGATGATTTTTCCCTCAGTGGCTGCTTGGCACTGTTGCGCTAGCCTACGCACACATGATTAATTGCCCCATCAGTCAAGTAGCTCTTTTTATTCTGGCCACTCACAATATTATTATTATGAGCTACTGTTTTTCCAAAGCCAATTATTGTAGGATTAAAACACAGCATCTCCCCTTGTATGTGTGTAGATGCATAAGTAAGGAACCAGTAATCAAATAAAAGAAATAAATCTGATTTTTTCTTTCATTACTTCTTTTTTTTTTCCTCTCTCCCCTTCCAGCCTTTCACAGTCATATATAAAAGCCCTTGAAGGAAAACCCTTGGCTTTGAAAAAGCAATAGGAGCTAAGTTTGTAAGGGGAGAAATCAGTGGGACCCTGCAGAACAAACATGTGTAAAGGCTTTGTTTCGAAGTGGATGAATGCAAAAGCCTATGGGGGATAATTTTTAGGCTTTGCCTATTTTTAAAGGGTTGAGGAGCAGGAGTAAAGTGAGAAAACAATTCTCCATAGGAAGCTGTAGCAGACTAAATGGAGCTTGTTGTTATTGGCAGAGGCATTGATGCTGAGGGCAGCAGCATCGTTACTGAAGCTGGAGGCAGCAGAGGTTTAAATAAATAAGGAGTGATCCATGAACCAAGATAAAATGTGATCTAGCTGTGCAGGGTCCTCCTGTTCTCTAAAACAAGGAGGTTTGGCAGGGTGTGAGTAAAGGGAGATGAATGAGGGTTATCAGATAGGAGACTCAGGAGAAAGTAGAGAATTATTTATCCTGGTTCGGGCATTATGAATTAGTCACAGTCTTTGTGAGGAATAAGGATTTTATCTGTCCATCTCTCTTACACAGAGGCACATAGACACATTGCCCTAAAGATGGAATTAGAGAATGGCAAAATCAGGAAGTTATTGGGCTCTGCTCAGTGCCCAAAACCAAGACTCCCCTTGCTGAGGGAAGTCTTCCCATTTGGTTTCAGTGACTTAGGCTCAGGAAGAAAAACCCAAAGCTTCCCATTCATTTATTCTCTGACCTTACTTAGTAGTAAGCTCACATAAAAATGATGGAATTATTGCTGGCTAAGGCCAGCATTAACACAGGGTTTGGCCCAAGAGCTCACATGCAGCTAAGTAATATTGGTAACAATAAAAAGCCCCATTAAACACTTGCAAAACCAGTAGCCTGCAAGACTGTGCCCAAAGTCAAGTCTTGCCTGGCAATCTGTCCAGCGAGGATTTGAAACAACACATTCCCTAATTCTAACCCTCACCCAAGCAGAGTTGTAGCTGTCAAGGCCAGGTGATAAGAGCTCCCACTGTATAACGCAACAAGATCGTAACCAAACCTTGCAAGGAAACATTTTTGCAGAGTGCTGTTTGCTGACCATCCTCCCACCCCAGGCAAAACTCATGAAGGGACTGCCATGGACAAAATTCCCAGCATAAGGGATAGCAGAGCAAGAAAGCAAGGACAGGAACATCCTGCAAGGAAGGACTTTATGGATCTCATTGATTTTTGCATCGCTTTCTGTTCATCCTCACCTTCTCTTAGCAGCATTATCTCACCTTTTCTTCAGGGCTTAACAAGCTCAGCTAAGACTCAGGAAATCTTGATGCTATTCTAGTTCAAGCACAGCCTGACCTTGAGCAGTGCTGCTAGAGGTGCCTCTGGGATAGCAGACCCCAGCCAGGCTGAGCAGTCAGGCCTCACATCCCAGCTCCACTGCTCCCTGCTCCTGCACTGGAATGAAAAGGCTGAAACAATTCCACTGAAATATGTCCAGGCAAACACATAGAGAATTTCCTTGTGATCACAATTTTCCTTGTTCTTCAGGAAAATACTGGCTCTTGATTAACTGTCTGGTTTACAGAGATGGAAGTTAAGCAGAAAAAAAAAAAAAAAAGAGTTTGATGCATCAAGTGTAAATTTTATCTTGATGAGGTATTTGAATTCATCTTGGATTGAGAAATTAAAAAAGATGCTCTGCATTTTCAGATTGGGCAACATTCCCTAAATTCCTTTCCCCTGGAATAAAGTTTAGGGAACAAAACAGGAGAGTTAAGAAAGCAGTTCTTCTTATCCTGATTTTCTCCTCCAGTCTTTGACAGTGAAAATACATTTTGAAACAGTAAAAAGTACAGATAAAATAGCATAAAATGGATAAAAAGATTGACAGTCTCCTCTCCTTTCTCTTTTCCTTTTTGCTGGGCTTTTTTCGTTTGGTTTGTTTTTTTTCTGGAAATATTTCAAGTGAACAACAAAATGAAATTTTTAAGAGTTCTGTAGAGACAAAAAGCATCTGCTCAGCTCTTTCTGAAGGGTACCTTTTCTCATGGTTCTCTTTCCCAGGGNTGGAGCCCTCCCTGGAGCTTCGTTCACGAAACCTATCCACAATAACAACTTTCCCAGGGTTTCCTTTGCTGTCCCTGCCATACCAATGCTTGTAGCAGAAGCAATGTACTCACAGCAGAGCCCAGCAACCCTTCCCTTCTCCTATCTGTGCTAGACACTGCTTGAGGGGCACAGCCTCCCTTCCTTTCAGTGCTGCTCAGAGCTGCCAGTGAACCATTGAATGCTGTCATTCAGTGCTCAGTGCAAGCGCTACACCAGTGCTGAAGGTAAATAAACCAGTTACAGGTGAGATGCATCCCAAAAAACTACTTTGCCTCCCAGATCCGCCAAGAACTGGGCACAGCTCTGCAACCGAAGGCCAACAGGAACAGATCTGTTTTTGGGTGCCAGAAGAAGTGGACAATGTTCAGTGTCCTGCAAGTTCTGGAGTGGGAGAGGGACAGAGAGCTTTTCTCCTTCCCAAGGTTTTATGCCTGAGTTGGTGCTGGGGCTGTTAAAATCTGAGCTGTCTGAACCATAATAAGGGCAAAACCCACCACCACACACCTGATTCCTGCAGCCAGAATCAGCAGAAGCCTGAGGCTGTTGGAATACACAGGATCAAAGAATCAAGAGCCTGTTTGTAATTTCTCTATGTAAATAAGAGCAGCATTTGTGCCCTTGGAGGCTGGATAAAGAAGCCTTGGTTTAGCAGTAAAGGAGAACTATTTTTACAGAAGCCAGTGAGAGAGGCTGGAGCCACTGCTTGAGGATGATTACAATGAACTACAAAAAGTCAAGCCTGGAACTGTTTATTTTAATTTTAGGGCTTTTGGGGGCATTGCTAGCTGGTGGGGTGGGAAGATATTCTTTTTATGGATGTAATGAGATGAATGGGATTTGTGGGCATTGCTAATTGAATGGAGAAAACTAAGCAAGCTGTCTACTTTGCCTTGAAGCTCTTCATTTCCTTTCTCTTTGTGTTTGGGAGTCATAAGAAAAGCAATTTTATCACCTCATATAAGCCAGGGAGGGCTAACAGGCCTTGAGAGATGGATATAGGAAAAAGATGCTTCATTTTGGAGAGGAGCCTTTAGTCTGTCCTGGACTGAGCTGCTCATCAGAATCTGTGCTGTATCTGTTTATCCTGCCCCATGGTAAGTAAGGGCTAGCAATGGCCTGGTGGCAGGAGCTGGTCAGGACTTCCAGAAAAATGCTCAGCATATCTCAGTGCCTGGAGTAGTTCTTGAAAAGTGTGTCCTGAGAGAGGAGGAGAACCATTCAGTAATTCCCAGGACTTGGCCTTTCCATTTGAAACTCCTTATGAATGCCAGCTAATGAATCCTGTAATCCTAAACCCTACAGCACAGGACACCTAATTTTTTCCATTGCACTGACAGACAACTAAGGATTACATATATGGTCCAAGATGTAGGAAAACACAGGAGCAAAATCACCCAAACCATACACCCAAGCTGCACACTCAGCAAGACATAAACCTGACTAAAATATGGCTACTATTTCCCTGGTGATTCTCACCAGTGACTACCCCACACACCAGAAAACAGAAACCAGGAGGTTTTTAAGGGTGTTTCTTTCCTTGGTGGCTTGTTTTATTTGTGGCAGAGGGAATTCCAAACAAACTAGGTGATGAAGAACAACCCCAGAGCTGCAACTTCTTGGGTCTGTTCAATGATGTCACTGCAAAAGCCATCAGGGTGTAAATATCCCTGTCCCACACCCTGCAGCCCCTGCTAGGGCAAATGTGTCAGGCTCACGTAGGAGGCAGGACTGAACAGAACATTAGTTATGGTCCAAAAACATGATCTACAAATATTTTCTATATCATAATTATACAAAATGAGTGGAAATTTCTGCCCCCCCCCCTTCCCCAAGTCCCAAAAACATAGCCCATTATGAAGGCAGAACCATGCTGCCAACTGTACAGGAACATAAATATCATTTAAGTCTTTTTGTGCTGTGTAGTAGCTGGAAAGTGGAAAAATGATTGAGGGACAAGTGGTTTCTAAAATCCCCCCTGAGGCTTGTAACTTACCTGTTTATTTCAAGAAGAGCTCAACTGCCAAAAGGGAAGGAGTTACTCCAGTTGCTATCATGTTCTGTTTCCAGAGATTATTTCAAAATAAACAGGGATTGAATCTCTGCTTTGCTCTTTCATTCACTGTTAATATACACAGTGACTACACAGCTAAGGGCATGGGGTGCTCCAGCACAAGGTCTCATCTAAATTCAGGCATGGGCACAAGGCACATTGCTACCAGAGCTTGCAAGCAAGGTAGAACCTTCAGAGCCAGCAACAACCAAGATGTGGCCCTTTGACCCTCAGGAGAAGCTCAAAAATGAGAGTATCTGGGGATGAGAAAAAGGCTGTGTTCAGAAACCCAGTGGGCATGACCACAGTTAAGTCATAGAAGACAGGACCAGGCAGATAACCCTACACATCACCACGACTTTGGCTCCCACGTGTAAATTAAACTGATCCTTTTTTTTTTTACTACTTAAATCACCTCAGCTGAAAGTGAAAATCTCATGTCATTCATAATGTCCTTTTAAAAATGGAAGGGAAAACTTGTGAAGTCTTCAGGGTAGATAATAACTTGCCTCATGCAGATAAAAGAAAAATGACGCTGGAAAGTGTATTGTAATTATTTGATAGTGTGTTAGCAAGAAAGGGAAGAGCAATAGCTTAATCTTCATGTTTCATGTTAATCTTCATAGGAGTGTGAATTCAGTGTTGCATGGTGAGGTATTTACAGCAGGTTAAAAGAGGACAGGGCTCACAGTTATTTAACAGCCACTTCCTTTTCCTTTATTGGTGTGAGAGATCCTGATGGAGTTGTGTAACAACTCACAGTGCCATCTCTCAGAACTAATGGTTAACGACACAGAAAGCTTGCAGGAATTATGTCTGAGACCTGATACCAAATCTGGCATCAAGCCAACTGTTAACACTCCACTTCAAATAAAAGTTATGGATTTATAACTGATCTATAGTACCCATATCTGTTCTAGAACCCTCAGAGGACTCCCTACATGCTGATTCTGCATCTTCTTTCAGTCTATTTGTATTTAGATGCCACTCATTGCTGTGTTATTGAGCTATTTTTCTGTGGTGTTGCCCAACATATGAAGGGCAGACACTGAACAGGGTAATGACCCTCCTGAATACATTGCCATAGTCTGGGACAGCCACGGGAAGTCTGAACCCACTGATAAGGTGTTTAACCCAGCTGTGATAAAGGTTTTCTGTGGAACTTGGTGCAGTGAGGTAGATGTAAAAAATGAGGGGAAAAAAGAGTTGACTGATTGCAGAGAACACAGTGAATTATTGGGATGGTGTTTAGTATGGAATCACAGATGGCCAGGGACTTGCCAAATTGAATAGCATATGCCTGCTGTGAGTAGAAGAGGCTCAGTAATGCTATAAATAGCTTTAGGGAATGGCTCCCTGAAATCTCCCTTTGCCCAGAAATCCCCTTGTTTGTGACAGATGTTCTACCTTCCATGTGCAAAGGCTTTTCCCCACACTCCTTTCCTAGCCTTGACTCCCTGGTTGTGCCATGCCAGTTTGAGGACACAACTCCAAGTGTGAAAGCAGAGGAGGCATTACTCACTGATTTGTTTTGCATGGCTATGATAAAAGCATGATGGAGATGTGGTTCATTTAAAGCAAAGGAAAGCCAACTACCCTGAAAGATGTCTATCCACAATAGAGCTGCTATAAAGCTATACAAATCCTGAAACTTTTGGCTACTTCTCCCTCACACAACTCACTCATTCTGCCATAGCCTGGCTGGACTGGCAGCTCTCTGTGAGCAGCACTGCCCATGCAGATCTTATTCTCACTAGATAGTCATCATGTACAGCAAGCAGGAGCTCTAGTGGATGCTGATGATAATATAGGCACAAAAAAAGATTTTAGAATGGCAAGGGGAAAGTGAGTTTTTGGTACCCTTCTTCTTCCAGAAAGGGAGGTTACTGGTGCAGGAAGGGCAGCAGCACTGGACATAGTAGGTCCAAATTCCATCCTCTGCTCAGTTTTCATATGCCATGAGTGCAGTGACTAAATCTCTCTGTTTTTTAACTCATTCTCTTCTCAGTATAGACAAAGTAGGTCCCTTCAGCCCAGAGTTAACATGTAAGGAATGCTTTAAAAGTTGCAAGGGTTTGTTTCAAATTTTTTTCATAAAAACAAGTATGTATTTTAAAGCAGACTTGTTTGCAGCCAGAGCATGACTGGTATCCATCCCAGAATACATTTTGGGGAGTATTTGAGCAAATATAAAATGAGGTTTTTCAACTATAGTCCAGGTGCCAGGCACAAATTACGAAATCTAGGTAATATGGATACTGATGACTGACACTGTAATTGCAGAAGGTCCCTGGTTGTGAAAGAGAGATTTGAGTTCTAAAAAAGAAAAAACAATACCAGAGAAACAAAGCAGAAATTCACCTATAGCCACTTTCTTCCTGAAATTACAGAATAAGGTTTTCCAGAGAAGCTGCCACAATACTAAGAAAGCAAAGACCTAAGTGGGTGCTTGAAGTATTATTGTGTTTTCTCCTAGCTGCACTTAATTCTATTGCCACTGTAAACCATCACCTGCAGATCTCCAGTGAGTCCAAGTAACTTTCATCTGGCATCAACGGAAGCTGTAAAACAAGTTCATGCGTAATTTGCACAGCCCAGGTGTCTGCAGATTCCAGTTACTGATCCGCTCTCAACCCCCAGCCAGTTTCAACTGACTTGCTTCATACCTGCAGAGATGGCAGTAATGATATTCTGCTTAATAACCTCAACTTCTTTGTGCCAATTGAGTTAAAGACTCACCAGATTCTCATCTAATGAACAAAACTAATGAATGATAAAAGATGATTAAGAAAACAGAGGCACCAAGGAGGGGAATCCAGGGCTAGCTGAAGGCTTCTCAGCAACNTCTTCCAGCTGTAACAGTTCTATGATTCTATGATTCTAACTCAGGAAGATTTACATTTTACTGCCCCAGAAACAAGCTCAGATTGTCCCAGCCTTCAAAAGGACAGGGAGAAGTGGGGAAAAAAGAATTAGGACCATGAACTAGGAGAAAGTTCCAAAAACTCCAGCTTCTTATTGCCAAAAGAATGAGAGAGATGGGGACAGTCATAATCTCTTTCCCCACTATGGTTTCCCTCAAGCCCTCTGTTCATAGCAGCTGTCTAGGCTTTCCAGGACTACTGGAAAGGTGAAATGGATGGAGGAGCCAGGGGAACTTTCTTTCCAAGTAGTCTGCTGCCCTAGGCATTTGCCTGCCTTGTCTGTGCCGAGAGCTGGTGATGGAGTGTGGTGAAGCATGGCATTCCTCACAGCCCTGGCAGAGGGACAGGAAAACTGGCCTGACTTGCAGCACTCCAGCAGTTATACTCCACTGCTGAGCCCATCACAGCTCTGTGTCTGTATTAGCCTCAATATTCTTCAGGTCTGATGGGCAGCAACTGTCAGAAAATGACAATTTATCAGCACTCCTCCTGAGTCTGGATTGCCAGGCTCAGTAAAGGCAAGTTATAATGTGTTGCAGAAATCAGGTGATCCTTAGGCTTCTGGGTAAAAGCTAATCCTTATTGTACATGCTATAGAGAAAGCTTGCACTGTCATTTAACTTTAGTACTTATGCTGCAAAAAGGTTGAAAGATCCATATCTGTCTAACCCATATATAGCCAAACTTACAAGAAGGCTGGAGAGGGCCTGTTTGCAAAGGCCTGGAATGAAAGGACAAGGGGCAATGGTTTTAAACTGGAGAGGAAGAGATTTAAATTGGACATTAGGAAGAAGTTCCTCCCCACAAGGGTGGTGGAACACTGGCACAGGTTGCCCAGGGAGGTGGTTGAGTTCCCATCCCTGGAGGCATTCCAGGTGAGGCTTGCCAGGGCTCTGGGCAAGCTGCTCTAGTTGGGGATGTCCCTGGCCACTGCAGGGGGGTTGGACTAGATGAGCTCCAGAGGTCCCTTCCAACCCTAACCATTCTAGGATTCTATGATTCTAAACTGCAGATGTTCATGTCACTCAACATGGCATAGAGGTTAGATAGGTGACATAGCCTGGGCAGCTCCATCTCTCACCTGTACCCAGAAGACTCTAGAAGCCTTAAGACTCATTTTTATGAACAAAAATATACCTTTGACCTCCAGACTTTTCTACAAGCACATCACTCTGTTGGGTTGTCCTGGATGTGCCACTGACCTGGAGCTTGCATTCCTGCTCAGCGTGGCTCTATGTTTTTCAAAGGCAGTGGAAATTTTGTTTTGGAAACACTGCCGAGAGTGCAAACAGGAAGCAGGAAGGACTTTGTCAGAAATGCAAGAAGCTGAAGGGAGCACAGTTTCCATTTTTTTGGATCCAACCCATGAATTAGTTTTGCAACAACAGCAAGATATGAGTGGTGAGGTCAAGAGAAAAGCAAACGTAGCAGCCACAGAGAGAGACTTTCAAAATCGCCTGTTGGAGCTCTGAGTCATCTAATGTGTTTCAGGCAGCCAGGATGCCTAGAAAAATAAAGAAAGATGCTGAACAGCCCCTGCAGTGCAGCTGTGTTATTGACAGAAGGGATTAAGTGGCAGGAGCCCTCCAAGTGGGATATTTTTTTATAAGCATATTGCTTTAGTTTATTGTAATTTTGATTTTTCATTATTTCTGTTAAGGCATTTGGGGAGCTCTTACCCTAGGGCCTACAAATGAGTGTTTGTTAGTGTTTCTGTTATTGCTGTTATTTGATTTGGGGCGCGTTTCTGTGATTCAGCAGTACCCTGATGAGATTGCAATGGGACATGCTGTAACCCAGCTTGGTTGACCAGCAGATCACAGGAGTAAGAAGCAGCAGAAGAGGATTATTTTTGTCCCTTTGCAAGGCAACAGGTTTGCAGAAGGAATGATAACATCAAGGTCCTCATCCTGGCAGCAATGATGATTAGGCATGGACTCAAAGAATTCAGGATCCTGGACACATTCCTGTGTGAGCTCGTCTAGGTAATCCAGATCTGGCAGGGGGATTGCACTAGATGATCTTTCTAGGTCCCTTCCAACCCCTGACATACTGGGATACTGTGATCATATCCTTCACCTGATTTCTGAATCACTTTCTCGGTTGGATAGCCATAGTAACAGTGTAGTGGAAGAGCTCAGAGGGCTTCTACCTCTTACCCTACAGCCCACCTTTCAATCTGCTGTAGGCCCTGTTCTGGTATGTGTTCCCCAAGAAAGGCTGCAGGCTTTCTCCTGTTTCAGTAGCTCCAGATGAACTACATCAAGCAGAGCTGGTGCACAGGCAACCAGAGGGAGAATGATGTTGAGATGTGTCAAAATTGCTGGGGTGCTTGTACATCTACCTAACCTTCTGTTTTTTCAATGAAAGCCTGACTCTGCAGTGCTGTCCACTGCAGAAAAGGGCCAGCCCATGTCTGTGTGCATGCATGTGCTTGTGCATGGACTCTTTTAGCCCTGCACTTAGTTACAGGCTCTCAGATTTGATATTCAGCAATGCAACAGAGGAGACTTAGGCAAAAGAAATGTCCTTCCTCAGAGTGGACCTGGAATTAAAGAAAACTTGAGGGAAAAAGTGACTAGAAGCTAAACAACAAACTTCCTCATCCCTTCCAATCTTGTTTATCTTCTAAGTCGGCAACTGCACCAAGACATTCTTTTGACCAGGTTTTTATAGGTAATAAAAGTTGGCTAATAGATTAGAATTTTATCACACTCAATTTAGTGAGATTGCTTAACTTTTGGAGGTGTGGCTGAGCCTTTGGCCTGCTGATTGGCTCAGAGGTGTCTTGCCATCCGCAGCCACACAGCAATCATTGCCTGCCACCACTATTTGGCTTTCAGGGATGCCAGAAGAATGGCAGAGAGATTAACAGAGGCACTCCTTGGTTTTTAAGAGTCAGTCAAATCCTTTCCCTCTCTGCCAGTCTTTTGGGATTGGAAAATTACTGTGTGAGTTTATCAAACACTGATAAACAACAGAGGACTTCTGCACTGGGGAAAAACTAAAATAACAGGATTAGACAGGCCACTGCATTCCAGGGCTGGTTTGATTCCGTACGGTGAAGGTAGGTCTGTGTACCTTCAGGGATTTCTCCAATAGAACTGAGCAAGTGAACTCAGGAGCATGGTTGATGGAGCAGATTTGTAAGGGAGTGTACCTCATAGAAAATGTCACTTTGATCTGATGTCCATGGTCTCCTCATGCTGTGACATGATAGAGGAGACTATGTAGAGCATTGCATCCAGCAGCAGTATAGGCAAAGAGAAAAGGGCTTTTTCATCATTCTATTCCATGAACTGATTGAATTCAAGAGGGTTTTTTTCTAGCACTGGCCCTTTACCAAGGCTCCTGAAAAGATGCAGCAATGGTTGTTTTTTTATCCTATTCATAACATACTTGGAGATGGACTCATTTTTTAATCCTGACATGATTTCTCTGTCAATTTCCCAGGCTACATTTTTCTCTGGAGTCAGTCAAACCTTTTTTCTAGAGAAGATGAGGATTTGTGTTTACTCCAGTGACATTAGAGCATTAGACATTGAGGTTTATACCTTTAGAAGACCAGTCACTTTGCACAGACAGTGATTTTGATTTTCCTTGCTCTCCAGTGGGATGTTCAGTACGAAGGGGTTTATCTACCTGCTTGATATTCCATGACAAGCAGCAAGATGCAAATCTGTTATTGTCCAGACCAGAAATAGGTAAATGCTCCTTGCCTGAGTGTCCCCATCACTGTACCCTGCACACCTTAGTCTATTTTCATTTGCTTGCAGAAGTAGTGGTTCCCCTCTCAATCCCATCTCCTTTGCTCTCCTTCTTGGCCTGAGGCTGTGCTCTCAGACTGTGGCATGCATTGGTCTTGTTGCTGCAGCAGCAAGGAAGTTTCTTGAATGTTTCTCAGTGTATTTCAAACTGTGAAGACTGTTCTTGGCTTCTGCCCCCTCTCCCAGGCCCAAACAAAATGTTTCTCAATGGTAAGCTGTCATTAGAGTTCAGAGAAGCAGAGAAAGCAGATCTGATTTCATATCTAATTTGCTGTAAAATGAGAGGCAGGGAAGAGAGGAGTCCTTTTTAATTAGAAAAAAAGGTTGCTGAGATACTTTAGCCAGCAGAGTGTTTCTCTCCAGTGCAAGAGCTTTCATGCA
Source organism: Bucco capensis (assembly GCA_013396975.1). NCBI lineage: Eukaryota > Metazoa > Chordata > Aves > Piciformes > Bucconidae > Bucco > Bucco capensis. The sequence goes on along the minus strand of VWZO01022078.1, from coordinate 204,961 downwards.
TACAGCCCAGCCCTTGCTCTTCCAAAGAATGAAGCATTAGCAATATTGCTCTCTGCTCTCTCTTTATTCCTGTTTCTCTTCAGAGTGCTTTGGATCACTCCTGATTGCCTGACATGTGAACAGTGAAGGGAAAGAGGAACAGAAGGCCAAAGCCTCTCCTTCTGTCAGGTGCTAGTAACTGGAGGATAGAGAGAGAGGACAGAGGGACTATGATTTCCTACTAACATCATCTTCTGCAGCATGTCAAACAGAGTCAAAAAGAGTCAAACATAGCAGAGAATCCTCTAGGGATTGATGCAGGCTTGCATGGCTCTGTCATTGGTACAGTGAACACCCAGCTTAGGTATCTGAGGCACATCCTACCCCATCTATCACTGAAGAGCAATCACAGGCAGAAGGCAGCAGCCATGTTGTCAGGGTCAGGGGTCTCTGCAGGCTATTTCCCTGTGCAAACACTGAGATGTGGCAGACAGACCAACCACCCTCCTTCAGAGCAAGGCCAGCCTTGATCAGTGCCAGAGCAGGAAAACTGTGGGCACCTGGATCTTATTTTATGACATCAGGGTATCTTCAGCTGAGCCCACACTTAAGGGTCTGTCCATGGAAAAACAAACTAATAAAATGTAGATTTGCAAGAAATTATCACTATTAAACAAAGCTACTTTTTCCTCCCACAAAACTGAGTCTCAATTAATGGAAATATTTATCCGGGTGACTTGCAGATTATGTCTCCAGCCAATTAGCTCCATCTCAATGTTCTATTTCTTGCCTTTGAATCAATAAACAGTTCAAGATTTCCTAGAGTCAGAAAATGAACAGCAGTGCCAAGAACTGTGGGTGTATTAAAACCATACCTACAACAATAGCCTCAACAAGGGAGCTCTGCTAATCACTCCCTTGTTTGGCTGGGTGTCTGACAGAGGAGCTAGAAAGCTGAAAGTATCTAACACCCCCAATAGAGGAAACCACAGCTTACAGAACCCATGAAAAACATTTACTAACCTCCAGGTACCCTTTGTTCTCTATCCCTCCTGACAAGCACTTTTCTTCAGCACTACATACCTTAGATGCCTTTGCAATAAGATTTGATTGTGGGGCTTAGAAGGTGGATGGAGATGAGTGAGTCATTATCTGCCATTTATCTTTCATTTAATGAAAGGCAAAGAAATCACAAGATTTCTTGGCGTTCCTTTCTATAATTTGGCAAAATTATTCCAAGTTGCTTTGAAAACTGAACAAATCAGACCCAAACTCCTGTGTGCCCATGTCTGCCTGTACACACAAGCACATGCAGGACTTTGTGCACGTTGTGCATCAGGAGAAGGAAGTAAAACCACTTGACACCTAACAGATTGTGCTGGGGAGTGCTACAAGGGCAACACCTTGCCCTGTGCTAAGGAGCATACCTACGCTGGGAGGTCTTCTGCCTCAGCTGAAATGGAGCAATAGCAACATAAAAGAGGTCTACCTCTCTCTTTGTGCTGACAGACCTGAGCTCCTCAGCAGAGCTAGCCATGAAGCTGTTCCAATCTGGAAGCTTTATGGCCATGTTAACATGGAGTCTCTCCACGGGACTTATTAGTTTGGGCGAGGAGCCACGGTAATGCAGCTAGAAGGCTGCTAGGCTGGAGCTGGCTCCTACCCGGCCAGCTTGGAGAGCGTGTAGGCATGTCCTTTCCCTCCAACATTGTTAGAGCCATTACCACCCAGGCAGATAAATCTGAGGCTTACTTACACTATGGAATATTCTACACCTAATTTAGACAGCTCAATTAGGAGACTAGTCACTGCAGGCCGATAGGATGTTGAGAGCAAATCATTTAGGGTGATCCAAAAGGAAGGTGAGTTTGGAGACTGCCTTCTCCTTTACATATAGTCCTCCAAAAAGCCCCATACTCATGTGCTCAATCATGGCATGTCATTTTTGCAGGTCTGCCTAAGTGAAAGGCACCAACAGCCAGTGGTGGAGCAGCTCAGAGTGTTGGTGTTAATGGCATCTGGGGTTGGGATATGATGTCTGCCACAGATCAGGAGTCCCAGGTCTCAGCACACCAGGCAGAGTGAACAAAACCACTGTAGGTTAAGATGAACATACCTTAGGCAAGCTTAGCATTGCAAAAGGAGAGAGCTTCTGCAAGTCAGGGATAGGTTAGTGAGATCTACTTGCAACCCAAAATATGAAATGAGTATTCTTGCAAGGATGCACTAAGAGAAATCCAGGTGATCCCAGAAACAGAGAAGCAGGGAAACATTTGAATTTGGCAACAAAGGAGTTAGGATGAACCAGCACAAGTCTACCATATCACTGAATGAGGCTGAGCTGCTTTATCATGCCTGGGAAAATAATAGCCTTCAAAAGAAAAAAAAACATAGCAGGAAAGCCTATGTGGCATGGTCCTTCCATCCACAAGTGTGTACTGGCTGGCTCTTAGCCTCTCCAGAAACATTTCCCCAACACAGTATGCTCAGCATTTTCTACTTACCACTGCCTCTAGCACCTCACTCCCACTCCATGGCCCGAGCTGAGCTGTGTCCATAGCCAGTTCAATCACTTGCTCTTGCCAAGCATGTCCAGCATCCTTCTTTGCCATAACACTGGGTTGCAGCCACACTGCTGGTCGCCAAGAGGAGAAACCCAAGATGGAGAAGAGGGAGGTGATAGATGCATTGGGCCTGGCATGTCAGTGGTATGCTGGCTTGGCAGGGCTGTGATGGTAGCAGTCAGGATAGCCATGGCTCTGATTACAGCCCTGCTAGCTGCTTTTTTCAAGGCATAAATGCCTTCCGTGTGCCCTATAGGAATTGCTGTCAGTCACAGGAGATTTTGCAGTTCTCAGAATTACTATATTTTAGGGGTTTTTTTGTTGTTGGGGGGGGCTGTTTTATTTGTTTTTTCACTGGGAATTGAAACTGAACTCAGTTCTGTAAACAAAGCTGTTTTTTATTTCTTCTCCTATGACAGCTATACAGCCTCAGGTCATGATCACATCAAATCATCCAAGCCAAGCAATATATGAGCTGGTCAGCACTTGGGTGGGTGGCCTCCAGCTAGAATCCAGATGGTGGTAAGGATTAAATCATCCCTGTGAAACAGCACTGAATTAGTGTCCTCTTTTGGCATGATGGGACTGACAGTTACTTACAGCCTTCAGACACGATACTCTGTTTGTGCCCTGATTGCTCCCAGCCCTGAGTACTCCTGTTACACTTCTCATGAGCCCAGAGGTCCCAGTGTGTGTCCAGTTCCAAGCTGAAGCATCCTGCACCCATTCAACACCAGTGGAAGTGATGAGCCCAAGTGCAGAACACTATGGGCTCAAGCCCATCATTTTCAGTTAGGAGCTGGCAGACCAGCAGAGGTGACTTAGTCTAGCAAACACAATTTGGATTGCTTCTGAAATCCTTTATTCCTTTTCCTTGCACAGCCTCTGTCTCCTGTGCAGAGACACACATCCTAGACTTTGTTGTCCATTAACTCCTAGCAGTTTTATCCAACTCCCAAAAATCAGGGGGGCCCCTTTGTGTGGAGGAGAGAAGAGAAGGAGAGCTGAGGGATCACTCACACATGCATCAAAATGCAGTTTTGTCCTCTGCCCTGCAGAGGCAAATGGATGAAAACCGGGCAGGCTGGAGCAGCCCTGGCCAAGTTTTGGAGCATCAGCACAGAAAGCTGAGCCAAGAAAGAACACATGGTGGTTGTGTGTTGCAGTGACACTTCAAGAAAAATCGCTTTGAGTCGTGAGCCTGATCACTTAACTGCAGCGGGCACCCTCCCAGATTTCCTGAGTCAAATGTAAATTGCCTGAGGAAACGTCCCCCTCCTGCCCCTCGGCCCGGCACCGCTCCCCCGTCGCACACTCGCTCCTCTGACTGCACACCCTTATGTCCCAAAGCCATTTGACTGTGTTTACAAATGATGAGAATTCTGCGCAGTTAATTATGAAAATATTGGGCAGTCTGTAAGGCTGGCTCCTGGATGGAGCCCGAGCAGAAAGCAGGCTTGGAAAGCCCTTGAAAACTGAGCTGCTTTCTCTCTCTGCTCTTATTGCCAGTGGGTTTTGTTGTTCTAGGGTAGGACTCTGCTGCTCTGCTAAAGCCTCTTTACAAGCTGCAGCTCCAGAGGCTGGGCCGGCAGCATGAGTTACTCTGTCGAGCTGCCCCACGGTAGCAGGAGGGTGAAGCACAAACAGAAAGGTGCTGGGAAAGATGGAGTCTGCTTTCTGCTAGCCCAGGATAAATCTCTGCACGTGGGTCACGAGCCAAAGCTCTGGCTGCAGGCTCAGTGGAAGTACCTTGGTCTGTGTTGGTGTGGTCACTGGTCCCCAGTTCACTTCATGCTCATCTAGATCTGGAGTGTCTGCCTGAGAGGCAGAGGGGCTGACTCTGCTTCTGCTCTCAGGGCTGTTTGCTCTGGTCCAGTTCTCTTGTCTTGGACAGGATAAATCTTGCTGGATCCATTGATATGGATACTGGGCAGATTGAGTCAGCTTTTGTCTGTGTCTGTGTCGTCGTGGCTAGGCTTTGCGAACGAAGCTCCAGGGAGGGCTCCATCCATGCTCCTCATCAGCGCCTTTTCCAAGCACGCTGATTAAAAGAGGATAGCGGATAGCATCATCTAGGTCCTGCAGATTTTACATTAGATGGAGAGGGAGAAATGCAGGTTCTGAGCAGCTGATTTCTGAAGCCAATGAAGTTATTTCAGCAGAAGAACTGACTCATTGCTATGAACTAATTTTCTGTATTTACCTAATTTAAATGATAGGAGAAAATATTTTAGCTCTCAGCCTGGTTTCAATATCACAGCAATTTTATCATCAGACAGCCACTGATTTCAAAAGCATTACTTCAGGGCACAAGGCTTAGAGAAAGGATAATTTTTCTGCTTTACCTCTTTCCTTACCTCCTCTAAAGAAAAACAAGATTAATTAGTAGAGGGGAGATAATCTCTATAAATTTTTGGTACTATTTCTTTACATATACAAGTAAATAAAAGTGGATCATATACATAAAGTACAGCATATTCACAGTATGACAGAAGTGATCAATTTTCATTGCATTTGAATTGCACATTATGATGATACATTCAAATGCAATGTATAGTGCCACAGATCTTGAAGAGTATGACAATTGATCCATTTTCTAATAAGTAACACATGGTTTAAACACTTTTGAATGTGTTAAGAAATATACACACAGTGTCCTTTGCTAAGAAAAGAAAGAATTTTACTATGCTAGAGAATGTATGTTGCATTTTGCTGGAACTACAGGTATTCTAGCTGACTTTATCACTCCTTTCACTAAGATTATCTTTACTTGTTCAATAAATACCAGTTCATTAATACTGTTTGGATTTAGCAACAATAGACATGTATCTCAGCACATCTGGCATTCAATATTCCTTAAGAAAGGGCAAGGGTTGTGCTTGTGCCCACTGCAATCCTACTGAAGGCAGTTCAGTGCTCCTGGTGCTCTGCAAGAAGCAGTACAGTTATTCTGCTTGCAGTGGCAGCTCCAATAGCAGGGGAATATTTCTAACAAAATCAGAATTTACCACCAGGTGATGCAAATACAGAGATATTTAAAGTGTAACATAAAATTATTTTTCATCAAGTAATACAAAGGTCTGTTCAAAGAGACACTAGTCCTATTAAAAGATATTTTAAGGTCTAGAGGGTTTCGTAGGGAACTAAACTACCTATCAAAAAGAATAATCATTTCATACAATCAGAACAATTGACAGTAACCTTTCCTAGGGAGAATTAAAACAGTCACTGGCTGCAGTGATGTAGTTTACACAGAAGTATATTTGGTAGGAGGGCTGGGTTTAGAAGACAACTTCTTTGTCTAACTGAGCAGTGACTTCTTGTACTGAAAGACAATGCTTGGGAGCAGCTCACTGTCTTTCCAAGAAGAGCAGCATGAGAATTCATTGTCATCAGATAATGTGAGAACTTTTTCAAGTTAGTACTTACTGCAGTGAATGAAAACATTTTGTTTAGATCCCTTCACAAATATTTCATTTAATGTTTCACTTTCTGGTTTGATTGATTTTTTTTCTTTCCAGATGAACACCTATTTTGGACTTTTATAGAATTGTGAGTTGAAATTATCAGTAATTTCTTTGTTTTCACAACGAGAAATATATTTAGCTGATGTTTCCTGTGAACACTATCAACCAATTTTAGCACAAAAAGTGTCTCAACCAGTTCATCTTCACACAACCATAGCACCATGAGTGGCCTATGAACATTCCTACTGAAGACACATGGATCACATGATGATAACTAACATGTTAAACCACTGATGATCTTTAAGCCTGAGAGAGTTAAAAGTAGACTTCTGGCCTTCTTCTGTTCTTGTCAACAGCTCTGCAAAGCTCTTTCCATCAGTATTTTATAGAAAGCATAAGTGGTGTCTTCCTGCAGAAATTCCTTCCTCATAATTTGTGAGGCTTGCTGGGCTGTGTGTGTACTATTTGCTGGCAGAATTGGTTATTAGTGGTTGCTTTTTTTGGGTAATATATGTTTTCTGCTGTGATTTTGTAAAAGTGTCCAGGTATTTTGTGGGTGGTTATTATTATTATAAATCATTACACTTGTGTGCATAATATTCATTCCATTCCATGCACAGTTATCAATCTGCAATTTGTGCAGGATTAAGGGGAATTCTGCCTGCAAAGTCAGGTTAGCAGTGAATAAATCGACCTGGTGCTGGAATTGATGGCCAAAGACTACATGCTCCTGAAACTGAACTACAGTGGAGAACACCTCCAGTGAAAGTACTATTTGGATACAGTGTCAAAAATACCAGCTTGGCCCCATTATTCTAAAGCTAAATTGATCCATATGATTGGAGTCTTGCCCAGATTTTGTTGGGTTTCTTTTTCAAACAATCATTTGGAAATTACCATTATCAATACACTAATGCATGTTGAAGGCTTGTTGGGGCTGACATAGGAAGTGATGTAATAAGGGAACCCTTAATACTCGTAGCCCTCAAACAGGAAACATTTTCCTGGAGGAATAGTATACTTGCAAACTGCAGATTACAATTTAATATTAACCAGATTTCTACATTAAACATCATTTCCGAGAACAATTTGATTTTTCTTTTTTCCCCTATTTTTTTCCCCTGCTTCTTCTCTGAAGGATCAAAACTGCATCCAACCACAAGCAGCTCCTGGAATGAGCCCATGGCTGCCTGCAATTTAAATGTCAGCCTCAGCAATTGCAGGGCTACCTTGGATCTGCCTTCCAAACCATGCCACTCACTACTGCCCTGTCAACCTCAATCTGCCTCCCATACCCACAAGTGTCAGTAAGCCTCATTTTGTCTGCCTTGCCTGGTTAGGTACATTTTGTTTCAGGGGTGTAGGAAGGTGTCCCTCAGGGTTTCTGGTGGTATTGCCAGTTAATGCATAGCCAGTACCAGCTGATGGAGTAATGATAACATAGCAGCAAAGCAAGCCAGTTGTAGTTTTGGAGGTGACTGGCAAATTGCATAATCTCCAGTGCAGTGTGAGGGACAGAATGAGGAGAATTAACAACTGCACAAATATTTCATTTTCTGGACTGACTGGCTACTTGATTCTTTAATTGACCACTACTGTTTGTATGTATTTGTTTATGGTCTAGGAGTTCTGCTCATGAGCACTCACAGTGCCAGGCTGTTAACAAACACAGCAAGCAAAAATGTTGCCCCTGTCTCAAAGAGCTTCCAACTTGAGTACCATCCTGCACAACCTCCAGTACCACCCTGCACAACCTCCAGTACCACCTAATGTGCCCTTCCTGCAGTGTTTAGGTGTCTGCATGCTCCCAGGGAGAGGTATCCTTGCTGCTCCCTGCAAAGGTCACTGCCAGGAAGCGCTTCAGGCTGAGCCAAACAAAACTCATTTCACCATCTCCTTCAAAAGTCAAGTCAGACCACATCACTGGTAGCAAGACATGTTTACCACGTCTGAAAAAATGATGCAGCTAAATATAGCACCTGTTGGAATGGTCCTTAAGGAGGAGAAGAGAAAAGGATGGCATGGCTGGGAATAAAGGTGATGCAGAAGCTCCTCAGCATGAACCTTCTGACCTAATGCAGTTTTCCCCTGGCATTGTCCAATTGCTTTCCAGAGGCCTGCTTCTACAAAATAAAACATTTCAAAGAGTCAAGGATTTCAAACCCCAGGAAATCTCTGCAATACAGCCAGCTCCTGCATGTAAAGGCTATTTACAGAAGCAAAGGCAAAAAACATCACTGAATCATTGAATCATTATGGTTGGACAAGACTTCTGAGATCACCAAGTCCAACCAAACACTCCCATGCTCACCACTAAGCCATGTCCCTAGGTAGCACATCTACACATCTGTTGAACTCTTCCAGGGATGATGATCCCATCACCTCCTTGGGCAGCCTGTGCCAATGCCTGATAACCCTCTGGGTGAAGAAGTTCTTCAGGGAGAACATGGCTGCTACAGGAGGATCATAGAATCATAGAATCATAGAATGGGCAGGTTGGAAGGGACCCTAAAGATCATCTAGTTCCAGCCTCCCCACACTGAGCAGGGATGCCAATCACTAGCCCAGGTCACCCAGGGCTGCATCCAGCCTGGCCTTGAACACTGCCAGGATGGTTTGATTGGTAGCACCAGTTCTGCTGGATAACAGCTTTTCAAAGCTTGGCTATTGAAAAAAAAAATCCCAAAAACTCTTCAAGGTCATAAATCCCAAGATGGCAATCCTGTTCTTTATATCTCCAGTTTGCTGCTCTACAGGTTGAGGAACATGGTGGTGGAGTGGGAAAGGAGAGGCACACTTCCCTCAATGTGGACAAGAAAGGTCAATCTCCAAGGTGAACTCTCACTCTTTGCATTAGGAGTACTTGAAAGGGGTGAAACAAAAGATATTTAGCAAAAAGCATTCCCTGAGTTGCCGAGGATAGAGAGGATCAACCAGAAACAGTCTGCCCCATGCTTAAAAATGCAAGTGCTTTTTTCCTTGCCTGGTTTGAAATGATCTTCTCCGTTCTCACATGGAAGAATCAAGAATATTGTTTTCCAGCCAGAACTGAAATGTAAACCAGGATCCCCAAAGAGCAGAGTGACAATGTAACACTAATCCATCTCGCTTCTGCTGGTATGATGCACATGGAGAAGGAGGTTAACCACGCCAGTGCCTCCCGCCGTGGGCAATCACTGTAATGTAAATTGTGACCTTCACACAATTGCTGCTTGGAAATATTTACATGAAGACTAAATCCCTCCCAAGTTGTATGATAGCACAGGCTTTGTTTTCCTAGGCTGTTGTTCCCCTCTTGGCACACAGTACAAAGCCATCCAGGGGCTCTGAAATCCACGAAGCACAAGCTTGGACTACCCGCATGCTGCCAGCAGAATTGACAAGCATGCAAGAAAAAGGCCTCTTGGGCTGCCAAGTCATGTAGCTTTTGAATGAAGTAGCCTCCCCATGGAAGATCCTTGCTTTCTTGATCAGCAAAATCCTGATCTGCCATGAAATTCTCCCACCTACATTGGTCTTTGGAGAAGGAGCCCACACTGAGGCTCTTGCCCAGGCCAACTGTCATTCTGTGCCAAATGAAATCCATTCTGTAGCTCTTCTGCAGTGTATGATCCTGGAGGCACAGAGAGATGGTAGAGGGCAGTGAGAAACCAGAGATGGAAAGAAGTACTGGAAAAGGGAGCCCAAACACAGGTAGTATTTGGTACTACAGAAAGGTAGTGGCCACTCTTCACTGGCTTCTGGCCACAAAGCATTCTCAAGGATCTCTGGGGCAAGTGACTCCATCCCAACCCACTGATGCCAATGCAGTTGTCAGTCCTGCTGGAAATGTATAAGAATATAGGAATAAACTAAAAAAAGTAAGAAAAGGGCCACTTTGAACTTTACAGTTTAAATCCCAGCCCTAGTGATCAAGAAAGTCCACTGGGCTTCAAAGATTATGGTCAGAGCATCAGCTGAGAATCACCTGTGGTTTGGGAATTACCAAGGACAGGGTAAATTTGCTTCAGACAATTATAATTCAAGATTTATTTTGCAATTCTTGTCAAAATCTGTATTCTTATCTCAAATAATACCTGGGAGGGTTCCCTGCCCTTCCCTCTCCAATTTAGTTGCTAAATCTGAATGCTGAGTGCATGTTTTGATCCATCCATCCACAGATTTGAGGCTGTCTTGTAGATGCAAGAACGAAAGCTGAAATTCATAGAAGGAAATGAGAGTTTTCATGGCTCTGAAGGACTTACTAAGAATACTTCCCACAGTTTGGGACAGACAACAGACACCCAAGAGAGATTTAAAAAGTGGCTAACCCCCTTGCTTTTTCCTTTTTTCCTCTAAACTGGGTGAAATTTCATAATCCCAGTCTGTTCTCTTCTAGGTTTAGGTTTGTGGCTTTGGATAACCACCTATATGTGCCTATTTTCCTTGCTTAGCTGTCGGGTAACAAGCTGTTCTGAAACACTGTGTACCAGCATGGGAACAGCTGGGTTAGAAATCAGTGCCAAAACATTAGGACTAATTTCTTTATCCTTACCCTTGCGCTGGCGACAACATATTTGTTAATTCAGCTAATTAGAGAAGGCTGCTAGAACAAGTACCTGAGTGTTGCAGTCTGGCTCAGTGGCTACTGTGCAAGTGTACTTTCCAGATTCAAAAGAGCTCAGGGAGTCTCTGTGTCTATGATATGAGTCTCTCCTTAGAGTAAGCATCTCTTACACAAACATAAACCTCATGAAGGAAGAGCTTTTCTTATTTTTTCTGTCTTCAGAACCTCAAGATAAAATTAAAAATGCCAGGACAGAAAATATCACATTTGGTTCTATTTTACCTAGTTACCAATAAAAATACGGTATAAGTTCCTCCATTGCCATGGATTAGCATCATTTCAACAACATCCTTTGCACCATGCCAATCCACCCAATGACAATCTGGTTCCATATATATATTTTAGCCAAAAATACTCTGTGACGTGTGTTCCTATCTTTCTGGAATCATTTATAGTTGTTGCAGTATCATTTACTACCACTTTCCCTAAATGTGTTTCCAAGAGAGCTGTAAATGGACACTGCAGTCACTGAGCATAAAGTAGGGAAGAGAGAGGGAAGGGAGCTCAGACCAATAGATGAATCACTAGGCAGCAAAAAAGCCAAATCTCTTGGCAGTTCCAGAGCTTTCAACAGTGATTGTGTTTGGTAATGCAAAGTTTAGGTAGCCTAAGTTATTGTGGAGTAAGGAATTAGCACTCATCAATTCAGTAGAGTGACTATCTGAACATGGATTTGCTAACATGTGCCTTGGTCCTTTGTGGTGTCTTGCTCATGAGCTTCAGTGCTTGGAGTCACAAAGAGGAGTACAAGGGAACCTGGTATTTCCCATTGCTATGCTACAAGAACTCTGCCAAAGTCCACAGAGAAGATTAATTAATATCATAGATGGAAATGATCAATTTATCTCTGTTATTTATTCCTGTTTTCTGGTGCTGCATCTTGTCATCTTCCTGATTTCGAGATGGGTCTCAAAATGCAGCTAAATGAGAGCAGCACAGTTTTGTAACCACTCTGAACTCAACTTGTCTTGGTACAAATGGTTGTACAAGGGCAGGACTGATGGAGAGCCAACCTCAGGAACTTTTTTCAAGGTAACTTGTTCTGTGGTTACTTAAATACAGATTTTAGTACACCTCTGTGAGCATATAGTTTTCCACTGGTTTAGCATGATCACAAAAGCACAAACAATCAGGCTTATGGTTGTAATTATCAAAAACACATTTATGTAATGCAATAGAGAAAAGTTTAATCTTCCAGACTTAAGTCTAGGTATGACTCTAAATTCATCAAGAAAACATAATGTAACAAGAGGAAAAAGATATTCCCTCCTCCCTCTTTAAAATCTCTAGAGGGAAAAGAAAGCAAATTTGTGAGGGAAACCTCAGCCCTAACGCAATCTCCAAGTGATAGGAAATCCATGTCTACAAAACCTGTAGAGTCAGAGGGACTTGCAGTTGTATATTGTGTTCTGCTTAGCTCATGTACTCAGAGGAAAAGCAGAGTTTCTCAATATCAGACTTCATTATGATTAACATAATTAGCTTATTTTCAGCAGATTAGTCAGTTATCACCATTGGAAAGTGCTGAAATGCTGATACCCCCAACAATCCTGTCCAGAAAGGAGCTGCTAAATCTAATTTCTCAGTCTGGGATTGCTCATTTTGCAAGTGATGCCAGTGGGAATCATCCAGACACAGTTTATTTATGGTTTTATCCTTTCTAGGTATAACATACTACTTTCTAGTCAGGACTGAAGATCCAAGACATTGTCATTTCTTGCAGGGAGTGGAGAGGAGGGAGAAATAATTCCTATTTCTACAGCACTCCAGTGTCAATAACCCAAGGCCACCCTAACATGACACTGTGAGTGCCTACAGCTATGTAGCTCGGGGCTGGGTCCTCCTGCAGGTGCTTGAAACTAAATAGTTGGCAGGAAATTAATTGGGCTGAGGTGGGCAAATAGTGTGNTGGAGCCCTCCCTGGAGCTTCATTCGTGAAGCCTAGCCATACATACAAAAGTCAGGCTCCAAGCATCACTACCCCAGGGTTAGAGTCTGAGTGGTAAAGGGGTAAGTTGCTCTCTGGAGCTCCACGTTTGTACTGTGGATGAAAGGTAAGAGACTCTGTGTATTGTTCTCTCTTCCTCATCACGCCTCTGTCTCTCTGATAAAGCCCAATTATTATCTGTCCTGCTGGGAGATACTAATACACAGTGAAGTGTTTCAGCTTTGGTGTGTGTTGCTTTGCAGCCCTGGATGTAACTGTTGCTGTGTGATGTGGTTCTGGCTGTTCCTTCCAGCTTTTTTAGAGCTTTTCTACAAACTCAGCCTTGACAAAAGTAATCAGTTGTTGGATGTGGTAGAGTAACCTTTTTTTTTGGTGTGCATATTTATATTGCTTTGAGGTGGCTTTATCTAAAGAGATACTTAAAGCTTCCCATGTGGAGGTCCTCACCATGAGGCTTGAACAGACAATAATGTAGAAGGTGGCGGGGGATTGTGATTTAGAGCAACAAAAACTAAGTTTTCCAGGATCCACTGGGTCAAAGACGAGTTTATTAATACCTGCAGCAAATTATTTCTGAACCTAACTGCTTGGTAAAATGTTTTGAAGACATTGAGGGGAAAGTCACTACCTCAGTTTAAATGTAATTTTCATTGGAGCCAGTTGATGATTATTAATTGGGAATTGAAGGAATATCATCTTGAATAGCAAGGTAACATTGTGACAAAGAAATTTTATGCTGTGTGATACCCTCTCCTTCCCTTCATGGTTGGATGTAACACTTATGTGCTTTTGTTCCTTTGCTCTCATTCTTTCCAAAGGTTACTATCTGCATCTATGCCTGGTCTAAAAAACCTCTCTCTTTGTTGAAAACAGCCTTGGGTGGTAAAGGATATTTCTGTCCTTGCTTGTTGCAAAAGGGGAGTGTTACCCTTAGGGAGCTCAAGGTTATTGCCTTTGATTCACAGTGTGGGGGAAACATGGATTTTAAGACACTTCCCTGGGAGCTCCCCCAGAGGCACTGCTGCCAGCTGGACCTGCAGTGGTGCCTTGGTACCATCCTGGAAAGGTTCCCTCTGCCATCTTGCACCAAGGACTAGTTTTTTACACTTTTATTGGATTTTCTCCTTGTATAGAGTGTAACTGCTGTTACTTGCAAAAGCAGATGGGTGGCAGATTGGTCTAGGTGACCTTACCAAAAGGCATCATTTATTACTCCAAAGTTTCATATAGTTTGCTGAAACATTTCTCTTAACTACCTATGACAAAGCCAAAACTCTCATGCTCGTGCAGCTGTTTGGCTCCTGGCTTCAGCCAGTAAATCCACCTACCAGCCAGGTCAGCACGTGCTTGCTCTTTGTGCCAGTCTCTCCCAGGTCATTCACTGATGGAGATCTGCAGTATAATGAATTTCAGAGATGCAGATTACAACTTGTTCTTACTTCTCTGTTTGCTTAGGGTATTTTTCCACCATTTCTCTGTGAATATGTGAATCATCTGGTATTCTATTGAATATTTTGCCATTTGCCAACACTTATGAGGGAATAAGTAATTCTTCTGAAAGAAAAATAACCAAAATTATTCTATTGGTTTATTGGCACATAAAAATATAGTTTATTAGCCAGTCCAGAGCAATAACCCTTAAGTGTACTGCTTCAGAATAGCCCATTAAGATTTCTTAATACTAGTTTTGTCTGGACTTGTGTTGGTTAATTTAAATAAAAAAAATCAAACCCAAAAACATTGGACCTGGCTTTTCAAAAGTATTTTGGTGTCTAACCCCAAGTTATTTCAATAGAAATTAGGCAATTCAGTCCCTTTGAGGATCTGGGCCTCAGCCCAAATTCTACTGTAAGCACATGCAGCTGCATTGCTCTTGATGAAGCTTGATCCCTTTACTGGAGTGTGTGATCAGGGCCATGGATGGAGCTAATGAGGCCATTTGCAGATGCTTTTCTGAAGGAAAAAGACAGTTTGGGGTTCTAATGTATCCAGATTTGTACCAGGCTGTGGAATTCCCTCTGTGAGGAAATGTGTTTGTGTAGCTAGTGGGTGATGAGGAGGGCAGAGAGAGAGGGCAAAGGGTTTAAAGAATTGTTTGTTCATGTGGTCTAGTTAAACCTCTGGTAGGAGCTGACAGCTGTGCAGGGGCAATTAATGAGGAATCTCCAATACATTTAGTTCCCTAATTAAAAGATCTCCTTTTTGTGTTTAACATGTGGGCCATGCACAGTTAAGTGGAATTACCTCTGTTTATAGTTGCTGCAGATCAAATTCTGCATTTCTAAATAAGCAGGCTGCCATCACCCTGTCCTCATTTCCAAGGCCCCCAGGCTTATAACAATCAAATGGGCTATGAGAGTGTATTGGGGGGGAACCAACCCTGGATTCAGGGTTTGAGCCTAGGAAGAAAACAGCCATTTGTATGTCAAGAGTTAGAGAAGGATGTGATGGGGGCAAGCTGGGCCTTTGCTGGCAGTATAGCAGGATGCATTCNGGAGCTTCATTCACGAAGCCTAGCCATACAAGCATGACACATTGCAGGAACTGCAAGAGCTGAGAAATCCTGAAAAGAAGCAACAACAAACCCAGGGGTTCTGCCTTTAAGGGCATTCCTGTGTAGGAATGACCTAGGGGTGAACACAGGGAGGTAGAGATTAAGCAAGCCTTCCTTTTGGGGAAAGGAAAAATTGGATGGTGGGATGATTTTTCATCCCTGCTATCTTCCAACCCCTACATCAGTCTGATCAAACCCAGGGGAACCTAAGCAAGCATTTAAGCTTATGTTTTGTTTGCCAAATAAGGATTTGGGATGATCATGAACTGCAACATTTGGTCAGGGAAAAGCTTGTGGTACAGAACCTGAATAGGAATATGGTCCTTGGATCCAGACATGTACTGCAGAGAAGGTATAAGGAATAATTTATCCAGCCACTGGAACGAATCCTGATGTTCTTGTTTAACTCTTTCTCTTGGGCTGGTGCTGCCCATTTCATCTGAGTTCACCAGATTCTGGGGATGTTTGCTCTCCATTTCAGCTGAGGGACATAGAGTAGTTGAACAGAGGCCAGAAGGGACTTTTTTTGTTTTCTTTTTACTTTCTGTCTTTCTTGGTTGCCCTAAACGTAAGAAAACAGTGAAAATAGTAAAACAAACATGAAGAAATGATCTGCTGAGGTGGAGTTCTTCCTTTTTCCATCATAGAAATTTTTTAGCAAAACACCCTGAAAATGTTTGACATCCATTTGTGGAATCTCTATAATTAGAATTAATAAAAGGACATGTCAAGTACACCTACCTTGCAAACCACAGATGCATTTTTTCTCTCTCTTTCAATGGCTTTAACTTGTTCTTCTGATTTGCATCTACAGGGAAATTATAATTAGCTTGTGATATGCATTTAGTGTGCTTAATGCCTGAGTTTTTCTATAGGTATGCATATATTCCCACACAAGTCCTAGGAGGATTCCTTTCACTAAACAGCTCAAGCTATCCAGGATAACAAAAGCATTAAAAGGAAAATCTTTGTGAATTGAGTTGGAAGTCTGCAGTGTGTTCCAAGTGGATGCTTCCCTACATCAGCAAAATGCTGTTGTCTGCAATTGGTGCTAATTAACATCCCTGTGGCAATCTCATATAATGACCTGGAGCTGAATGGGCTACAGAGGCTGATGGCATGAACACTGATCCCAGCAGCTCTGGCTTGAGGAGTGGGCAACATGGAGGGAGCTTTGCTGGCCTCCTCTCTCAAGTTCAGAGACAACCTTTCTGCTCTGACACTCAAAAAGTCTCATTCATGGTTGGGCTAATTTATTTTTTATTTCTCAGCACATTTTCACCCCCAAAATTGTCTGATTCTATCCAGAAATTGATTGTCAGTTGAAAGATTTCTTGTGTGATCTTCATGGTGAAGAGGTTTGCCTAGTTCTGTGTTGTGGTAATTCTTTTTAAATTAAAAGCTCACTGAGGAATGGGGAGGAGGGGGAAAAAAAAAATCTGTGATTCTTGTCTTTTTTTAAAATTCCTTTCTGGCTGAGTCTGAAGATTTTGCTTTCCTGGGAACAGATGGGTGTGACTTGCCACTCTTTTCTCTTGTATGATCTCAAGAAGATAAAAAGGACAGGCTGCATTCCACTAGATTTGCTTAAGCCTTAGGTGTTCAGCCTGTCTTCTGTGAACACACCTTCCTCCTTCAGCTGGAGAAGGAGAGAAAAGCAAGTGCATATGTCTGTAAAGCTGTGTCCTTGGTGAGTCCCAGCCAAGGATTACTGTGCTATTGTCAGCTTAGCTGTCTCCAGTCAGATGGAGGTGTGAAACTGGACATGGGTTTCACTGTGTGCATGGATAATTGGGATTGAAATTGCACCTTCCATCTCAACCCACACTTCAAACTTCTTGTGATGTTGCCTGTTTGTGTATGAATCTCTTCACCCAGCTGAAGCATGGCCAGTGTGGAGGAAGACTGGTGACAGCCACCATGGCTGGGTGCCATGGAGAGTGCTGCTGCTCAGTGGGAAGAGGGAGCTCTGCCTGGATGAAGCTAGGAAGGGTTTGCATAGGAGGTAGTATCTTTCATAACATCATTAGA
Source organism: Bucco capensis (assembly GCA_013396975.1). Classification (NCBI taxonomy): domain Eukaryota; kingdom Metazoa; phylum Chordata; class Aves; order Piciformes; family Bucconidae; genus Bucco; species Bucco capensis. Next base: position 187,812 of record VWZO01022078.1, on the reverse strand, counting down.
AAATGGACTGGAAAAATGAAAAGAGGTTTGGGGTCTGTCAACCCTTCTTCATGTTGATTTAGTGGTTGGATATGGTGGTTGTTGACCAAAGGGTACAAAGGTCCTGGGTGGTGGGAACTGGTAAGCAGGCTGTGTTGCTCAAGCAGATTACCTCTCTTTCATGGGGGATTATTTTTTCTCCCCTTCTGAGATGAGTTATCTGTCACATTGTGGGAGATTTATGATGCTCATATTAAACAGGAGTTATGTGCTTAATCTCAATCCCATGAAAACTGAAGAGCTTTTTTCAGTCATATCCATGTGTCTTGCAACAGCTCCTCACATTCAAAGGGTAAGGTGTGTATTGACTTTCCCATCAAAATGTCATGTCTGAAGTGGTTCATAAAAGCTTTATACTCCCAGGCAGCCTTAAAGAAACATAAGAAAAGTTACTGTCAAAGGCAACTCAGAGCAGTCCTCCTGTGGTGGATAAAGGAGATAACTACAGGGAGAGGAAAGAAAATGTAAATAAACAGATAAAAAATAAAAGCACTCCCAATTTAAATATTTCAGCCCATAGAGACTTCCCAGGATTTTTGTGCAGGAATTCCATTTTCCCTTTGTATCAACACAGGAGGCTATAGTACTAGACTTTTGTATGAAAAAAACCACCCCATTATTCCAATGTAAACTCTGCCTCCAAACTGAGCTAATCTTCATTTAGTGATTTGAGGGGGGAGGATAGTAAAGCAGAGCAGAGACAAATCCATCCTTGCTGTGTGTGCATGCATGGGCAGGGCATGTTCCTCCTGCTGCAAGGCTGCTTGCTCCCAACAGCAACCTGGAATTCTTTCCACTTCCGAACCCAGGGATTCCTCCAGGCTCTCTTGGTACCCAGAGCACAGGTTTGCAACCCCAATGTGTGATAAATTAGACCTTTCACTTGAAGTTTTTCCTGGCAGGAGTACTAGAACAACCCTACTACTGCTGAATTTTAAAATCTCTCTCTGGCTCTCTGCTCAGCCAAAACTTAAAGTTACAGTCAACTGGAGTTTGGCAAAGTGCAATGTTCTGTAACCTTATCTTTTTATTACAATCATGTTTATTAGGATTATACAGGGCATTATAGGGCCCCCTCTCTAGAGCTGAGGTGCTGTGTCTGTGGCAGCAGGATGTATAGTTTGGGGAATTCTAGCAGAGTTTTCAAACAACTGTAAAACCTGCCCAGGCAGTGTGGTCCAGGGGCTGGAGCCCCTGCATGGCTGCTGCTCTCCCATCTGCTGCCTGGGGCACAGTGAGCAGCTTCAGCCTCTGTCTCCTCTCCTGCTCATTCTGTGAAGATAATCACACACTTGAAGGGGAACCTGGATTGTTTTCTTCATTAAAAAAAGAAAATGAGAGTAAACCACTTAAGTTTATCAGCTGCTTGACCTCTCAGATCATCCTGAAGCCCTGTTTTTTTCCCCACCTGAATCCAGTAGGTGGCTGAATTTGGACTGATGCACAGAATAAAAACTTTAACATAAATGCATAGAAAAACTAAGCACTGCAAATATATTTCCACTTGTGTTCAAGCCTCTGAATTTCCACTGAAATGGCTGATAAAATCACAAATACCTAAAGGTGCTTGCCATAATTTAAGAGCTAATAGCCCTGTTATCAGCTGGGATAGGACTTTGTATCCTGGCAGCAGGAACTAGCAAATTCCTGTCCTTTACCCTTGCTCAAATCTGCATAAAGCCATATTTCCCCAATCAGTTGATAGAAGACCTGTTAAGCTAACAAACCAGGATATGTCTCTAGGATCTTGGCACCTCTATCTTAAACACCTGCAAACACCTTTGATCTGCTAATTTAGGGTAGTTTTGTAGGTGGTCTGTAGAGGGAAGTGTACCTGTGGTCAAAAGGAGCATCCAAAGTCAGCTGTTAGGCTACATAAATCTGTAGGGAACATTCTGCAGTGGTTCTTGCTTTGGGAAGAGTTGTTTCTCTTTGGATCTGCAGTAGTCTGGCTAAGAAAAGCAGGCTTGGAGAGCTGCTGGCCTTCTTAGTGTCGTAGCAGAGTCTCTAGACTTGGCACCTGCTCTTCTTGAAAAGAAAATTATTTTGTGTTCTGGATTTGGACATGAGAAGCTTTCCTTTTTCTGGCCTTTGCCTGTTGCCTTCACCTCTTTTTGTACCAAGTCACCAATTTTGACTGAAGTCTTTCCAAATCTGTCAGTTTAAATAATGGGACTTAGAGAATTACTCTCTTCCTTATTACTATTGGCCAGTTTTCTTCACTCTAAGAGCACAAGGGCATATATCCTCAAGGGAGGAATGAGGCAGTCCTTAGATTTTGTGGAGACTCTTGCCTTGAAAGTGCATCAAGGCATTGGTACCTTCTGGGCCACTAAAGGCAAGGAAAAGGTGATACTTCAGCTCACCAAGTGAGTTACTGCAGTTTCTTCTTAGAAACTGATATGTCATCACTTCAATGATATGATTTATGAAAATTTTTTTCCTTATTTTTCAAGCATAGAAAAAACTGTCTTGCCGTGTTTTAGGAACAAAATGAGTATTTTACACACATACCAATAGCTCTCTGGAAAGCACTTAAATTTACAAGCTGTTCGTAAATTTACTGACAGTTGGCAACACTGCATCTAACACACAGGAACCCTGTGGAAAATAGATCTATTGTAAATAATATCTATTGCAGCTTAATCTGAGTGTACTTTAGCTCAAAGTAGTTTGAACAAATGTGTTACCTAACATTTTTCTTTTAAAAGCTGTTTAACCTGGAAAGATGATTTCAGTATCTGAAAAGTTATCCTTATAAAATATTAGCCACCTCCTCTGGAGGTTCCTCAGAGGAGCTCTGGAGGATGCCTTTTGATTACTTTAGCTATGTTCTGCTGTAGTAACATGTAGCTCAGATATATAATCTAGTGCTAGTGTCCTGTGTAGCTGGAGAATCCTGATCTTTAAGATCAGTGGTAATTGTTTGCATCTGAATCAGGAGCTGGTTTGTATGAAGAGAAATCATTTGTGCATGTGTGGCTGCTTAGCTGTGTGCAGTATTACATGCAGTTTGCATTTGGGGTAACTGAAGTTTGTGTACATGCTGAGGTAGCACTTCATCAAGATATCTGAGAAAAGGTGGTAATATTGAATTAAAATGAATCTGATAGAGAACCTGTAGCTGTTATCCTAGATTCCTTACTTCTGTGACTGTAGTGGTATTTAGTAGCTGTAAAACAGGTTTAAAAATTGCCTAGATGTTAAGATTTTGTAGCAGGAAGAGCTGGGGAATGGGGACAGGATCTTTCCTGCAAACTGCCTTTGCAATTCCATCCACCTGCCTGGTGAGCATCACTGGCTGCTTTTCCAAAGGTGAAGGTGTTTCTAGCATTGCCTCAGTGCTTGCTGCTGTTTATGACAGCTTCTTGTCAAGCTCTTAATGCAGCATGAGGAGTTTATTTGAGTACCAGGCACATCTACCTACTTGTTGCTGTGAAAATACTGTCTTGTTCATTTCAAAGAGAAAAAAAATGGCATTTTAATCTTAAGCAGAACATAGGCAGCACAATAAAGCAACAATGTGAACTGATACTAAAATCAGAGAAAACTTCCTTCTGAAGTCTTTCACAGCTACAAATGGGTTTGCTTTCATCCTTATCCAAATGCCACATGCTGTCTTAGTGCCGATACTGATTTTGGTTTGACACCATCACTTCAGGATACTCCACTGAGGACAGGGCTGCCAACCCAACCTGGGGACTCTGCTGGGGTCAGCCCAAACATGCTTCCTCATTACAAATAAATAAGATCTGATCTACAACCTATAGGGTTCAGAAACTTTATATAACTTATCCAATGCTGTCCAGGGCTTGAAGTCAATGGGACACTTTTTCTGTGGATTTCATACAATCATTTTGGTTGGAAGAGACCTTTAAGATCAAGTCCAGCTGTTAACCAGAACTCCTGGGCCATCACTAAACCATGTTCCTCAGCAATTCCTCTAGGGATGGTGACTAGTCTAGTCAGTAGTGTCTAGTGACTCCACCACTACCATGGGCAGCCTGGACCATACCTCATGACGCTTCCAGGAAAGAAACTTCTCCTAATGTTCAACCTAAACCTCTCCTGGCACAACTTGAGGTCATTTCCTCTTGCCCTATTGCTTCTTACTGGTCACAGTCTGAAAATCCCTTGTGGTCTCCTGTGGCCCCTGGTGCCATAACTGTGCCCACAGCAGAGGGAGCATTAAACTCATTGCCCACGGGAAAGTGTGGGCAGTGATACCCATGTTCCTANGCCCTCTCTGGATCTTCATTCACAAAGCCTAGCCATACATACATTGCTTCTTACTTGGGAGAAGAGACCAGTCCCCACCTAGCTACAACCTCTTGTAGAGAGCAACAGACTCTCTTGAGCCTCCTTGAATGAGGAAGTGGATCCATCCAACAGTGAATTAAAAGCAGAACCTCATGGCTCCTAAGCATTTGCTGTGCAAACAGGGCTTGCTGCTGCAGCAGGACCAGCATGACCTAAGCCCCAGCTGTGTTACACAAGGGACAAAGCGTTACAGCAGCAGCAGCTTTAATCCTGTGTCACTTGTGTGGCCAAAGGCTGCAAGCTTTGGGGCTAGCTCACCCTCCAGTCCTGCTCCCATGCTGCTGCCCAAACATGTCTTGTTTGCTGTCCTGCTGGAGAAGTGCAGCTTCCCCATCCCTGGGGCAGAGTCAGGAGGTGGATGCTCCCCAAAGAAAAGCAAAGGCTGTGCATGGCAAGAGCTCGGAAACATTATATAGCTTTTGTCTAGCTGTAATGAAAATAAATCAGGGCTTCAATTTAATGTAGTTACTAACAATTTGTTCTTTCCGCTCCCCTAATACCAAAAGTGACTTGCAGCTAATTAGAGTGAGTCAAGCACACTCTTGCTGTGCCATGCTAGTGTAAACAGCAGCCATCTGAGTTTCATTACAATAAGGAAATAAAATAAACACAGGACTAGAAAACAGTAGTTTGGGCATGGCTCATTACAGCACAACACAGTTAAATCTTTTTTGTAGAGGCAGCAGGGTTGGAGAGGGTATGGAGTAGACTCTCTTCATGTTTTAGCCTGAGCTTTCCCTCCCCAGTGCATCAGAGGGAAAAGCAAAGCCCCTGCTGCTCAGCTTCTGGCTCAAAACCACCCTTGAAGCCTGCAAACAGTGCTTGCCTGCAAAGCCTTCTTTATCCCCCTGCCCCAGGGTTCCTCGTGTTGGTCAGGCAGAAGCTCAGGGGAAACCTGGTATTTACAACAGGAGGGTGAGACCTTGTGTCTAGGAGCCTGCTACAAGACTGCACTCTGTGTCTGGCTGCTCCCATGTGCCACTCTCTGGATCAGCCAAGAAAGCAAAGACAAACCACAGCTTTTTATTTCTTCCCTTTCTCTTTTAGTAACTTTACACTTAGAGAAGGGGAACCCCCTGCACGCTGCTCACAGCAAACCTCTTGTGTACAGCAGCTGCTGTCTTCTGTGCTTTGCTGCTCACAAGCCTCTGAGCACAACAGGCTAAGGAGACTTTTCCAGGCAGCATCTTCACCTGCTTCTGAAATGCCCAAGGGCTGGAATTTCTGAGCTCCTGAAGATTTGAGGCTGTGGATGGAGCTCCCTTCCCATCACCCTTGAGCTGCAGAGGAGGAAGCTCTAAGATGGAACCTTCAGTACTTTTTCCTCTGCTAGATCCCTCCCAGAAGCACTTTCCTTTGCAGAGGGGCTGGAAATCCTCCGCTTCTGTGTGCTTCTTGGTACAGGACTGAACAGGAAAGCCACAAGCAAAAGAGCTAATTCTGGCCAAAGCAGCATCTCTTGCATACATGATCTGTAAGGTATTCTCATTCTCACTGGCTTCTGAGTCATGTTTCCAGAGCTCAGCCTAAGCTCATCTGTGCTTAAGCTGTATCCATTGGGATTAGTCCCTCACTAAATACAGGTTGGGAAGAGACTGCTAAGTCAGACTTTCCAAGGCAAAAGCACTGCTGCTAATGGGAGAATTAAGTCTTCTCCTTATCTGGCACCAGGATTTGCTGTGGCTCTCTGCTCTTGCCTATTTGCAGGTGTGCTGGCTCCTGTGGGCTTCTGCTTATCACTAGGTGCAGTTGTGTAACTCATTAGAAACATTTCTTACTGCCAAAGCTACAGAGTAGGAGAAACATTCTGCTTTAAGATACTTAGAGGGGGAAAAAAGTTCCTAACTTCAGTATGGGGAGAGACCTGCCATGACAGCTTCAGACATGGATGGGCCAGCAAGACATTCAGGCAGGCATGGCTTGGGTTGTCTTGATACAAGGCAAAAAACAGGAGCAGTGCCTCCAGCTGCGCACCTGAAGGCTGCAAGGTAAGAGTCATCTAACTCATACCTATGGATTCTTCATGGACACAGGCACAGATAGAACACCAGCATTTCTTTTGGTCAGGCATTTTAAATAAATAGATATAAGGAAAATATTTTGTGACACTTGTTCTCATTTTTTCAGTTCACTCCTGCAGTATTAGTTCTGCCTCAGGACCCTGATTTGTCATAACCTTATTCAGGAAAAAGGTATTCCTGATATTTTTCAGAACCCTCATAAAGGTTTTCCTTTATAATTCTACTTCTGAGTGAAGGTTTTTCCCTAGATTTTATTACTAGTGCTCAAGAAAACATTACTTGAACCTTGAATATTGGAGTGGATTTACTTGTGTAAAATGACATTAACTACTTTACTGGTTTGGGAATATAACTTAGAATCCATGCTATCCCTTGAGTTCTAAATTCAGATCCCTGTTAGGCTAACCTGTTACTTTTTTAGTTGTCAGAAATACAAAAGAATTGAATTCGGCTTACAAGGACTTGTGTGTTTTCTAAACAAACTTTAAAATTCAGCCTCTGATTCTCTCAAGGGCCAGGTTTTCCCAGTTCCCACTTACTCCAAAGGGCTGTGTCCCACAGGATTCAGATCTTAACACTGTGCTTTTAAACAATTACTACTAAAAGAAATGTTAACCTGGATGACTGTGTAGGAACACAGGAAGAAAAATAGAAACTTGCCTGAAAACCCATAAAAGTCCAGAGACATTGAGGCTGGCTTAAAAACCATTTTATAGCCTAAAAATCTTATTTGCACCATTGATTCAAAGTGGTTTATTTCCTAGAAATAAGCCTCTCTTGGAGCAATGGGGTAAATTATTTGAAAAGGCATAAAAAGCCATTAACCTGTGGGACTTCACAGGCATCAGTGAGGCTGAAACTGAGTCAAAAGCAGCAGAGAATGACAAATTGGAGACAAGCAAAACACAACTAAATGCAACATTGAAACCATGTCCTAAAATCAGCATTGAGATTAATCTGTGGAAGCAGTCACCTCTCCATGAAAGAACCAAGGTGCCTTTTTTCTGCTGCAGAGGTTGTGGATTTAAAACAACTGAGTATTCTAATCCTGAGCACTCCCTCCTTGTGTGAGCAGGCTCCAGAGCATGGCTTTGAAGCCTTTCTGTTGAAGAATGTCTTGTACTTAAGGAAAGAAAAAATGAATTTAAAGGGAGAAAAAAGCAGTGAGATTTGGGAAGACTCTGAGGCTGTGTACTGGTGTTTGTGGGAGTGTTTGAAACTGAGTTTCTAAAATAGGGTCAGACAAAAAATGAAGTTAAGAGTGCCTCTGTCTTCTCTCATCTAGTAAGAGTCAGAATCTCTCCTCAGTGACAACCCAGGAGAGTTGCCTGAAGTTTAAACTTTGAGTAGCAGGAGAAAGAGATAAAAGCCCTTTAGGGCAGACAGGAGAGGATGTGCACCAGTGTCCCACTGTCCTGGAGCAAGAGAGTCCTTTTTGGGCAGTTGGCTCCAACTGCACAGTGACCAAGCTAAGCAGAGCCCTGGCTCTCCAGTGCTTGTATGCTTTCCATCTTCAGCAAACTTCAGGGAATTCCCAGGCTTGCCTGTTAGAGAAGGATGTTATTCCCAGCTGATGTCTAGGAGGCCTGTGCCAGACACTAGCCAAAGCCCTGGGAGAAGCAGCACTAAGCTCTTCCCTGCTGCAGCTCCATCCACCACCACCACCTCCATGCACATTGCTCCTGGGGTGGCTGTAGAAAATAGCAAGTTCTGCCAACATGCAAATCCCTCTTTCCACAGCAATTTGCTTTCCACAGGGAGTTTCTTTTGCTCCCCATGCAGCACCAGCCCCATGCCCACGGCTGCAGCCACTCAGCCAGCACTCTGCAACCAGCCCTGGCAAGGGGACCTGGCCCTGGCTCAGCATGAGGTGTGGAGGAGCTGGGTGGCAGCCAGCAGGCACCAGGAAGGTGAGAGCCAAATCTCTCTCTGGTTCTCCCCCACTGAAATCCAGAGTCATGTGGTGGCATGGACCCCATGGTGGGGGCCCTCCAGATCCCTACTAGCCAAATGGTGGGGCTAGGGTGGGAGAAGTGGGTGGGAAGGTGCTGCAGGGTAACAGGGAAATGTCTCCTAGCAATGCATCTCTCCAGTTTCAGCCTGGTTCTCCCAAACTGAGGAGGAGATTACATAGGAACCTTCTGGTAGGGAATGGGATGGAGAATTTTTTCCTGGCAGGACAGGGCCATGAAAGAGTTAATAGCTGTTGTTGTGAGTTTGTTTTAATTTTCTTGTGTTATATTAATAAGGAGCACATTGAACCAGCAGCTTTCAGTTCTCCACATCTCTTTCATCCTCTTTTCCAAAAAAAGAAAGAAAGAAACGAGAGCTTTTTCACTACTATTTGTTTTTCCAGCTTCTTTAATTTGGGTAATTGCTTAGTCAATTCTCAAAATATATTTTCTGCCTTAAAAAGGGGGGGGGGGGAAAGGCAGAAAATGACAGATCACCTTCCTTTCCATCCTGCCTTTGGCATGGAGGTCCCAGATTGTGCATTCTCTCCCCGGCGCCACACCAGCCTCCCAAACTCTATTCATTTCCCTTCATTTGCACAGCCCAGCACTTAAAGAGACAGTGTCCTGTGCTGATGGTTTGGCTCTGGCCACATTTCAAAAGTGTCACTTCTTAAATCTTTCCCTTTTTTTCTCTGCTTCCCAGCATGCTGTATGGCAAAGAGTTGGCATTTTTACATTTCCACCACTCCCACTCTTTCTCTTCCTTTCCCTGTCTCACTATTCTCTCCTGCACTCAAGATCCAGATCAGGCTATTTGGAAGGAGAAGGATGCATTCATGGGACCTTCTTTCTTTTTAGTGACATGGTTTAGTGGCATGGTGGTGACAGGTAGATGGCTGGACTTAATGATCTTAGAGGTCTCTTCCAACCTTAATGGTTCTGTGATTCTTAACTGTGCTTATGAGAGGGCACCATGGTTTGGTCAAATCATGCTCTGAGGTGCTCAAGAGCCCAAGAGCTGTGGATGGCTGCTGGAGCTATCTCTTCAAGTGACAGTGCAGCTGGTCAGAAGCTGTTTTCCCTTTGTCAGCATAATTATACACCAGACTCCTATATTCATGATCTCTGTCATCATCAGTGAGAGCAAAGGCTTTCATCCCAACACCTCAAAGCATAAGCATGTGATAGAACAAGAGCAAATGGCTTCAAGGGAGGTTCACATTAGGTATTAGGAAGAATTTCTTCACTGAGAGGGTTATCAAGCTTTGGAACAGGCTGTCCAGGGAAGTTGTGATGTGTCTGTCCCTGAAAGTGTTCATAAAATATGTCCCCAAGTACCACATCCACATGATTTAGTGGAGGGCATGGCAGTGGTAGGTTAACAGTTGGACTTGATGATCTTAGAGGTCTTTTCCAACCATAACCATTCTATAATTCTACATTTGACTCTTGGAGGAAGCCTCATGCTCAGATTTGTCAGGGTGTTTATACAGAACCAAAATAACATGTTTTAAACCTGAAGGTAATGGAATTCTAGCTTACATCTCTCAGATTCAGGATTAAGATGTTTTCTCCCCTTTGTGTTCCTCTCCACGCAACTGAAAAGGGAGAACATGCCAGGAGGACTTGTTTTAAAATTCAGATTTGTTATACATTTTCATTCATTGTTACAGTTTTCTTTTCTTAAAAGCTCAGCTGGTGCCCTGAGTCTTCATCAGTCAAAGGTAGGACTGCTCCTGTTAAGCAGCACCCACAAAGGCATGTTTCTTCTTCATCAGCCATGTGCAAGCTCAGTCCCTAAATTGTTCTCATCCTTTTGGTCTTCTCTCCCTCATGAATCTTGCAGTGCCTCCCAGCTCCTGTCCTGTCCCCACATGAGTGCCCAGCTCTGCCCACCTTTGCTCTCCCTCCCTTCTGTGCTGCCCTGGTGCTGGGGGAAGTGTGCATTTAAAAGCTAGGCAGAGACCTGAAGTAAGATAGTAAATACCACAAGGAGTAGAATCATAGAACAGTTCCAGCTGGAAGAGACCTTGAAGATCATCAAGTGCAGCCTTCGTCCCAGCCCTATCAACTTACTAAATGATGCCTCCCAATGCAACATCCACCCAGCTCTTAAAAGAGGACAACGGCTGCAAGCTTTTCTGTGTCCAGCAAGCCTTGGTAAAATGGATTCTACAGCATGAAGTGAAGGTTCCCATCAATTTTGGACTCTAAATTCATCCAGTTATCCACTTGTTTTGCTGTAAATGGAAGTAAAAGTGCCCGAGTACATCAGATGTTGCTGCTCCTGTGCTTATTCTGTCTGGAGGCACTGGATAGCCTGATCTCACAAGGGGTATAGAGTTGAGTTTTCAGACTTCAGAGGCTTTATACCGTTTGGATAAGCATCAAACTTACCTGAGGTGAGCTGAAAGTCCTCGTGGCTTGAGGAGGACTCTTGAAGAACAAGCTGGTGATTCTGTTTTCAGGCTCAATAAAGAGAACTCGCTGAGGCCAACAATATTTTCTACTCTGTGCAAGAAGCCTCAAGGATCCAGAGATGTCTTCTAGCACCATGTTTCGAGCTTCTTGGAGGCTCATGGATGAAGGCTACCCTGGACAAATGGATGTTACAGCTCCACTGCATGGGCTCTTGGAGCCCCATGGAGACCAGAGACAAGTGTCTGCAAAATCCCACCTCTCATTTTGTGCAGAAGAGACTATCCACTTAAAGCAAAATTTGGCAGGGGTCAAACCTTGTGCCCAAGGCTCGCAACCTCACTAAATTGAATCAAGCAAAATAGTCTCTAGTCAGAACTTATCTCCTCCCAAAATAAAACATACAGTAGAAGAAGAAACAAATTGCTTGACACCTCATTAGCAATTGTAAGCAGACTCCATTTTCACTCCAGGGTCTCATTGGAGTGATTTGTGAGGCAGCTTTTCCCTACCTCTGCCTAGCCCCTTAATGGCTCACATTTTGAAGGAGTTGGAGGCAACACAAGAACAACAGTGATTATTTGTGTTCTTCTGGGAGACCATCCTGCTGTCTGCTGCTGGAGTGCCCCTCTACCTGCTGTTGTTTCTGGAACTTGAAGCCTGTTTCACATTGCTTCTGTGCATGTGTGTGGCTGATTGTTAAGAGGACACAGTTGGGCTGGAAGGAGATAACCAAAGCTCATCTGTCCTCTCTGAGCTCAAATGTTGATTAAAGTTAACCAGCTGACTGGCTGCTCAATGGAGGAGCCTACTAAGCACAAATGTGTGGGTGAATGTTGTGGCTTCAGGGCTTGAGAAATGTCATTGGCTGCCTATGTTCTCATGCCACAGAGCAGCAGAGCCCAAAAAGATGAAAGGAAGGGAATAAAACCTACTCCTATAAGGAACAACTTGTTCTTTCTTAATTAAATGTCTGGCCTTATCTCAGTTTGATCCCACCGTGCTTCCTCCACAGTTTTGCCTTCTCATCTTGGCTTGAAGAGCAATTTAATTTCAATTTCAAGACCTTTTTGTTCCTTTTTTTCCAAATCCACCATCCACCCACCCAGCACAGCAGGACATGGCTCTCAGGAAACTGGTTCCATGCTCAGTAATAATTTTGGAAATATAAGCACATCAAAAAGGACTTGGACAAACAGTGAGACTTTGGAAGGAGCAGTTTGTTGTTTGGTTGGGTTATGGTTTTGGGTTTGGTTTTTTTTTTTGGTTGGCAGGCCCATTTTTCACATCCACACACACAAGCAGATAACTTATCTCAGGCAGCAGCAGCACTGAGCCCAAAGAAATGAGCCCAAGGGCCAGGATTTGGGAGCCTAGCCCTGAGGGGACATTCCTGCTATAAGGCAGCAGCCTAGGAGAAAGGTTGCAATTGTTTATAGGATTTGGCATTTTTCTCAATTACCAGAAATATGTTTTGGTGTACTTTTGTCTTGATTTGACTTAAAATTGGAATGGATCAAACTAGGACAGAAAAAAGAGAAAAGAAAAATTCTAATTTGTCTTCTAATCTTGTCAACTTTTCAATAAAGTCTCACTTTAAATTTCCAATACCCTCTTTCCAAAAAACCAATTCCTCTGCTTCCTCCATCAGAACAGCACTTTTTTTTTTCTTATTAGATGACTGTTCTGTCAGTTAAGCAATACTTCAGTCCATCAAACAAAAACGCAATATGGAAATCAGTGTTTGTGATTACAGGTCATCATTCCAATGGAGCCATCAACTTGTGGCCATCAAAGCATGCTCTCATTGCTCTCCAGCAAATTCTGTTGTTGTTTATAGGTCTCTTCTCAAGAATGCATCTTGAGATTTTCTTGATGATTTTTGTCATTTCATTGTACTGGATTTAATTCTTCTTCACATCAAAATATTCAAATTTTAGGTAATTTAACCTTGCAAGCAGGAATGAATGTTCACTGCTTAAAAGACAAAACTAGTTAAACATACACCTATCAGTTTGAATTCCTTTTCCCTCCTTCTTTTCATGTTATAGAATCCTAGAACAGTTCCAGCTGGAAGAGACCTTGAAGCTCATCAGTGCAGCCTTTGTCCTAGCCCTAGCAACCTGCTAAATGATGCCTCCCAATGCAACATCCACCTGGCTCTTAAACACCTCCAGGGATGGGGACTCCAGCACCTCCCTGGGCAGCCTGTTCCAATGGCTCACAACCCTTGCAGCAAAGAAATTCCTCCTAATACCTAACCTGAACCTCCCCTGGCGCAGTTTCCATCCATTTCTCCTTGTGCTATCACTCTGCACTAGGGAGAACAGACCAGTCCCTGCCTCTCTACAACCTCCCTTCAGTTAGTTATAGAAAGCCATGAGGTATCCCCCCAGTCTCCTCTTTTCCAGGTTAAACAGGCCCAGATCCCTCAGTCTTTCCTCATAAGTTGCACTATTTCATGTTGGGTGCCCTCAGCCATTTACTGCAGGCAGGCTGAGCCACTCCAGAGATCCCTCACTCTCCCTACTGACTCTGGAACAACCACACAGAACTGCTTCAGACTAGACTCCTCATTTTAGCAAGCTAAAAGTAAGCTGGAGCCTGCCTCACTTGTGCAAGGGAGGCTGAAATGGAAATGATCTCTGATGAAATTGTTTGGGGGGGAATTGCTATCAATTGTCTGTCTTCTTACTAGAACAGGAGAGTGCAATTGGTTCTGCTAAAAGGGATATTGTATGCCTAACAGGCTAGGAGAAGGCAGCTCCAAACTGAATGAACAGCTACTCAGAGGTTGGTACAGTAGCAAAAGCAGCAAGGCCATGAATATATTATCCAGGGATCTAAGGCAAATGTGTGTTGTATTGGCTACACACTGTTGAATGTGAATCCACAGTGCTGAAATCCTGTGTATTTATTATACAAGCCAAAGCTGAAGACAGTTTGTGTTTGATGGACTCCTGGTGATGAATGGATTGTTTCATTCGAGTAAATGAACTGTCAGAAACAATGGCTACACAGTACAATTTCTCCCCCTGTCCCCAAAGGGCAGGAAAGCTCTGCAGCCAAAATAAAGTTGTATTTTTTTGTTAAGTCTAGTGAGGTGGCAGGCTTGGGTAGAAAATTCAGAGGAATGGATATGGATAGCTTGACCTTAAAAAAAAGCCCAGCTCTCTCAGCTAAAAGGATCTATTCTGGGCAGATTTCTTTCAAATTGAATTGAGATAAAGACAAGCATCTCTTTAGGTGAGGTACTAGATGTCCTCAGCCTGGTTGAGGTCAGAAAGAGGTGTTTGGGGAAGTCCCACTGCCACCAGAGATAAAGCAATGAGGTAAACAGTCCTTGTCATGCCTTTGTCTTCTCCTGCACAACATGAGCAGGCCAGGTGAAAGAAGTCTCAGTGCTTGTCTGACAGGGACACGTTTGTCTGGTTGTTCCACAGGGCCTTGATCATCCCCTGTGTGTGAAAGTGTGCAAGGATGAACCCCTCTGCAATCAGAAGAGGGAGCAGCTAGGCAGTGTGAGCTATTGTCCTGGCCAGGGGAATGGTCACTGAGAACTTCTGCAAACAACCCCCAAGATCTGAAGAGGCAAAGCAGCTTTCCAGCTGGGTGATCTATCCAGCAGTTCATTCCTCGGGGGGGGGTGGTGAGATGGAGACCAGACCTACTATACACACCTCCTGCTCAGCCTTCTGAGCTGCCCTCACCCAGTGTCTAAAGCTGCAGGACTTCAGCAGCTCCTGTGGCTCTTTACCACAATTCTCTCTAACTTTTCTTCCCTTGTAGCCCTGCACTTAATAATTGGTTTGTGCCCAGACATTCAAAACACTGTTCAGATGTAAATCCCTTTACATTTCAGATGCTCTTTCAGGTTTTTGGCTCAATTTTCCTTTCTGGATGCCAGGAGCTATCTCAGCTGGCTTGCTTCAAGGCTAGGGAACCCTGTACTGCCCAGCTCTGCCCAGGCTCTTGGTTCACCCCAACCATTGCTGCCAGGAGACACGGAGTGTTCACAGGGATAGTGGTGAGGACACAGCACTGGTAATTTGCCATTGGCAATAGCAGATCTTACTGGACCAAATTGCCCAGATCTCTGAGCAGGAAAAAGTGAGTTAGACAAACATCATACTACCTAACTGACCATAAAGTTGCATCAGTGACTATGATGACTATGATGGATGATAAGAAAATGAGGGCTGGTTTCCTTTTCATCACAGATTCATAAGCAGAAACATGCTGTGAAGTCAGTCCTGAAGGAAATCTTCTCAGCTGAAACATTTCCAGAGCAAAGTGCTTTCTCAGGAAGTGGTGAGGCAGGGAAACTCTGTGCATGTGAATCCAGTAAGCATTTGTGTTAAACAAAGCCTCTGAAAGGACCTAGAAGCATAAGATAGACAGCAAACACCATTCCCTATCTTGTACAGAGCTTTCACCACTGCTTATTGTAACAAGGAAAAGTTTTGACTTATGCTAACAAATTGCCAATACATTTACAAAATAATGTCAGATTAAAGGTAGTTATAATTTCTCAGTAAAATAGCTTGTTTATACCACTTTGTTTAAACCTGGACTTTTAATTTATGACCTAGGACTCTCTGTGTGTCAAGACAAAAAACTCATGCAGGAATGGCAGTGGGAATAATGACAAGTTTTCCTATTTCTGCCCTGTGTCCTTCAGTCAGATTTTGTCTTCTGCAAAATTAACACAAGCACAAACCAGTCTGTGAAATATACAGAAAAAAAGCCTGATTTGCCTACTCCTAGGTCGTAGAGTTTAACACACTTTCAGTTGTCACATTCAGGGAGGTTTTACTGGCTCCAGCTCCTTCCACACCATCTCTGCCTCAGGCTATCACACACAAACTGTTATCTGGGCTCAGTTTTCCCTCTCCCCTCACACAGTGAGCTCTGTACTTCTCTTACTGTTCTGCTCAGCTTTTAGAAAGGAGAATTCCTATGTGGTGAAAATTGGCAGCCCTGTTCTCTCCCTAGGTGTACTGCTGAGTAATGGATTTCTGCACATCTGGGCAGCCCAGATGTGTTATGTCTATATATCCTATAGGCTTGCTGTGATTCAGGGAAGGTGGAAGGAAGCCTGGTGTGCCCATGAAACATGGACTGAAAGCAAACAGCTGATAACTGATTTTAGAGGAAAAACATAACCTCAAGATATTGTACATCTGTTTATGAGGCAAGTTTCAGTGGCAAAAATAAGCTTGGGAGTTAAAAACCAAGACACCTCTTGGTTCTGTATGGTTTAAAAGCAATCTAAAAGCTGTATGAGTCACTGATATTAGATGCCAATTAACATTAACTTCATATTACTCAATAGACTCCAGCTATTGGCGAGTAGTTTTGGCATCAACTGACAGATTCATTTGCAGAATTGATATCAGGCTGTGCTGTCCTGTAGCAAAACAGCATCCTCCTGGTCACTTCACACAAAGAGGTTTACATCAGCTCCCTCCAGCACCAGGATAAGCCTAGGCATGATCCTCAGCCCTGACATCACTGCTCCTGGACCTGCATGTGAGCTCACAGAGCCACAGTGCTCGTGCAAGAGGGTCTGTGAGCTCACAGGAGAGAGACCTGAGCTGCCACTTGTTTCTCAATGTAATTTCATCACAGAGACTACTGCTGGAAATCAAGGCTCCCTGCTGTTAAGCACGGGCAGGTACAAGCAGAGAGCTCTGTAGATTGGAAAACATGCTCATCACTGGGAATGCTTTCTGCTGCCAGCAGCTGGAGTTTCCTGTTTGTGCCAGTGGAGCACCCAGGCTGAGGTGGGACTTTTCGAGCTGCTCCTTTAAATCAAACATTGGGAATGAGATCAAGAAGACAAACGAAGAAAGCAAACAGAGAAGGGCAGTTTCTAAGAAACCCTGGAGATTTATGGCCTCTCCACCTGATCCCATGCCAGGTTTATTTGATCTTCATCCACTGCTGCTGCAGGGGAGTGTCCGGATGGGCCACGCTCCCACCTGACATTTGCCCTGCTTGTTTTTTCCAGGCATGGCTGAGTTAGAGCAGCACTTTAGGTCACACATGAGCTGGTGCTGCCTGTAAACAAGCTGCTTCACCAGTGATTTACTGACAGTTAGGCTTCACCCTGTCTGCTGTAGGAAAAGGAAAGACAAAAAAGCTGCCATGTGTGGCAGGACATGAGACGGATGCTGCCAGAATAGGTGTGGAGAACCAAGGTGCTCTCAGCCTGTACCTTCAGGAATGAAGCTCTCTGGTCAAGTGGCCCAACTGGGGATACACTACTTAGAAACAGATTGCTGCACAAGCAAACATCACACCTCTGAGCCAAGACAGACCAAGGACCTCCTGGAGAGGGCTCTCCTTTGGTGACATGCAGTGCAAAGAGCAGACCGAGTCATTTCAAACCAAAGCACAGTTATACAGCTTCTCATCTCCAAATAGTCTGGTATTGCATAGTTACAGGCCTGGAAACCTTCCACCTTCTGCTCCCTATCCCAGAGGAGACACTTTTACTGATGGGTTGCATTTCCAGCAGTGACATGAAAACATCTGCCAGGATGCAGAGAGACCTGGCAAGGGAAGAGGCTCTGTAGCACTCCCAGAGCCATTGTATTCCTGATCAGAACAAGCTGTGTATGAGTTACAAAAACTCCAAACCTTGATGACTAACTGTTTATTTTATTTGAGTAAAGGATAGGGGCAAGTTCTATCTCTATTTCAGCTCTTTTTTTAGTCCTCAACTGTCTTGGCTGCTTGTTTGGCTGAAATTGGGGCTGACTGTAGCAGCCACTATTGGTTCTGAGTCTAAGAATGCTGCAGCAAGAATAATCCATTGTTTTTCATTTGTTCTCTGCCTGTAACATTTGTAGAACAAGAATAACTATTATAGGAGGCTTTGTTCAACTACAGTTCTCTCTTCAACAAGGCACTAGCATGACAACAGGCATCCTCTGGATCCATCCTTCAGGACTCTTCAGACTTGATAGAGTTTAAAAAAAGGAAGTGTCTTGCTCTTAAGACTAGCAGAGACCATTACAGTTGTGCCAGCTGAGTTTTGACATAACTAAAGTGGTGACATGAGAAATTTTAGGAAGGTGCAGAAAGTAAGGAAGTCCCAGAAGACCTACACCCAGAAATAGGCTGGAAATGTTGGCATGATACAGCACTCACTTCCCTGTCCATAGCCAGAAGAGTCTTTTGTATAATGATTCTTCAATTCAGAGCTGCAGTTTTCTGCCCAGAGCTTGATCAAATATTGTGTCCCTGTGTGAAAGAGCTGAGGGATGCCTGTTTGTGTGCTCTAGTGTCTCAATATTTGCCTGTGATCTGCTCAATGACTGTGTACTCCAGGGAACCAAGGAGCTGCCAAGTCAGCATACTCCAACCCTCTGCAGAAAGTCACACAACCATTTACCAGCATGGGACAAGTGCTGGAGGTAAAGCTGCTCTATCTGTAACAGAGGCAGGAGCCACAGGTAGGGCTTAACTCTCTTCTTGTTTCCAGAGATGGTTCCTTCTCCCATGACTGACAACAAGTCCCTTGTGGAAGCAGTGCTAAAGGTGCAGTAAACCATGGAGCACCCATGCAGCTCCCTGTGGACACAACAGTGGCTGCAATTTTCTTCATAACACTTTCAGAGTTCAGCAGTTGTTGTNCCTGAGAGCTCAGCAGTAGCAGTGGCATTTCAGCAGTGGGAAGAACAACACTGCAAGGCAGACCCTGTCCTGTTCCACACTGCCCATCCTGGTTTTGCAGGACTTTGTCCCAACTCTGCATCCCCCAGTAGTAGAAGGAGTGGGCCAGAGGCTGCCAGGAGGGCAGGAAGCCTCAGTGCCAGCACCCAGGCTGCCGGTGGGAGAGGGCAGGGGAATTGGTAGAAACTGAAGCCCTTTTAAATCCAGCCCTCCTGACATATAGCTAGTGGAAATATCCCTTCATCTGACCCTGAAGGACCACCCAGAGGTTACTTAATCCTCCAGTCCATCTTCTGAAAACCCACTGGAACAAGGTGTGTTAACCTCTGAGGCAGATTTGCAGTTGCGGCCAGGGCTAATGACTGCAAACTCATCTCCCTTGTGACCTTCCTCCTCACACATGGAGCCTTTCATCAGGCTCCTAGTATATATATTACAGTTAAATGTCACTGGCATGGAGAGGAGGGACACCATCTCTCTAAAACAAAATAAATAGATTGCATTGGCATCCTTTAGGTTTTTCCCCAGCCATTTGAAAATAAAATGGTTTTTTGGAAAGCCTCTACCAGGATAATTCATGTCTTCATCAACAGAGCAAATTTGTCTTTAAGAAAGAGAGCACAGTGAGCAAGAAAAATATTGTGGTCCAGCAAATGACACACAGGTTTGCAGGGTAATTACAGCACCTCTGGTCCTTTGGCTATTTGGGTGGAAAGGGGGATGCTTGTTGGAGTTCATCAGAACTTAAGGTAGTTCCACTGAAATGCTTTTCCCTTGGTTTCTTCCCTTGCTGGGACTGCACCAAAATTCTCTTTTTCTTCTCTCCCCAGTCCTAGAAGAAATATCCTGAAGCAAACATCTTATCTGAGCTGTTCCAATTGTAGCACTTTGATTAAAAGAGAACCAAAACCAGCTCCTAGTAGTGCATCAAAAGTCTTCTGGGCTGGATAGTTCAGCCACTTTTTTATCTGCATCTAATGCAGCTCAGACCTAGACAGAAATCATTTATCTGGTATGAAATCAGCCAGCTCTTGTCTCTCTGGACTCAAATTTCAGCCTCTTGGACGAAGATTTAAGTCAGGGTAGACAGATATATGTCTGAAATGTTCTTCAGCTCTGGTCTTTAAGAAATCCTGTCTCCCTGCTGATTGCAGTGTTACATCCATGTGAGGCTGCACATGCCTCCCATAAACTTTTCAGATGTTTTTTTTTCCCAAGTCCTATATTATTTTATCTTTACAATATCTAAAATGTGCTTGTCCCTAAGCCTTTGGGCACATGCACAAATGTCACTTGAAGAGCAGTGTATTCAGCTGTGCTCTCTCCTTTGCATTTGCATTGAAGTCTAAGCCCAGTAACATTAACTATAATTGGGGAGGAATAAGAGGAACAATTTCCAAGGCTACTGGTGGGGCTGAGGGCATGTTCTAGCTCTCTTTCAGCTGTGCCTCAGAGCTCTTGTGGTGCAGACCAAGCCAGCAAAAGACAGGTCTAAGCTACTATAAAGTGAATATGTGTGCATGTGCATCCTGTAGTCAGTTCCACAAGTTGAAAGGCTTAGCTGGAGTTGTGTGAATGCAATGTTGTCTGCAGAACATGTCTAAGATTTCAGAAGCCAAACTATGTGGGATTTTATAGATCCACATAAACACCTGAACACCAACTGGAAACCCATGTGGTGTTGGGATAATAGGAAGAATATGTTCTCTAGTGTGGACAGCTTTAAAGGAATAGAGGTCTTTGTTAGCTGGAGGATCTCAGCAGCCTCTGGAGTAAACATGTTCCAGTAATTAAACCTTAGTAGGACAAATACCTGGAGGGAGGAGGTTTCTCTTTCATATTTCTGACCAAATTCCAGTGGCCATGAGATGTCTCTACCTACCACCTCCAGACACCACTCCAGGATGCATGTGTGATACAGAATCAAACTGAGAACACCCCTTGCCTTGGTCCACCATGCAACAGATAGAAATGATGCCCCATCTCCTGGGGTGATGCACCTCGTGTGGTCAGTGGAACAAGTTTGCCCCAAGTGCTATTGTTCCTATCTTATAATTGAGGGAAGTGATGGAGAAAAGGCATCTGCCTGCTGCCTCAGCCAGTGGCTGGAGCTCAACAAGACCCTAAATGTTTATGACCCTAATTAGCTCACATAAACCTCCTAAGGAGGAGACCTTGCTGCTATAACACACAGACTGTTCTTTTGGAGCTAAAATCCTCACACATAACCTGCACCTTCTCTGCTGTAGCAGAGGCTGACAGCTTGCCTTCCTCCAGTGGATGGGGATAACCACTGGACACACTCACTCTCCCTCACTGCATACATGTCAGCTAGGAAGCTAGAAATGCCCATTTACAAGGAGAAGACTTGACCATGCTTTCTTTCTTTTTATTTTAACACATCGCCACTGCCTCTGAGGTGACCATCAGGCATCCTCCTTGACACCAGAGCCTTGAGCCTAACGCTCCCCCCCCTGCTATCCACTGCAATCCTTTACCATAAGTGAGCTTTAATTCACAGCCATTCTCAGCTGGAAATCTTTTGCACAGGTACCTGTGACAGAGGTTTGCTGGCAGAGGTGGATCAGACCCATTCCCTTTAGCAGGACTATTAGATTTTGAAGAACTGGCCTGCTGCTAAGTCTTGTGGAAGGCATGCAGTGGAGGTAGGTTACCACAAACTGGAGAGTCATCTTCTACTTATGCACAGCATGTGTCCAAGTATGAAAGGCCTTTCTGAGCCTGCTGCCAGCAGTGGCCCTTTGCTAAACATCCAACCACATTTATGACACCTCTGGCCTCTGGGAATTGCCTGTCTGAGGCCTTAAAGTCAATGTTCATCCAGCTATGATGCAAGTTTAATGCCTGCCAGAAGAAGAAATAATATTTGGAAATTAAGGATGGAGGGAGGGAATCTTCAGCTGATATAAACTTTACTGACTTCACGAGAACCACTCTGGTCTGCACCAGCTCTGCTGGTGGCCCAGGGTTTAAATAAACTGCAAAGGGTAGCTTAAAATCATTTGTAAGGAGGAGAGGGCTGCTGGGAATGTTGTGTTCTTATTTATATAAACTTTATTCTGCTTTGGGGATTCTCTCCTATCCTTTTCTTCAAAAACCCGAGGATCAGCAGTGTTTTCTTTTGGAGTATAGCAACACTCCAATATTTCTATGCAACCCCCCCAAAATGATGACACTCACTGTCTATCCACACCCTCATCCAAGTGGACTCAGCCTGTTGTGGTTGCCACCACTTTCCCTGAGCTTTATTCCCATTCTGTTCTGTAATATGAGGCTGGACCACAAGAAGCCATCATGCTGGAAGACAGAACAATCAGAGTTATGGGAATACCTCAGTGTTTGCACTGGGCTAGCACACATGCTCACCCATGCCTGCTCAGGCAACCCTAGCAGAGGTTTGTGAGCAACCCTGAGCAACCCTTCTTGTCCAGGTGACCAAGAAGGCCAACAGGATCCTGGCTTGGATCAGGAATAGTGTGGTGAGCAGGAGAAGGGAGGTTATGGTGCCCTTGTACTCGGCACTTGTGAGGCCTCAGCTGGAGTACTGTGTTCAGTTCTGAGCCCCTCAGGATAGGAAGGACATGGAGATGCTGGAGCATGTTCAGAGGAGAGCTACCAAGCTTGGGAGGGGTTTAGAGGACAAGCCATGTGAGGAGAGGCTGAGGGAGCTGGGCATGGTTAGTGTGGAGAAGAGGAGGCTGAGGGGGGAACTCATTGCCCTCTACAACTACCTGAAAGGAGCTTGTAGAGAGGTGGGGGTTGGCCTCTTCTCCTTAGTAACTAATGACAGAAGCAGAGGGAATGGTTTGAAGTTGAGACAGGATGGGGTTAGACTGGATATTAGGAAGAAATTCCTTAGAGAAAGAGTGATGAGACACTGGCACAGCCTTCCCAGGGAGGTGCTTGAGTCTCCATCCCTGGAGGTGTTTAAGAAACGTGTAGATGTGGTGCTCCAGGACATGCTCTAGTGAGGGCAGGGCTTGGGTGGTTTGGTTTTGTTTGGTTGTGGGGTTTTTGGGGTGTTTTGGGGTTTTTTTTGTTGGACTCAGTGATCTAAGAGGTCATTTCCAGCCATGAATGTTCAGTGATTCTGTGAAACACACTGGATAGCCAACAGATTTGTGGCAATGCTTGATACTGATGTGAAGTTGTTTTGTTGTCTGACTTTCACCAATACTGAAGACCAGCAGATCTTAAGGACTTCCAATCAACAACTAATTTGGAAAGAAGAATGTAAACACTGAGTTTCCATTTGTTTGCTTTAATTTGCTTATTCCTGAAATGTATGTCAAACCTTTCTGGAGTGAAATGGAAGAAGAGATTTACATAAAACTCCAGCAAAGCAATTACAAAAGCTCCTCAGCAGTAGCTGCCTGCTCTCTTCCCCCAAGGAGATGTTTTATTCTGGAGTATGCTAAAGGCACAGCAAAATGCAGATGTCAACCCTCCTTAACTTTCACTGGCTCCAAAGAAGGGTTTAATCAGTGAAATAAAGTGAAGAGTTGTGAGCTCCTTGCAGTAAACAAGTTAAACATTATTAAACACACACGTGTCTCTTTGAGGAGATGAATTGATTGTGTGTGTTTATTTTTACAGCATTATTCAACTGAGTAAGAAAAAAAAAGACTCAGAGCTGATGCCAAGAAGATATAACTGACACAAAGCCCAAGAAGAGATTTTTCCACTGTGCTCATTTTTTTTTCCTAATAACTGTCTCCCATATCTGCCAATCTTAGGTCAACAAACACAGGCTGATTGACAAGTTAAAATGTTTAGCTTAGCCTGCAACTCATATAAACCAATTTAGAATTTCTAGTGCAGGAGGGAGATGGAAGAGAAACAAACAATATTCCTTCCTTCCTAGCCTCTCCCTTGAGTCTTACCTAGAAATGCTTTTGTGGTGGCCATTGGCTGAGAGCTGAGGCCATCCCCTTGTTCACAGTTCAGCAGGTGGGAGCTCCTCCTTCCTCCTTGCTCCACAGGGCAAAATGACAGAATCAGAGAATCATGGCATGCAGGTCCTCATGGGACTGCAAAACACTCACAGGCACTGGAGCTCAGGGTGGAAGCAGGATAGTCTGAATATCATGTATTTCCATCCTTACTAGGAGCTGTACTTCTACAAGAAGTCGTGGCTAGGCTTTGTGAATGAAGCTCCAGGGAGGGCTCCACCCACGCTCCACCTCAGTGCCTTTTCCAAGCCCTGATAAAAAGAGGATAGCAGATAGCACCCTCGAGCCTGAGCTATGGATTTTTTTAGGTGAGACACAGCATGTGCAGAGCTGGACCCACCCTTTAGTCCTAAGGTTCATCTGCCAGGGCCTAGCAAGCTTGGACGCTGGCAGCCAAGTCCTTAGGACAGAGGTTTAACCTCTTAGCTGGAAGGCCTTACAGGGCTAAACAAGCTCCATCTGCCCGGGTTTGGAATCAGAGTTGTCCTTCTCCTAGGATGACTGCCAGAAGGCTAATGAGCTCATCCTACCCATCCAAGGATTCTAGGAACATGGGTATCACTCCCCACACTTTCCCGTGGGCAATGAGTTTAATGCTCCCTCTGCTGTGGGCACAGTTATGGCACCAGGGGCCACAGGAGAACCCAAGGGATTTTCAGACTGTGCCTCGTCTACAAGAAGTATTATCTGCTATAATGTGATCAGATAACACTTTTGGCAATCATATCCTAAATATCAGAACTGATAGGATTTTGCATTGACAATACTCCTTCCACCCTAATGGTCTTGTGAGACTTCCATGGCATGATTAAGTCTTCAGTCTGAAATGCAACCACAGTGAAAGGAAACCTTCCTTATCCTGTCCTTTCACCAAAGTAGCATGACCATGGTGGCTGAAGGACGTGACCTGAAACATGGGATGCAGCCTCCAGCAGGTCTCTGGATTACCTTGCTGCTTTCAGATGGCTGTGTGTCCTTTACCTCCCATTTTCAGGTTTTGCCTCAAAGAATCATAAATAAATTTAAGAAACTGGACCTGGCCCAACAGTGATGGGAAATAAAGAACCTAGTAAGGACAGGGAAATAGAGGTGGGATTTTGTGTTTTCTTTCTCCCTGCTAAAACTGCTTTCCCATCTTTCAGCATCCCCTCCAGCCTGTGGCCTATGGCTGCTGAGTGTAAGAGAACTTTCTCTCTCTCCATTGTGTTCTCCCAGGCCATTGATTTGAGTCACTCAGCAGCATTTAAGCAAACAGCATCCCAGACAAAAAGGCTTTAAGAGCCTTGGAATGACCTGCAGTAGAAGAGAGAAAGTGCTCAGAGAAAGTGCTGCTGCAGAGAAGATACCTCATTCAAGAGGCAGATATCAGGGGTTCAGTACACTGATTTTTATGTGGATATCTGAAAGACCTCATACTGTCTTACAGAGATCACTGGAGCTTTCTGCTAGCAGTCAGCCACAGCTCCCTCTTGAGCTCAGGTTGCCTTCTCCCAGATCCACATCCACAATCAGCCAGTCTGAACTGATCCTATTAGCTTTCCTGACCATCTGGATGGCAAAGGCAACAGCCTTGTGTTCTGGAATAGCAGAGCAGTGAATTCCCTCTGCCACCTCCATGGCTCAGCCCACAGCTGAGGAGTGTTTTGGAGCTTAGCTCCTTTCCCTGCCACAGCAGTGCTTTAAATGATTTCTGAATCAATTCCATTACTGGAGAGATTATTCCTCCAGAATTTGAGCATCTCCCTGTGCAATTAAAATACTGAAGGGAGCCACCTCTGCTTTCTTAAACTTATATATACACCTGTGAGTTCCTTGTACTCCAGCCCAGAGCTGTTAACCAGCTCCACCTCCCTCACCAGAGCTTGTTGTGTATTGCCTGTTTCCTTATCTTCTGTAAATGTTTAGCAGCAAAGTTGTGGGATTCTCAAGATGTTAAAAAGATAAATCTACATCACAGTAGCCCTATCTCTCAACTACATTTGCTTAAATGATATAGCAAAACAAATAACCTTTCCAACTTAGCTGGGTGGAAAACAATTGCTTGGCTTTGATGGTGTGAGTACAAATGCCTCTGCAGTTGGCACCTTTGATGATTGATGTTTTCTGATGCTATAGGTTTGTTTTGCTCCCTCGCTGTTTGTTTTCCCACTGGGCTGACTTGGATGGGGAATGCCCTCCCTCCACATGGAAGTGCATATTTGGGCAGCCATGGACTTTGAGAAGGGAAACCTGCAACCACAGCAGTTTGCCTGAGAGGTTGAATGCCCTAGAACTAGCCAGGGAAGGCAGAGGGATGGAGTCCTCTCCTCCTTAAAAATGTTGGGAAGGATGTCTCAGAATTGAACAAGTAATGTATTTTGGATCAAAACAGAACTCTGGTGAGGAACTGATTAGTTAAGTTGACCAGCAAACCTCAGTACTGCCCAGTGACTGTCACAGTCAGAGCTGGGAATGCCAAGTTAAGGCACAGGCACTTCTCCTCTTAGTCCTCCACACTGCTCCTGCCAATAGCGAAGGTGCAAACTGTGTGACTCTGTGCCCTCAAGAACTGTCTTCTCTGAGTTGTTCTTGCAGTAATCCATTGTTAATCTCACGTTGCCTGTCCTTCAGCTGGAGAAGAATGGTTACATATATCTCTGTGCATTTGATTCATTCTAAAGCTCCTCAGAACGTTTTATTATGGGTCAAGGTTAGGTGTGCAGGTGCCTCCAGGCAGATGTTTGCTTTGCTCCATGCTGCCATCTAACTTCTGAGCTCCCCATAGTGGAAGCTGTTCTGACAGCCTAGATTTTGGATGACTTGGAAGCAAGGGAATAGGGAACTGCAGAACTGGAATTAACCAGCTGATACTTAGCCAATTACCCAAGGAACTGCTCAAGTCTCTGGTGCTCAGGTCAGTAAAGGTTCCAGACCTGACGTAGATTTTTCCTACCATTTTTTTCCTGAAAGGATATTGTTCATTTGCTCTACAGAAGACTGCGCTGATACAAGGTCCCCTAAAAAATGCCCAACAGAGGGAAAGATCTGGGGGTATATGTGGGAAGAAGGATTTAGAGAGATTTTTTTACCTCTCCTGTAGGTGTATTGGGTAAGGCAGGCACTGTGGTTTCTTCAGCTAAGCCAATGCAAGCAAGTGGTATACCATGGGTCACTTCATGGTATGCAATGAATCAGCCTTGCAGTGGACTGATGCATGGCTTGGACAGGTCAGAGCCTACGAGTCCTGCCTGCTCCAATCTCCAGCTCTTTGGAGACCTTCGTGTGCACACAAACCCTTGCACCAGACACACTCACAACCTTGTTTCTCTTGCCACAGTCTGGTTAGGATATACAAGTAATTGTCAAGATGTCACAGAAAACTGGTTTCAACTGAGATGTAGCTGCAGCTGTGTTGTAACTGCTGCTAAACAAAAGTGGACTGTCTCCTCCTGGGTGGATTTCCAGAGAAGGGCTTGCTTTTCATTTCCTTTGGATCTAATTTCTTGAGCTAACTTTTCCTTTGCAAAGACCAGCTTTAGAATAAAGTTGTATTGCCATAGTATGGATGTTAAAGCAAGAATAAAAATTACTGAACCTATTGACAGCTAGGTTTTGATATTTTTATGAAGATCTGCCTCTGCAGTAAAAATGATCATTGTTGCTTGTACCACAGTTGTAAACTCTGTCAAGAACTGCCTCAAGTTGTCTTCCTTTATATGATTTTTGTGTGTCTATAAATCAAAGATATTGTTTGAGTAAAAGCTGCACAAAGCAAATCTGGCTGGTAAGGATGAAATATCTTTAAGGAGGGGGATATTTGGGGAGAGCTAAGGATCAAGGATGGAGATGTCTGCACACCACAGGAGTTTGAGTTTTAGAACACCAAAAAGGAAATGGATTAGCAGTGGAAGAGTTATTGGTTGATATTCAGTGTAGGTTTACTATCCTTAAGAGTGCTCTTAAGTTGTTTCACTGTGCATGACACTGCTGCTGAGCTGGAAACCAGTGCTTTCCTTGCCTTTCCGTGCCCAGTTCTCACTGTGAGCAGAGGGGAATGCCTCAGCACTGTGGCAAGAGCATTGTCGTTGCTGTTTAATTCATTTGGTTTGAGGTTTACATCCTGTGTAACAAGCATCTTGTTTGTGGGCTGACAGCAAGAGTTGTTTAAAGGCATTTTCTTCTGCCAGCTGCTTTGTGGTCAGCTGGAGGGAACCCAGCCAGACAGCTACCCTGTAATCAGATCACTTTCTAGTCAGGGCAATGAAGGAGATAGCAGTGAGTAGATCCCTTAAGCTGGTGTGTTTCAGAAAGCTCTTTGTTAAACAACTGTCTTCTGCCTTCATTCCAAGACAGCTCCACCGCTGTTCATTTCCTCTCCCTATTATGTGCTTATCTGAGGCTAGACATGAGCAGCTGCTTAGAGACTGAGAGAAAACTGCAAAAGCTCGAGGCATGGCTCTTGTCTGAGGAAGCAGCAGCCAAGAGCCATTTGCCTGCAGAGCTGGAGAGTGGCTGGGGCTGCTCCATGCAGGTGCCTGTTATAGCCTCCTGGCAGCTGGGTGATGAAGGGGATGGTCCAACAGTCTGTTTATCCTCTTGGCACAGGAGGGACTGACTAGCATGAAAATTAACACTCAGCCTACAGCTTGCACTCAAAGCCCCCAACTGTGGGCTGCCAGAGGGCAACCTCAAGCTTCCAGGGAAAAATGGAAGAGAAAACGATCCTGGTTTTCTAACATTCAACATCAGCAAAAAATCAGGAGAATGATCAGCTACTGATGGCTTAGCTTTGTTTTGTTCCAAGTTCTTTCACTAACCTACACTCTGGAAATAGCCACACTCTGCCCTAAAGAATATACCATCTAAACATGCAAGAGATAAGGACTCCTCCAAGGAGCAATGTTTTTGTCAGAGCAGCATCGGAACTTCCAAGCAGGCTGCAGAGGGCCTGTTTGCAGAGGCCTGGAGGGAAAGGACAAGGGGCAATGGTTTTAAATTGGAGAAGAGTAGATTTAAACTGGATATTAGAAAGAAGTTCCTCCCCACGAGGGTGGTGGAACACTGGCCCAGGTTGCCCAGGGAGGTGGTTGAGTTCCCATCCCTGGAGGCATTCCAGGTGAGGCTTGCCAGGGCTCTGGGCAAGCTGCTCTAGTTGGGGATGTCCCTGGCCACTGCAGGGGGGTTGGACTAGATGAGCTCCAGAGGTCCCTTCCAACCCAAACCAGTCTAGGATTCTACGAGTTTCCTGAATCACATAAGCTTTTTCTTTATCCTTACCTGGAGTGTCTTGTCTATGAACAAGAGTCTGCAAAAGGCAAACTCTCACATCATCACACTCTTCAGGATTTTCATGGTTTTAGGCACACGGGAAACCCATGAGGTGCCTAGGGAAAATTCAGCCATTCCTTGAGCTCACCCAGGAGGTTCAAATTGGATTAATCTCTTTATCTGATCCACAAACTTTTGCTTGTGCTGGCAATGGAGCCACAGGGGCTCTCAGCTTTGGAGCTGCCAATCTTTTTTTATGAAATAAAAGAGTTATTTTTAATATTTTGTTACTTTCTAAGTGGCTTGAATGGGATTAAGCAAAATTAGCACCTTGCAGTCGTGAACTCCAATTTCACTACAATGATTGCTATTCCCCTTCAGGATTCATTCCTTTCCCAGGTCAAGAGTGCACAGTAGCACTCTGGAAGCAATGGATTAAAGTGCTGATAGGAGATATTTCTCCTTTTATCTTCTCAAGAATCTGTCTGATGACTGTTTTGGCCTGTTTAAACAGCAGCTTCAATTTCCTTAGCCCAGAGATTGTCTTGAATTTTATACATTTCTTCTGTTGAGTTTAATGGCATTAGTTGTTTGAGAATGTATTCAATGATTGCAAATAGTTTTAGCTGTGTCTTCACTTCTCCTTAACTGCATTGAGATGAATTTCTGAGAATGACAATACTGTGCAATGCAAGTACTTAGGTTTCCAGACTTATAGGCATCTCTAGTCTTGAAGCTAGAGGACAACCAACCATCTCTGATACTTGCTCTGCAATACTGCAAGCACAAAGTCATTGAGCAGAGCTTGAAAATAACCAAAGCTCTGCAAGGTAAAGGCTGGACTGATGATCTTCAAGGTCTCTTCCAGCTCTAACTGTTCTATGATTCTACCATTCTAAGATAATTGCATGGTGGTTGAAACTTCCTTTTTCAAATACAAACTAAAAACAGAGCATGGGAAAGTGTTGGCTGAGTTCCTTTCCCTGCCACGACAGAGACTTCGATGGGAGACTTTGTTCCTTTTGGGACACAGAATAATATTCACCAGTATATTTGTTCAAAGAATGCTACTCACAGCATTTCCAGAACTCCAGTGTAATCCATCAGCTCAAAGGGAGCCAGCAGCATTCTTTTAAATGTTTCATTATCAGTTTGCACTGAAGGAAATAACCCCATGCTGTTATCTGCCCCTGTTTTCTTTTGATTCAAGGAGCCTGCTTGTGGATTATGTTGTGTTGCATTTTTGGCTTGCCAGGATACTACCATGGCTTCAGGAAGGTTTTCCTGTAAAAACTGCCCAGTTTCTATTATTTGGGCTTGGTGCAAGGCCAGTGGTTGTTAGACATCTGCCTGCTTAGGCTGCTAGGGGGGACAAGGTCAGTGCAGCTCAGGGAAGCTCAGGGGTCTCCAAACAGAGCTGTGGATCAGCTGGTGCCATTTGTCCAGCCTGAGAAGGGCTGGAGGAGCCTGCCCAGTGAGTTTCATTATCATTCAAACTGCAACAGCTGTTGTGTATAAATCATGGGAATTATACTCCTTGCAAAGGCAGAGACAAAACACAGACAACAGGGAGCAAAACCAGCATTATTCCACCTACAGCACTGGGACCTACCCCTCCTCTCTTTCTCTAGCTTAAGCATGCCTGAAACCCAGAAATCTCTGCTCTGCTCTTATCCTGAGCAAGGACTTGTGTCTCCTTGAACATGGACACCATCAACCCCAGGCCCTTTGCTGAAGGAACAGCATGTAGCTGGGGAGCTTTAGTTTCACTCAGTCCATCACTAGAGAAAAACAAGCCACATACACTAAGGTTACTGTGTTCAACATAAGGAAAGTAAAACTTTTTCCAGACACTGGAAAAGATTAAGCATACATATGGTCCAGCATTTGTCACACAGCAGTCTAAATTGAGAATATGATAAAATATTAGCCTTGTTACTAGGCTGATGGATGGAAGGCAAGAAATAACCTGGAATAAACCAAACTTGCAACCAAGCTCATTAACAATAGGTCTTCAGAGACTATAGTTTCTGAGACACATTGTCCATCAGCAATGAGTAGCATCTAAGCAACAAGTAGCCTTTGGCCTTCAATTCCAGCTTTTGTTTAATCCACCAGATGTTTAGGGTTGAGTCTGTTCACAGTCACACCATGCTGAAACCCACTGAAGCTGATGGAGTAACTCAGGATTAGTTCTCTTCCAGCAGAGATCAGCTCTCCCCACCAAAAAATGGTGCCTACCTTTAGCCTTTGCTCTCTGCAACTCTCTTCCAAGTGGTTTAATCCACATCGTACAAGTCTTTCCATCTTCTTCTAGTTGTCTTTTACAATTTGTCTTTTCACTCAACTATATTTGATTTAGCCAGGAGCTCTCCCCACTGATCTCTCTCTTTCTGCTGCTATGAAGAGGATGACATAAAATTGAGTCAATGCATTGGTTTTGGCAATAAATGTCCAAGTGATATGTTCAACATCAAGAGAGAGGACTTGGGTAAGGAATTTTGATCAACAGGGAGTGCAAAAAAACTAATAACTACAAGGATTTATTCTGCTGCTATCAGAAGTATAATGTTCATGCTTGCTGCATGATTCTCTTTCCATCCACCTGGCAAGAAGCATTAAAATTTCCCTCTAGGGCTGGCAAGGGACTCTTTTTCCATAGCATCGTTTGACCATGGAACAGTTGGCAGGGGGAATTTGAAGAGTGATGTGGCTGTATCCTCTCTCTCAGACAGTTAAGCATGTCTTCTCCAGTGGCAGCCTTGGCAGTGATTCCCTGAAGATGGGAAGCTGCACGAGTGGCCTACCACAGTGCTAAATCTCAGGCTTCTTCAGGAGAGCAACAAATTCAGGGAATTCCTGTTTATAAACTCCACATGCATGTCAATGTGTTCCTTTCTGATGTACTTTTCAGTTTGCAAATGGCAAGATCTTGAACAAAATCACTGCAGACTGGCATTGGCCACCTCAGCTAATGGAATTGCAAACAGTAGAGTAGAAAAAGGTCCCATGGGCCATCCCATCTGAGCCCTGTGCTCTCCAGAGCAACTCAGTACTGCTCTGTGTAATCACTCCTTGCTGGATCTGTGCAGTGATGAATTCTTGTGCATGCCCTGGGGGATATTATCCTGTTACCCCAAACTGCTCTTACCATGAGCATATGTTTTGTAATTCCCAGCCTTGGCCTGACTCTTTTTTGCTCTTTCCTGTCTCACCATCATCTCAGATGACAAATGATTTGCTGTAGCTATTACCATCCTGCAATTTATTTGTAGGAGTTCATGCTGTCTTTTGTCAGCCATCTTTTCTTAAATGATCCAAAATCACTGCTCCAAAATCTTTATATCCTGACATGTGTTAAAGAAAACTTGAGTAAGAGTTAAAAAAAAATAATTACACTCAGATGGCAATCCATGTGTGAAGCTGCTTGCTTACAACAGAATATCCATGAGCAAGCAATGAATGTGCTGACTAACACCACAACAGCCTGTTGAAAGGAATTGTTTTAATCATTAAAGTACTTGGACACCCCAAACTATAGGATTATTCAACTGCAGGAGCCAGAGTTCTATTGTGCTGTGGTGAAATCCTGCCCTGTGACTCACAGCTTCCCACTGAGCTTTGCCATTGGGACAGTGAACCCAGCCATGCAGCAGCAGAGCAGGGAAATCCACTGGGCTGATTAAAGCAAGAAGCTGAGCCAAAAAGGCAAACTAAAGTAGACCAGGATGAAATGGCAATGTCAAGGTGAGCTGACAACACACTGAGCAACCACATTGCTTTCCTTTTCTTTCCCCTTTTAGCTGTTATTTCCTTATTGCACTAAGATTTTTTACCTTTATCTGTTTGGGGTTTTGTGAGGGCCATAAACACATTTCAAAGACAAATGAAATCAATAGTAACAGGAGGTTTTTTTCCAAGAAGTATTAACCATCCAAAGCAGAGGCAGAAGCAGTGCCCTGTGAATCAGGTGATCACCACACACTGGGAACACAAAGCAGCAAATGATCCAATTCTATAGATCACATGCAACCTGCAGATGTTTCTTCCAGTTTCTCAGTCAAACATCTATTCAAAAAATGACTCTTGTAGCAAGCCCAGAGTCAGTTATAAACAATTCACAGACACTAAACTAAAAAAGAAAAGAGCCTGAATTGTGAACAAATATTAACAGCAACAAATAAATCAACAAGCACCTAATTATTTATGTCTTCTCACTATAACAGCACATTAATCTGCTAGGAAATAGTCATGGATGAATCACAGGACATTCAACTTTCCAAATGCATGTTGGCCTCTTTATGTTGGACCACAGATAGCAAGAAGAAAATAAATAAGAAGAGATTACTGGAAATAGTGAAACAAATTGTCTCATGGTTGTTTGTTTACACTGAACATTTTCAATAGCTATAATGGGGCAAGGGGAGGGTGGGAGAGAGATGTTCTTTGTAAACTAAGGAACTACAAGCAGTATTGTGCTGGGTTCTCTCAGCAGCCCATGGAGGAAGACTAGTCTCTCTCGAGGGTCAAATAGCAGAGGCCTGGAGACAGCAACTTCACCCTTAGCCCAAGCATGGATGTGACTATATCCCCTTTTCCCCTCCAAATGTTTTAAACATCTTCCTACCCTCTTGATTTGGCAGCAGGAGGGTATTTTGGTTCAAATACAAGGCTCATTCTGAAGACTTCTGGCTCTGCCACAGATTTACTGGGTACTTGGGCAAACCATTGCCTCTCTCTATGCCTCCAAGTCAGGCATGTAAAACACAAATAATTAGAGTTCTTACATCCTGTCCTATGCCATCCTTGATCACAATGAAAAATCACCAGGAAGGGGATGAACTCATGTGAGTTAGCACCTAGCTTTGGATGGCCTCACCAGAAATGGTGCAAGCCTTGTTGAAGTTGAGCAGCAATAACAGTTCTGATGTTTCTTATCCTAGAAAGCACAAGGCTAGTCCAGAGCTATGCAAAGGGCAGGAAGTAACTGGAGAAGAGGGGGAAATAAAACAGCAAAACTTTTCTAATAGGATCCAGAACTTCTCAAAATCCCTAAAGATGTGGTTGAAGTTCTACGCAAATGTTGTGAGATGCTTTTATTTTCTTTGACCAGGAGTTTGCCAGCCCTCTGCAAGAACCACTCCTGGTGGAGACAATGACACATGAGGTGAAACAGGAGTGTCAGTGCCTCCATCACCCTCAGGTTTGTACTTTCCCCCTTCTGTTCTCACCTCGGGCAAGCTCTGTGTCCGCAGCGATGCAGGACACTGCTGCTTTGCTGCCTGGCAGGAAAGGCAAACGTGCAGCGGCTGTAACCTCCTTCTCCAGCTTGCCCTCAGAAAGCACATGAAACACATCAGCCCTTGTTGCTTCCATAAGCTGAAAGGAGTTTGTGATTCCAAGTCTACTCTGCTCCCAGCACGACATGCCCTGGGTCAGCCCCAGCAATAATGTTTTTAAACAATATTAGGTTATTCTTGGCAATCAATGATGACATTTTCTACCAATCGGGATAGGAGAAAAACTTCTAATAATAAGAAGTGATAGAATAACAGAACTGGAGACCAAAATATTCTCAAATGCAGAGGCTGGTTACATTGTGGGGGCAGAGAGAAGCTGAGACAAGTCCTGGCTATGATTTGTCTTAGAGTTTAACCCAAACATACTGTTAATTCCACACTTGGGGAGTCCAAGTCTAATTGCTCTCTACTCAAGATCCTCACAGTAGTAGGCAAGGCAAAGGCTGCATTCAGATTTTTCATTGCTCCTATGTGTGATCAAACAATTAGGGACTTAAAATAGAAATTGAAATCATTTGCACATCTGACACTTGAATAACTTACCAAATTCTCAATCTGGGTTACTTTTCTGTACCTATGCCTCCACATGGACTAGATTCATGTTTTCCTGGTGTGTCTAACAAGATTTTTGAAGGGCATGCTAACACAGACATTAAGTTTCTCCCCTGCTTCATACACTGTTGGAGGTGCTTTGTGTAAGTGCATGCAATAAGACTGGTGATGATGGTGATTCACTTTCATGCATAATAGTGATCACATAAACCCCACCATGCACTCAGCAAAAGTGAGGAGAGGTTCAAAATGGCAATGGAATCATAGAATCATAGAATCATACNTAATAGTGATCATATAAACCCCACCATGCACTCAGCAAAAGTGAGGAGAGGTTCAAAATGGCAATGGAGACTGACTGCAGAGATAAGCTAGGTCATGGTTTGATGTACAATTACAGGGAAAGAGCTACAATAGAAAGCAAAGCATCCTGGCTTGGATCAGCAGGACTAGGGCAGTGATCATCCTCCTGTACTTGGCACTGGTAAGGCCACATCTCAACTCCTGGGTTCAGTTTGGAGCCCCTTACTCCAAGGAGGACATTGAGGTGCTGGAGTGTGTCCAAAGAA
The DNA here is from genome assembly GCA_013396975.1 of Bucco capensis. NCBI lineage: Eukaryota > Metazoa > Chordata > Aves > Piciformes > Bucconidae > Bucco > Bucco capensis. The sequence continues at coordinate 152,735 of VWZO01022078.1, read as the reverse complement.
GATCAACAAAGCTGGTGAAGGGTCTAGAGCACACATCTTGTGAGGAGCAGCTGAGGGAACAGGAATTGTTTTGCCTGGAGAAGAGGAGGCTCAGGGGAGACAGGACAAGAGGAAATGGCCTCAAGTTGTACCAAAGGAGGTTCAATTTGGGTATTAGGAAAAATATCATTACTGAAAGAGTGGTTAAGCACTGGAATAGGTGGAGTAAAACCATCCCTGGAAGTGTTCAAACAACATGCAGATGTGACATTTCAGGGACATGGTTTAGTGGCCTGGGGATGTTAGGTCGAGTTGGACTTGATGATCTTAGAGGTCTTTTCCAACCAAAATGATTCTACGATTCCATGATTCAAAAAGACCATAACAAAAGAAACAAGGATGGTTGTATGCATAAAGAGCTTAAAAACTAGGTCAACCCTTAGGTCTACCTGGTTGAATGATTTGGCTGCAACTCTGTGATGGTGAAAAAATACTGAAGCAGAATGAGTCTGACAGCATGAAGCACCCTGGCTCTCTCTTTCAGCATCAAGTTACTACTGCCATCATATAGAGGAGTTAAAGGCAACATGAAACAAAGCTCTTGAAGCCCAAAATCTTTTAGAGGCACTGATATCTCTGCCCTAATAATACAGGGATCTTCCTCATGCTATGATTTCAATGGCTTTGTCTCATTCAGATTGAACAATAATAAGCTGTTCCTAAGGCATATCTTCAAAGAATAATTTCAGCAGCTCCTAGACAAATAACAAGACAAACTGGGACTGGGAAAAGGAACTATCTCAACATTTCCTGCTGTTACTGCTCTACCAGCTCCCATGGTTCACTTCCACTACAGTCCTTTCAGGATTATTTTTTATGCTGCAAATAGTACCCAACCCTCCCAAGGAAAGCATCCTCTGGTTCTTCAGAACCATTTCCAACAGGCTTGTTTTTCTAGGGTTTCACTTTTTTTGGTTTTCATAAAAATGACACATTCCATATCCCATCCTACTGAAATTATAACTCAGTTCTATTCAACTGTCCCCCATGAACCCTTACTGGATGGGATCTTAGCATTGTGTTCAAGCCCTTCTTCATCCACAAGGTATGGAAGTCTCTGTGGGAAGAAGAACATTCTACAGCAGGAACATGGTACCATAAGCAGCTTGTCTGCTAATACAAGACATTGACTGATCAGTACCATGGGGATGAAATCCAGTTCAACAATCATAGAATCATAGAATCCTAGAATGGTTTGGGTTGGAAGGGACCTCTGGAGCTCATCTAGTCCAACCCCCCTGCAGTGGCCAGGGACATCCCCAACTAGAGCAGCTTGCCCAGAGCCCTGGCAAGCCTCACCTGGAATGCCTCCAGGGATGGGAACTCAACCACCTCCCTGGGCAACCTGGGCCAGTGTTCCACCACCCTCGTGGGGAGGAACTTCTGCTTTGCTTTTGTTCTCAGAAACTCAAAACTCTGATGCAGACCAAGCTAGGCTTTTGATTCCCTGGCACTTCCCTGAGTGGTTTACACACTTCCAGAGGCTGTCATCAGAGAGTGTCCTTCAGGCCTTTCCATTACCATTGGGCTGGCAGCTCTGGAACACTCAACATTTGTAGCATCACACTACCTTTGGTGTTAGGGGAAAGGCAACCTGGAAAGTCCTACCCTGCAGGACATCTCAGGATGCCCCAAGCAGCTCAGCAATGAGTCATGCAAACCAACCAGGCAGTCCCCAACCTCCACATCTCACTGCAGTTATGAACACAACACACCACCATTCCCTAGACTGCCCTTTTTCTGGTTCTCAGAAGCCTCCTCCCCACCCCAGGCCTGACTGATTGATAGTAGCAGTTGATCTTGCTGCTCTCTGCCCTGCTCAGATGGGTGAGCAGCTGTTGTGCCCAGAGAGCGAGCGACTGAACTCCTTTCTTTCTTTCTTTCTTCTCCCCACCCGTCAGCTCAAAAGCAATGCTGAGAGCAAATGGAGTCTCCCAGCTGGTTTGATTTATTTGGTTTAATGTTCCACCATGACCCCTAGGCTTGGCCTGGCCTTTCATCCAAGCACTGTAGGGGCCTAAGGCTACTTAACTTCCGTGATTAGATGAGTTCAGTGTATTCCAGCCTGTTTGGCCAAAATCCAAACAATTCACTTAACTACTGTCTCCATTTTGAAAAGGTTGAACTAAGGTACAGAGAGAGACATCCCAAGAAATTCTGCACAGCCCAAAATCACATGGGGAGCCTGATGGAACCACTTCTTTCCTCAATTTGCAGAGACTTGTGCTAAGTTGCCCTTCATCGTCTCCCAGAAAGACAAAGCTCTTTAGCAGTGCCAGCCATTCTGAATTTGCCACCTGTGGAGGAGCAGAGCAGACAGGTCTTCTTCCTCTTCCCATCTTCCATGGCCTTTTCCCCACTGCAATGGTTCTCAAATGTTTATGCAAAGAAAAACTCTCTTTTCCACAATGTCTGGCATGGTGGTTGACATGTAAAATGTCAGGCAGAGAACCAGCCTCAGACACAACAAAAATGATCCATATTTTCAGGTGGATCGTCTTTCTTGCCCTGTGACACCTCTCTCTTTCTACTCTCAACCTCTTTCTTGAGCAGAGTCATAGATCATAAATTCATCAACCAGCAAAATGAGAGGGAGAGGCTTTCCTCTAGTGGAGGGACTGCCCTGGGCCAACTGCCTTGGCTCTGCCCTTCCATGTCAGTTGACCCCAGTAGACTGACCAGATTTTTCCCTGCTGTTTGGGACCTGACAAGGACCTGATTAAAGGAAGTGTTTTAATTCAGGTACAACAGTAGCCAAAAGTGGCATGTGAAAGTATTAAGTAGTGGCACATGTAGCTCTGTTCCACACACAGTATCTTTTGTACTGGTGAAATTAGGTTAGCTAAGGCTGTGATATTTTCCCCATACAGTTACAGCAGCATATCCTGTAGTGTGGACAGCATAAGGCTGCCTTATACTATCAAAGCTCATTCCCTTTTCTCACACAGGATTTAGCCCCACAAATGTAAGTGTTTTTATATTAGTAGAGCTTCACCCACATCAGGGAAATTATACAGCTCTAGCCAACCAAAGGAAAAGAAATGTTTGTGTAGAAGATCCTTAAAGAGGCAGGTAGTGATAACCAAAACACTTCTTGACTGCCCAGCCAGATGGAACTTAAAGATATTGAAGGAAGGAGTTTCCTAAAAAGTCCAGAAATTGCCTGTGTATTTGGCAGCCTAAAACAGCCAAGCCTGCCCTCTTTATTTCTAGACCAGTGTTAAAGCATCAATCAAAGCCTAGATTTGATACCCCAGGCTTACAACAATAGGTTCTGACTGCACTTGCTGGTTTTAGTCCATCAGGTGGTCCAAAAGAATTATGAAAGCTTAAAAATAACCAGTACACATAGAAACACATTGCTCCCCTCCTCCTCCCCAATAGCTCAGAGTAAGTGCTCTCTGAAGGACCATGCAGGCTTTGCAGAACACACTGACCTGTTCCCATCATTGAGTTGTCCTTACAGTGTGACCTAGGAGCAATGACCATTCCCAGTCTTTGTCACTCAGTGCTTTTGAAGATTTTTGCACCTTCACTGAAATAAAATTAATAAAAGATTTTGAGAGATCATCTCTTGGACCACATAGATCAGCACCTTCTTCCAGAGAAAAGAACTGGATGCAGCAAGATACAGTTATGATCCCATAAATATGGCACTGTAGCTTTTCCTCTGCATGGACATATTTCTCTTCCTTCCACTTTGGTGTTTGCATGGTCAAAGTTAAGCATGTGTGTGAGTGTTTGGATAATGAGAGCCACATGAGCTGTGATTTAAATATCAGGAAAGAACATCAGTAGGCTGTTCAATATTTAATTACACACACTCCATTTCACACTCCAGTGTAGATTTTGTTGGTCTTGAAAGTAAATGATGTTCTGTGCTTTAGGCTTTTAGGATCTTCCTAGAATGCAGTTTGTCCTTCTAAATGCTACCTGAAGCTTTTTCCATCAAGAAACATGACTTTTAAATGTCTTCAGAACACTTCCAGACCCTTTATTAGGCTATGATCTAGCTCCAATGACTCCCTGAGATACTTAGGACGTGTAATCAAAATGTTATTAACAAAGACAAATAAAATCATGTGTTCAAGGAGATCTAATGCAACCAATGCAGAGTTTTTCAGGGGAAATATCACCTTCCACAGAGTGAGGCTAGGTTCAAAAGGCTCAGAAGCATTGCTGTGGCTGTTAGGAGGCAGCAGGAAGGGCTCTTGCGCACACATGTCCTCTTTTCTTTGTTTTGTTTTATATCAGCTCATTTTTAAAACACCTTCCCCCTGTACACAAACCCTCAGCACACATGAAATTGGTTGTTTGGCCAGTCAGAAAAGCAGCCATGGTGGTTGGTCGTGGTGATGTGTTTGACTAATGGAGGTTACATTTCTCTACCTCTCTGCATCTTTGTCTTAGACAAGAAAGCAGAAAAAAGCTCTGACTTCCAGACAGCCATGAAAACTAAATAAACATGCATGTAAATGAGAGGTTATTTGGAAGAGGGATTGTGGATGTTGGCAAGAAGAACAGCACAACTTACGACTATTTTTTTCTGCTCCTCTCCCTCTCTGAGGTTTTTTCCTCTTTTTTCCCCCTCTCCCTCTTTTCAAGGCCAATAGAGATATATTTTAAAGCAAGAGTTTATTTTTAGACCACATTGTTATGGCAAAATGGGGAAATGACCTTTTCATTTAGTCAGGAGGCACCATGTGATTGGCAAGTGAAAAGAGATGGGGCATGATCCATCCATCTCTTAGGTCCTGCAGGGAGGTCTCTTTTTCCATTGTCTTTGGTGATCTTCTAGATGGAGAGCCTACACCCTCCTAGGCTTAAGCTTTGATACATGGACAGAATTAATGCTCATTCTTGTCTTTCACCAACCAACAGCTTTTGTGAAGGGAAACCATGAGCTAAACATTGCTATCAGGCAAAGGCTCAACGTGTAGCAATTTACAGCTGAGAGCAGGATCCTCACTAGGCTGAGGAGCCCATGAAAACACTTGTTCCAGCTGAACTACTTAATTTCACAGGTTAAATTAATGTTGTAGAATGTTCTCCTTAAGGGACAGGTGGGAGTTATTTGCTTGATACCTAAATCCAGGTAAGGCAGTGCCTTGCAGGAAATGCTACTGTGTATAAACAAAGCTATGTGTGGCAGCTGTGGGTCTGCAGAGGCTTTTGGAGAGAAGTGTTGATTTGCTATGTTCCTGAGGGACCAGAGCTCTGGGCATATCTACCTTGCTTCAAACACCTACCATTTATCTGCTTGGACTAGAAGAAGTTCTTATTTTTAGGCCACAGTTGGTAAGTGGTGTGGAAGGTTTTTTGTGTGTGTTTCTGTTCTTTTATTCATAATAGTAACAATAATTTCCCCTTAATCAGGCCCTTTAACACTTGGTTTTTGAAATAGCATCTGTAAGGGCTGTAGCTGCTGCTTCTAAGCTGTTTATTTTCTTTTAATTCTGTACTTTGACCAACTTTAACTAGCTTTTCTTTCTCATTTTAACATCTGTGTACTTTCTGAATGTAATCTCCAAAAGGTTTGATTCTGGCTGTTCTTATAGGTATCCATGTACAATCTGGCTCCTGCCCTGTCCCAACTTTCACACAATCTGAGCAGGGTGGGTGTGATAACCCCCTGCCTCCAGAGCTTCTGTGGTCTGGAAGAGATCCCTGGATCCCTCTGGCAGGTAACCCATCTCATTTCATCTTGAGTGCCTCTCTTCTCCCTTGTCTATAACTCTTAACTTGCATTTTCCCCCTGCTGTTGAGTACAGCTAGTATTTCATCCCTGGAAAGCCTCTCAGGATGCTGAGCCAAGTGTTTTATTTAAAAGTGTGTTTGTATGTGCATAAGTGTGTGTGTGTGCATAGAATCATAGAATGGTTTGGGCTGAAAGGGACCTTAAAGACCATCTAGTTCCAACATGCCCACCCCACTATAGGAAGGGACACCTCCTGCTAGACCAGGTTGCTCAAGACCTCTCATCCAACCTAGTTTTGAACACTTCCAGAGATGGAACATGCCTGTGCATAAGTCCTAGAATAGGTATACATCTGTCATTTCCAAAGGCAGTAAAAGATACTTGTCAGAGGAACTGATTTATTGCAACAGTTAATGAGATTCTTGTCAGAACCTGGTTTACTGGTGTAAATGCAAATGTCAGGTCAGTATAAATCACAGGGACAGAGAAAGAAATACTCCACCTCTCCCCAAGAGATAACCCAGTTCCATGGTTAAAGTGCTCTCCTCCTTCATCTGCCCTTCCAGATAAGCTAATGCACAGCACCATTAAGTGCCCTCTCCAGCATTAATTGCTGATGAACTGGAAGGGCAGAGCCTTAGCTGTGCAGATGGGAGAGATTCATCCCCACAGGATGTGACAACTTCCAATGCCAGGACCCTCACCCTGCAGTGAATACCCTTTACTCCCACATAACCAATATCCCTGACACAGACAATACCAGTGCTCTTCTCCTCTTTGAATCTAGGGTATGTCTCCATGTGGCTTTGCAGGCAGAGGTAAGCAGATGCTGAAACAGAAGCTGCTGTGAGCTCTGCAGCAAGGGAATCCTCTTTGCTAGCACTGCTGGGTTTGTGGTGTTGTCCAAGTCCTCTCTGCAAGCAGCTCAGTTTCTTATGCATTATGTCAAGAGGGGAGATTCCCTTCTGTCCAGCATGGACAGGCTGTGGCTGAGGACTTTTCCCTCTGCTCCCAGGATGGAGTCTGCACAAGGGAAAAGTGAGGTCTGCTTGGGGACACAGCACACAGGAGGAAGCTGCAGTTCTGTATGTCAGTTGTACCTGGCCTTGCTGCCTGGTCCTAAACATTCATCTACCTGACCAGCACCAAAAGCACCAGATCTCAGCAGCTGCTTCCCTTCCTGAAGAAACTGGGAGAGGCACCCAAACCTGGGCTGTCTGCTCCCCAGAGCTGTTCCCCAGGAAATACAACTGCTTTCCTGGCAGAGCCTTTGCCCAGAAGGACTCAGCCCAGGCTGGTTTTCCCCATGTCCACCTTCCTGGGGCTTGCTGTTTGAAAGCCTGTGGATCCCTCCCAGAGCTCGGGGCTGTCCTGGCTGTGCTGTCAGTCTCTTGTCTGCATTGCCTGCCAGGCTCCTGCTTGCTTTTCCTTTCCAGGAGGGCTGAGGAGAGGGTCAGGGAAGGCCAGATGGTACTCCTCTGCTTTTCTGCCTTAAAGCATGCAGCTTTTTCTCCAAAATCAGTAGCATAGGCAGCTAGTAAAACCCATTAAAGATGCTGTTGGATGTAAAAGCTGGCCCTTTTTTTTCTTGTCCAGAGTCATAAAAGCTCTTTAAGAGAACCAAACCGGAAAAGACAGGCACCTAATAGTGAAAACAAGGAAGGGGGAATAAAACTGGCACTGGGCTCCTGAATTTTTCCATGACTGATTTGAGCATTGCAAGCCACTGGCACGGAAAAGCAACACCCGCAGCCCCACAATAGCAGTAAATAACACCCCAAGAGGAGAGCCTCAGCTCTGCTGTGGTCCAGCAGCCCCAGGATCAGGCATCCTGGCACTGCCTCTTTAGCAACCAGCCCAGCCAGCACAACAATCGAGCTGGGATTGGGAACCCAGAGCAGTAGTTAATTAAGCCTGCATCTTTTATTCTCTCGAGGCAATTCAGCTGCCGTTTGAATAAGCTGGAGTGCCAGGACCTGGTGGGAATGTCTCTCCCAGTGCAGGAGAATCCAGTCTCATGGGCTGCTTTATTAGCATAACAATATTGCCCAGGATGCACTTGGAGTGATGTAATGCCAAGTGTGAGTGAGGGGAGATGAAAGTTGTTTCCATGCAGGAGCTGGGAGTGTTTGCCACTGACTGGGGCTGTGTCAGTGCATGAAATTTCTTTTCTTTCTCCCTCTCTCCTTATGGGATGTTTGCTAATTGAAGCAGTTCTGGAAAAACAATAAGTTGTTGAAGCCCCTTCCCCCACCTTCTCTTTTAAATCCACATTATTCTGACTTACTGGAAAAGTAGGAGCCTTTTCTGCTCCTTAGAAAGTGGCCTTTGATTATTTGCATTTCCATGTGGGACTGATAGAGAAGGAGAGTACAATTTGTTGGGCTGGGCAGGTGGGAGGAAAGGGGAACCTGTGCTGCCCCCACCTCCTGTAACAGATCATTTTGACAGCCAGAGTATTTGCATGGGGAAGCAAAAAAAATCTCCTCTCCTAATTGCTCCCTGTTCCCCAGATGGAAGCATTTGTCCTGGGATGTTTCTGCCTCCAGTGCTGTTCTCTCCAACACTGAACATCCAATTCTCTTGAGTGTCAAGGTCTCCTGGGGGAAGTCTACATGTCTGAGGGCTCCTATATGACCAAAGTAAGGCTTTCTCTTGCTTCATATGTTACTAGAAAACACCAAGTATCTGCTGTTTGAGTGAGTTCTTGCATATACTGTCCCTGCACATGTTGTTCTGGTTGCAAGTACTTTTGGTCACTGCTGGATGCAGTGAGCTGTGGAGATCACTCATGCAGGAATGGAGCACAGCTGGGTCAGCTTGGTATGGATCTGTAACTAGAGATAATGTTCTGGGTGTGGAATGACTGATTTTGTATGTGAGCACTGAAAAGGCACCTATCCATGATGACTTTCTTCTGGCTATGGTAACAAAGCAATGTTTCCCTCAGGCTCCTGCTGCTAGCACTGCCTCTCTCAGCCCCACACCCCATCCTGCTTGTCCTGGTTCCTTAAGCCTGGCTCTGAGACAGGAGTCTCTCTGCCTGTGTGGAGGTGCTGGCCTAGTTCTTGTACCTTCTGGACACTAGAGGCCTCTAGACACTCTGGTATGATTAATGCTGAGGGTGGCAGTCCTGTGTAATTAAGGCTCACTTGGAGCAGAACTGATGGCACTCCACTGGTTTCTTTTCTCTCCCCTCCAAACATTGTCCATTAGAGTCAGTGCAATTCCTAATAAGGTACCTGGTGAGCAGTCAGGTTACAGGAGAATATGGGCTGGGGGAAGCTGGCTCAGCAGAGATTAGGATTAAGCTCCCTCTCAACCTTCCATGCATGTACAAACACACACAGGCAGCAGGCTGCATCTGGGGGTTGCTATGTCTTTGGACACAAACCAAAAATGTGCTTTAAGGAGAAGTTATGAAACATGAAAATGAGCATTTTATATCTGTGCTATAGCAAAAAAGAATTCAAACCTGCTCTGGCCCACCCAGTGTTGCATGTGTGTCCTCTAGCTCCACAAGCCCACACATCTTGAAGGACAGTGCTGCTGAGAGCCACCACCATTGGCTCTGCTTTCCATCCTAGCATTTCTCCTGCAGGCTTCAGGCTGAATTCCCTTAGAGTAGGAAAAAATTCCCACCTTTGAACTCCCAGCTGTATTTTCTAGGAAGCCCTTCCTGCTGCTGCCTGGCTGGGCTGGGGGATCTGCTTTAAAGGGAAGCTTGCTGTCCCAGCATTGTGCTCTCTCTGCATGATTCTAGAGTTCCCTCATCTCTGCCCCAGCATCTGAGCAGTCTGCCTTGGGCACATAAGAGGCTTGCTTCTGGAGTGTTCCTCTGAGGTTGCTGCTGGGAGCAATCTGTCTGTTAACCTTGATCAATCCAGACTGTCTGGCAAGGATTCCTCTATTACCTAACTTGCAAGAGGCAACATGTTTTCCAGAAGTGCTGTCCTACTGAGATCCCAGACTTACATGGGACCTAGCTGGGTAGGAGTTGTGCAGCAAGCAGCAGGTCTAGTCTCAGATGGATCTTTAAGCTTCCATTCTAGGTGCTGTCCCAGAACAAACCACTCTTGATGTCTCGAGTTACACAACTGGTGACAAAGATTGGGGCAATGTGGGAAGCTTCAGGGAACTTCACACTGCCCTGGCTGGTTAAATGTGGCACGTTGGTGATACCCCAGAAAACATAGCCATGAGTTATGGCAAGGATTTGAGTCCAAGGGGAACAAGCCTGATAAAGTGAGGCACTGATTAAGGACAAGAACTAAATGGCATATAGGTGTCTAAAGAAGAGCATCCCTCAGTGCAGCCAGCATGAGCATCCATGGGGAGAGGTTAGCCCCTGTTCCAAGCACAGCCTCCACGCAAGGTGGGAGGTGAAGGGCAGCTTGAACCCCCTCCCTCCCTCCTCTGACAGCCCTGATCAAAACCACATTGCTACCCCCTTCAGCCTCCCTGTCCAGAGAGGCTGTAAATGCTGCTTGCTGTTAATCACTGCAATTAGTGTGCAACAAGCTCCTTCTAACGGGGTGTTTCCAGTTACTTCAGCAGATGGTGGGGTGCAGCTTGGCTCCTAGCACCCTGAGGAAGATGAGGGGTAGCACCAAAGCTCTGATATGCTCCTAAAGACACTGCCCTGCTCCTTTAAGTAGTAGCCAGAAACTTGCTAAATATCATCCTCTTACCCAAAGGGGGTGGGGAGAGAAAGTGTTTTGGCATGAGAACAATTTCTCCATTACCTCAATTAGTTCAAATGATCTGGAAAGGTTCTCTCTGGAGAAATCAAGCTAAATCTCAGCCAGTAAAGGGGCTGGTGGCTGGTTGGTTGCTGTAGGTGTTGATATGAGCATTAGTCAGCAATGCAGATTGCAGTGAAGTCAGTCAGTATTGCTGTCACTGCTGTCTGCCTGCAGCCATAAATTAATTAATTCTATCACTGCAGTAATTGAAGGCCTTCTTCTCTCTAGGGCTCTGACTGGCACCTCCCTGCCTGTTGCTGAGGCTGCCCATCAGTTCAGTGAGGTCTGGAGTTTACTGAGATCATTATTTCCTGAAATACTGTAAAGTCTCTCCATAAAAAGGAAAGGGTTTCTTTATCCATCTTTATCCTTTTCCCTCTTCTCTGCAGAGGAGGGAGGGCAGAAAGCTCAGGAAAGAAGCAAAACAAGGATGGGATTTCCAGTTCCAGCCTTTTGGTGTTACTCTTTTGCAAACAGGAATCCCCAGAGTCCCTGAAATGGTGATAGAGTCCTATGGAGAGGCAGATCAATCACTCTCAACGCTCCAAGCCAGCTCTGTTCCTACAGTAGAGTTGAAACAAACCCAAACACTGAGGGAATAAGATTGAGATAACCAAATAGGCTGAGAAAATTCATGGGCTGGCTCTTGCCCTGGTGTAAATTGGTGTCCCTGTGCTGGCTCTGGTGGAGGAATGCCAAATTCCACCAGCTGAGGATCTGGATTGCATACTCTACCTATAAAAATGGTGTTTAGGATATCTTGGCAAAAGCTGATATTTTTGCAACCCACTTCTAACTGGGCAGTGCTGTGCAGGGATGAAATCCAGTTACACTGGGGAAAAAAAAAAACCCACTAAGCAGACTAAAAAAAATACTATACTGTGAGTCTGTGAAGCAGAGCTTTCTGTAAGCCAACTTTGCTACAAGGTACCTGCTACAAGTTGTTAGACACAGGGTTTCACATTGAACCCTGCTGAAGAAGAGGGAGGAGCACCCTGATTTCCAGCACTTGGTATTGATTGAGAGCTTCCCAGCAGGAGATGTTATGATTGGAAGTCTCTGCTCTGAAGCTACCTTCAGAGCAATAGTGGAAAGATTTTTGGCTTTCCTCAGGAAAATAAGACTTATTTCTGGTCTTCATGAATATTCATAATGGTCCCAAAATCTGAATTCCAGGTCCAAGTCTTGCAAAGGTGCAGACTACTGAAGAGCATCAGATGTTCAGATGAGCCTCACCTAGGGGACACTTTGGACTGATTTAAGCAGATTTGGGGCTGGAAGTGAAGCTTTTCATCATGTGTAGTAGAGAAGTACAAAAAACATTCCCTGGAGCTTCTCTAGACAAAGCTCCACTTGGACATGGGAGCTCATCTGGGAGCTTGTCCCCTTCCCATCCTCCTTCATTTGGCAGTGAGCCACAGCATGATTGGTTGTCAGAAAATAGACCTTCAAGGTGTGCAACACCATAGGAATCCCTAGGAGCTATGGAATATTTTTTTTATGCCAGTAAACCTCCCAATGAGAGCTGTAAAGGAAGAAAATGCTCAAGGTGTAATGTACTTCTGCCACTGCAGAGACACTGTCAGCATCTGACTGATGTAGGAGGCAAAGGAAGGGCACAGGGTTTCAATTTGATCTCCAGTTCTCACCAGCCATGTCTGTAGAAGGTTTCATGCAGATAGCAGAGGAAGAGATTGTTCTTCATAGGATTCAGCAAAAGCTCCCAAAACACTTCAGGATAGCAACTGTGTGTTCTTGACATGCAGAGAGAGGAGAGGGAGGATAGACTCAAGCTTTCACCTGGTGATCTGGAAGCTGATTTTAGAGATTGTGAATGTGGAGCCTGGTCCAACCAGACCCCAACTGGGGCCACCAGGAATGCTCCCAGCTCTTTCCTGCACATGTAGCATTGCTGGCTGGGACCATGGGGCTTTGGAAACCCCTGCACAATGGCAGGCATCACAGCTCCAGCAGGGATGAACCTCTCTGGGAGAATCAGTGGCCTCATAGTGCTCTTATCCAACATCNGGATTTTCAGACTGTGCCTGAGTGCTCTTATTAGACTCTGGGTAATTGAGTAGGGCTTTCTAGCTGTGCCCAGCTGGATGGTTTCAGGCCCAGCTAGCTGAAAGGAAGGGAGCATCCTACTGACACCAGCCTTTTGAAGTTCCTCTTCCTCCCCTGGGATCCCAGTTCTTCTGGCTGTGGCCTCAGGCCTTTCCCCCAGCTATTTCTCAGCTCATTTTAACTGCTGGGAGAAGCAGGAGGGAGGTGGAGGCAGCAAGGCTGACTCCAGGGCATAAGACACATTCCTCCAGGTTAGCCAATGTTTCCAGGCCTTTCAGTGAAAAACCTCAATTAACCAATAATCAGCCAAGCATGGTAAACCCAGAAGCAATAAGTGCTGCTTCTGGCTCCAGGGGCAAAGGCTAAAATCTGCTCAGCGAGCTAAATTAGTCATCTAATTGGGATTTCTGTCTATCCTTATCCTGTTCTGGGTGCTCACAAGAATGAGATCAGTGACAAATTCCCAGTTCTTGCCCCACCATCATCTTTCCTTAACAACCTTGTCTAATTAGTGCTGCAATGCAGAAGAAGGACCAAAGACTGACCCTGGGTACAGGGGTGGGATCTAGGCTTGAACTGTCTTTTCATCCAAAGTGCTGCAGTCTCATGAATTTGGCCAAACCATGTTGTTTTACACCAAGGAAAGGCTGAGCTCCCTGCATCCTATTCCAGGTAGGACACTCTAAGGGCAGCCAACCACAAAATCCCTTTGTATTGCCTACTTTCAGCACATGGAAAGGGAGAGTGGCACTGAGGGGCTGGGAAAACTTGCTGTGGGAGATGTCTCATGGCAGAGTGTGTGGGACCAAACAAATGGGGAAAGCAAATCATGTCCCAGGAGGAAATTCAGACATCTGCTCAACACGTGTGGAAAGCTTTCAGTAACCTCCACAGTTTTGGCTGTCCTCAGCCCACCTTTCACTGGGGGACTACTTAGCCAAGGAATAGAAACTGCTTTCCTTGAGTTTATTTGGTTTGAAAGACAAAAGTGGAAACAGTGCCAGCACTAAAAACAAAACATAAGATCATTCTGCACAGGTTTGAGAGGAGGTATCTTCCTACTCATTCCAGACTCCATGAGACTGTGTGTGTTTCTGAGAGCTAGCAGAAGCAGAACAAGATTGCCTTTCCATGCTCTGTGTAGCAGGTAGCCAGGAGGAGAGGATGCAAGGAGCAGAGCTAAAAACCCTCCATCCCTGTGGGGCTGTGAATAATCCTGAACTGGATGACAGGGACTGACCCTCAGAGGTCATCCAGCCCATTTCCCTTGCCCCAAGGTAAAATCAGTGATAACTAAACCATTCCTGATGAATTCTTGTCCAAAATGTCATGAATGTTTCTTGAACCAGAAGACTTGCAACACTTAGCTGTGCTGAGGAAGGGGCATCCTCCTGCTGCCAGCACTGGGCTGTCCTGGCTGAGAGCTGTTAGCAGGACAGCCAGAGCATCCCTTATTTTTTTTAGGGTTGAAACTGCATCTAAAGGAACTGAATTCAGGCAGAGGTTCTTAAAATAGCTTTTGGCATCTTTAGGTTTTAGGAGAAGTGACTGCTGTAGCTCTGTGAGCTGGTCAGAAAGAAACAGCTTTATAATTTCTTTTGGAGTTTCAGCAATTAAAATGATGTCCAAAAGCTGAGAGGATTGAGGAAATTTGAAATAAATTTAAAAAAAAAAAATCCAACCTATTTTCTAGGAAAGGAAAGTAGTAATCAAAGGATTAATGTGATCAACCCCCTAACTTTCCATTTAAAGAATGAATTACTGGGTCAGGTTGGAAATAGCAATTCCCTGCTTGCTATGCAAAAATACATAACCACACTCTGAAGGCATTTAAAATTCTGTATTTAAACATATAGAAGTACAAGTAAATCAAACAGTAAGAAGCAGAGCTGCAGGGAGCAGTAGGAATGCAATGCCTTTTCTTTAAGAGACTATGGTAATTCTGGGTATAAAACAGCAGCCAAACAGTGGAGGTGGAGCTGTTGTTCACACTTCATGCTGGATCTGCTAGAAAAGTGTTATAATTTCCCTGCTACATAGATGTGCCTGAGCTCAGCACAGAGGAGCAGCAGGAGAAAGGCAGAAAGGAGATGACATTTTGCCAGGATGGGGCTGTCAGCATCCACCCTTTCCTGGAGCACAGAGACTAATTCCTCCCCACTTGGTTTGTTAATTTACTTATGAAAGCTACCTGTTCTCTGTCCCAGGCACTGGCTTTGGGGCTTGTGCCCATCTCTGACACAGTGTGAGTGTGCACAAAGACCATCTGGCCATAGAAGCTTTGTAACTGCAGATGTTGGATTTTACCACAGAATCACAGTATGGTTTTGGCTGGAAAAGACCTTTAGGATCATCAAGTCCAACTTTTAACTCAGCACTGCCAGGTCACCACTAAACCATGTCCCTCAGCACCACATCTGCACACCTACATCCCTCCAGGGCTGGTGACTCCAGCACTGCCTAGGAAAGCCTTTTGGGGGAGAAACTATTTCTAATGTCCAACCTAAACCTCACCTAAACCACACTACATGTGGTGGATTTTAAATACTCCTCTCAGGCTAATAATAATAAAAGAAATAGTATTTGACTGAAGGGCAGAGGAGATGAACTAAATCCAAGGTGCTTCTCAGAGAGAGAGAGCATCTATGATGTTATGCTTTTTAAAACTCTTAAGTTGTCCCTGATGCCAGCAGCACTCCTCTCCTTCAGCTGAGCCAGATGGGGCTCTCCTGTGTATCTCACTAATCTCAGCAGTTTCCTTATCTTCTAAAATCAGTTGGTTTTCATGGAAGTCCTTCTCCAGGTGCAGTCCATTTCCACATGCCCCAGGTGCCCTCTTCCCAGCCAAGCACTGAGTTGTTGGTGCTGGTGCTGTGGCCACTGCTGTGAGCTCCCAGCCTTGCCCAGGGCAGCCTCTGGGGTAGCTCTGCTAGCACAGCTTCTGAAGGGGGCTTTCTTAGTAGTATTATTTTGTGGTCAAAAGGTTGCATATGCTATTTTTTTCTGATGCAGAGGCTTAGAAAGAGTGGAAAGCAAAATATTTTGATAATTATTCAGGCCAGCGGGTTACATAAAAGGTTCCATAGCCCTCTGCATCAAACCTTAACAGTTCAAACCACAAATTCTGTTTTTGCAGCCATAAAACATTCAGAAGGGGGGAAAAAAAAAAAGATAGAAAAAAAGAAATAAAATAATAAAATCCATTTTCCATTTGCTTGAAACTTATAAAATTTTATGTGGTGAAAAATGACAGTTGAGTCCCAGAAGGAAACTGCCCAGAGAGGCTTGTTTCATAGGCACAGTGGGAGCAAGAACTAGGCCTGGGCTTGTGTCCTTAGTGACATAAAGTGAGTGTTGAAAGATGTCAGAGAGCAGCAGGCAAAAGCTGCAGCAGCATGGATCATCCCAGTCCTGCTGGGAAGGGCTGGGGCTGGTGTAGAGGTACGCAGAGGTGCTGAGGGTCCCAGGAATTGTGTGATGCTCTTGGTTTTGCTAGGAGGACCCAGCAGTCTGAAACCAAGGGATAAAATCCTGTAGGGTGGTCAGGACTGTCAGCTTCCTCTGTCCCTTCAATCTCACAGGCTGCAATACAGCAGTGAGCAGGCTAAAGATGCAGAGAGATGCTCAGTGAGATAAGCCACAGGAACAGAGGCATTGCTATAAGTATCCAAGCATGAGTGTTTAGAGTGTCTTTGGCTCACAGGGTTGCCTTCAGCTCATATTGCCATGGTTTAATTCTCTTCTCACAGCTGTGCCTGAAGCAGAAACCTCAGTGGAGTTATTGAGGTTTTCCTGGGCTTTGCTGGGTTAAGAGTAAGCAGAACCAGACCCAAAGATCACAGCTCAGAATGAGATGCTGCAGTGTTGATGGAAAGCACTGACACAAGAGCTCAGAAGCTCTAGGAATTCAGTCTGAATTCCTGGTTGCACAAAGCCCAACTCGTGTGGTCTGGGAGTCAAGTTCTTAAAGCACAGAGCAGATCTCCCTCTCCACCCCAGCTAGCTCCTAATCTCTGGGCAGGATCTAAGGAGCTTTTGCCTTTCAGTCACAACTAAAGCTGGCTTTGCTATGTGGCACAGTCAGGCACCAAATGCCCTGAGCAGAGCAGCTGGCTCAATGGCCACATGGTGCTCTCTAGTGTGTGCCCATGTCTTTTGGGTGCCTACCCCTTGCTAGAGCTGAAATACATCTTCCACACTCCCTTTACCAAGAAGCAGCTCTCTCAAGGCTATGCCATAAGATATTCTTCAGTTCAATGATTATTTTCCAGCTCCATATAAAGGTGCAGGGATCAAAAACTTTCAAGTTTCCTTTGCTGGAAAGGATCAGCTGGGCAGCTCCTCAACCTTCAGCAAAGCCAATGCAGAAATCACAAGAAATCACAGAAAATAGCAGGTGGAGTGCCAGCCTGCAGCAGGGCTGCTCTGTCCTTTAAATCCCAACCATTGGCAACCCACCACTGAAATCCCAAGCAAAGGATGCAAGTAGTTGAATTCAATACAAAGCCCTGTATTATCAGGATTCTGGTTGTTAAATGAATTTGAAGATGTACATATAAACAGTCCCAATTATGTAATTTTGCTTTCTAAGTAGAATTTATCCTCAAAATTAGTGAGGATAAGATACACTTTCTTGATGAGTGTTCTACCCTGGCACATTAAAAAGTCATCTCATCTCCTGAAAATACAGGATGAAGAAATATGTTAAAAATTTCCCAATGGCCAGCCACAAAAACACAAGACTATTACCAGCTAAAAAACAACATTATTCTCCCTGCCTGTTAGAATTTGACACTTCTGGGTATTGGCAACTTGTTTCAAAAGAAAATTAAAAACTAGCTGTGTATAAATGAAGAAGGTCTCTTGGCTTTTCCATTTGCAAAGGGGAAAAAAAACCAAAACCCTCATTTTATGTCCTTTTTACATGAGGAACATTAAAAAGTCATCTAATGGCCTGGAGCTAGGACTAATGAATGAGCAAACATGAGAGCTGGGAAGAGAAGTCAAACTGCAACCTGGGCTTTCTGTAGTGTGATTCAAAGTTGTGACTCCTTTCAAGCCATAAATGCCTTTTTCTTGATTCTGTAGGATTCATAATGAGCAACTGGAGAGGAAATCTCAGCAGCAGGGACACACCAGCCTTCTCTTTTCTCCAAATTCTTCAGCATTAGTGGTTTGCTTGGTGATGGAGATGAGTTAAACTGCATCTGGAGGCTTAAGCCCACCACGTAGAGCCCTACCACAATCTGCCTCTGTGGCCAGCTCTGAAATATCTAGTCACTCCTCAACCAAAGCTACTCAACCATTTCTTTGGAGATTTTTGCAACCCAATGAGCTGCCAGCACTTCTGAATACCAACTTTGTACCTGGGAGATTAACTATTGGCTTGACAGCACACTTCCCCAGACAAGCAGGCTTTAGTAAAACTCCATCCAGCAAGTAAGTAGCCAACGAGCCATGTTGGTCTGGTCTATTCTTATTGCCACACAGTAGAAACCTCAGCCACACTGAGAGCTACTACTGTGCTCAGAGCTACATCCTTCTTTCAGTACATTTAGTCCCCTCTATGCATAGCCTGGAGGTCTCCCAGGAGAGTGCTGATCTTTGTGACAAATACCCATCTTGTTGCTGGGTCTCCTGTTCCCTTGCCAAAGAGACGTGTGTGATGCAACAGAGGTTTCAGCACTGAGCTCTGCAAGGTTGCTTCAGCTTGCCCAACGTTTCAGACACCCTCTTACAGTAAAATGCTTTGCAGATGGGGACCAATTGTCCTCAACGAAGCTTTGCAACTCATGGGGAAGACACAGAAGCTATGTGGCACCTTTCAACACCTGAACAGCTGAAAGCAATGCAAGTTTCTCATCAACTGGAGCTCTGTACGTGCTAACAGCATCATGCCCAAGCAGAGTCATTGCTGTAATCTCACAGAGTAGACCCATAATGTGAGGAATTGCATCCAGATCATTGTCTGCCAGGATGGGATGGAGTTTCCTAGCTGAGCACAGACAGGAAAAGTTGTTCTCAGAAACTGTCCAGTGAAAGTTTTCAAGTTTGAAGGCAGAGGGAGTGCAGGAGAAGATCTACACTGTGGACTGAATTGACCGATTGTGGTTGGGTAGCCTCAGCTGAAGGAGTTATTATTTTCATGCCTGGCAATAAATAGAATAATGGACAAAAAGCCTAACTCCCTGCATGAAGTCTGAGTAAATGAGCCTGGTACAGTGGTTCACTGCAGGATTTGTGGTTTGGGACCTTCTCCCAAGCTGTGAATCAACACACAAAGCAGATGCAGGGCCACTCGTGTGGCTGTGAGGACTCAGGGGTATCCCTGGTTTCTCTGCTCTGCTCTTTCCCAGATGTCCATAGGGTTGTCATTGCCATGGAGTGGTCATCACCTCGACCTCCTCCTCTGGGTCCTCCGTAGGTGAGAATATTCATGATTGCAAGAGCTGGACTCTACCACCAGGTCATCATCTGATAAAGCCTCTGTTTGTTTAAAATCCTTGTTGGAAAACCTCTTTACCAGTAACTCAGCCCCTGACAAGAAGCACTTAGAAAAGCTGTCCTCCCAGTCGAGAGCTGTCAGCCATAAGTCAGTGGCAGTACCATTAACATAATCCAGGTGTCTTCACTCTCATTTCCAGACACTAACCTCTGGGCAGCAATTCATGCTGAAAACAGCATGATGGTCTCTTAAAAAAAAGTAACAGCAATAATCTTCCTTTGCAATAGATCAAATATATCTGTCTTTGTTATTCCTCATTAGTCTTCTTCAGTCTTGGGCCTATGTTGGCCGCCTTCTAGATATGCTATAGTATGATATGGTTGATGTGACTGATGTGATATGATTGATATGATATAACCTTTAAAGGTCCCTTCCAACCCAAACCATTTGATGATTCTGTGATATAATATAACATAATATATTACTGGTGCTCTGTAATACTAGTGTTGCACTGAGGAATATTAACCCAGAATTTGACCCTTTCCCTGCACCGCAGCTTCTCTGACAACCTAGTGCTCTTTCAGTGGTTATTTCTTGAATTGTTTCTGCCTTCAATGTGTAGTTAGTGCCTCAAGAAACCAAAGTGCTGTTCTGAGCCAGCCTACACCATGCCCAGCTGTCTCTCCTCCAGCACTGTGACTGGCACTGGGCAGCCTGGGCAGCTCGCAGCTTAGGGCAAGATTTTGAGAGGCACCAGCTAATTCTGGCGGGTCAAGCTCTCGTGAAGCTCAGTTTGTACCCACACTAAGGCTCTCAGGCTTGCAGAGAATTACAATTGCTCAAGCTTAGTAGGTATTTTCTAGAGTCCAAGACAGCAAAGCCCCCAGGGAGAGCTCAGGAAACCACATCTGGAGCACAGCTCACTTGGGCTTCTCTACTGACGTCTTTCCTAGCAGTTAATAAAGAATAATGTCCACATGTCCTGCACATGATTCAGGTAGCCATTTAGCTACATGTTCAGCATATTTTCCTTTTTATTTTCCACCCTTTTTGTTAATGCTAAGAGCACTTAGGGCCTGGGTGCTTCTTTTGTATTATTCCCCTGGGGAAAACCTGTATGGGATCTCAGAGGAGACCTGAGCTGAGCACTGCCTTCCCAAACTATTCCTCTTCCTCTGCTCCCAGCCTCTGGCTGCTTTCACTTGCCACAAGGCAGAGAGCAGTTCAAGGTTTGCTGAGTAATTTTCAGTGGAAAACTTTGATTTGTTTCATTTGTTTGTTTAATCATTCCCGTGCAAAAGTTGTTGGGGTGGTTTGGGAAGGAGAGCAAGCTGCTTGCTTTGAGTGGTCAGCTCTATTATATTTAGTTATTATTACATTTATCTCTACACCCCCAAATATGTGCATAAATGTGATTCCCAGCCTATGAGCTCCCAAAATTTGATGGAGTGCAATAAATATTACTAAAGCTCTCTGCAGAAATCAGACCAAACCAAGACTGAGGCAGAGATCATGAGATCATTCAGAAAATCTGTCCCTTCTCATTACCAGCTCTAGGGTTTTTCCATTAGAGGTTACAAGGGCTTTAAAATCATCTGCTTCAATATTGATGAGAAAATTGAATTATTTTAATCTGTGTATTATTTTAAGGCTTTGACAAGCAGTTAAACCACCATGTTAATCCCTAATCCCTGGATAATCATCACCCGGCAATTTTAAAATGTGGTCTCAGAGAATTACAAGAGGAGCCAGGAGTAAAGCAATCAGAGGCTGCACATCAGAAGCTTTGCTTTATTATTAGCATTACCAGCATTATCATGATTATGATTATTATTATTATTATTACTATTTAAAGTACACCTCTGGCATGTCTCACAGAAACCTCTTCCCCATCTGCTCTGCATGGAAAGAGCCAAAGTCAATCACTCCAAGTAGAACAATGTTGAGGGCAAGTTTAATAAAATAAAAATAATAGTTCCTTTAAAAAAAATCAGATCATTTGCCACACATTTTACAGCACAGAAAGTACTGCATAGCTCCTAACCACCAAATGAGCTAGGAATACTGTATCCCTTTCTTCCCCAGCTTTAATAGTTATAATTAGAACCTTTCCTATACAGTTTTTGTATCCACATGTAACTCTAAAGAAATAATATAGAATCCCTCTTGTCTTTCCCAATAAACTGAAGCATTGTTACACAGATTGACATGAAACAAACTGGGAAATGGAGACTCTGGGTTTGGAAGAAGGCGGGGGGGGTTGTTATTGGGTTTGAGTTGGGTTTTGATAGTTTTTGTTTGTTTATTTATTTGTTTGTTTGTTTGGGGGTAGCAGGAAAATTCTCCACCTTGGAATGTTTTCACCTGGCATTGATTTTGCTTCACAGCATTGCTGCCCACACTCTGTAGCCTCTGGAGGCAGAGGTGACTACAAAGCAAGTGAGATGGAGCTGGTCAGAAGAGAGCTCCACACAGATGGAGCACACACATGGATGGCAAAGCCTTGGCAGTGCCTCATGTGCAATGAACAAAAATAAATAGCAGAGAAATGGCAAATTCAAACTTGATTTGGGGACAGAATCCCAAAAAAGTATGTCCAGCAGCCCAAGGTGAAACTCAGTCTCATGAGATCCATGCTATAGGAATAGAGCAGGAGAAAGAGAGGCCCATGGCTATGAGACACCAGAGCAGCAGACACAGGTAATGGAAGGTGATTTAACATCTCCCAAAGAAGGAATTATACTGATGGGAGATATCTGATTAGCTCTGCTTAGAATAGCTTTAGTAGTACCAAATCTCTCTAGGATGACGCATCTCATCTCTCTCTCTCCCTAAAAAGGAAACCTCTCTCCTTGCTTAAAATCACAGGGGATGGTAAAGGGAAAATTTATTTCTTGGATTTGTTCCTAGGCCAGAGGAACTCTGGTTATTAATGCCAATGTAGAAGAGTGTGTTCTTAGTTCAGTTGTAACTGCAGTGTGGCCATATAGTTATACACCCTCACCTACTCAGTAATATTTCAGAACACTTTCTGTATGATATTTGTATTTTATTTTTAATTTCAGCTTATTTTTCTTCCCTCTGGCTCTGCATGTCAAAAGATGATTGATATGTGTAGAAGTGGGCCTTAAAAACACAAGTCATTGCCCAAGGTTCTTCCTACAATCAAAGCACATGCCCACCCATAGCTAAGGAGACAAGAGCCTAATGTCAGCTGGGTGATTTAGGGCAGTCCTACCACCCACCCAAAGAGAAGCACAGAGCCTTTGAGAGTGGCAACAGAGGGAAAGTGGCACCTGAAGGAGGGGAGGATTTTGTCTTGAAGAACTCATGATGTTGTGTGTATTTATGTATGGCTAGGCTTTGCGAACGAAGCTCCAGGGAGGGCTCCATCCATGCTCCTCCTCAGGGCCTTCTCCAAGCGCTGATAAAAAGAGGATAGCAGATAGCACCCTCCAGCCTGCACAAGGGATTTTTTTAGGTGAGACACAGCATGTGCAGAGCTGGACCCACCCTTTAGTTCTAAGGTTCATCTGCCAGGGCCTAGCAAGCTTGGACGCTGGCAGCCAAGTCCTTAGGATGGAGGTTTAACCTCTTAGCTGGAAGGCCTTACAGGGCTAAACAAGCTCCATCTGCCCGGGTTTGGAATCAGAGTTGTCCTTCTCCTAGGATGACTGCCAGAAGGCTAATGAGCTCATCCTACCCATCCAAGGATTCTAGGAACATGGGTATCACTGCCCACACTTTCCCGTGGGCAATGAGTTTAATGCTCCCTCTGCTGTGGGCACAGTTATGGCACCAGGGGCCACAGGAGACCACAAGGGATTTTCACACTGTGCCTGGTATTTATGTAAAGAAGATGCAAAGCAGTTTTTCCTCTTTAGTGGTTGTGTTAAGCAAAAGAAAGGGGTTTGCAGAGAATAGAGTTAAGGTGCATTCCAGACAGATTTCGATGGTTTAAGCTGTTGAAAAGGTTGTGTGGCAGAGTGGTCACCATGACAAAAGCAAAGGTCTTGCCTCACCCCAAGCACTGCAGTGAGACATGCCAGCTTTGCTGGGTCCAGTCTTGCACTTTGCAGAAAGCTAAAAAAAATACATTTGGCTATGATTTAGCTACAATTTTTCAAAATCCTTTGCATTTTGTTCTTTTCCTTCATTTTCTCCCTTCTCTTCCCTCCCTGCCAAACCCCACCACCCTCCCCACTTTGGATTTATGGGTCAGGAACCCTCAAACTTGTCCTGATGGATTAAGCAGAGACAAGTTGTATTGAGTAAATTAAAAATGAAATAGTTACAGCTGTTGGAATAGTCTCAGGGCCAGAGGAGGTAAAAGACTTTCTACCCTCAAGGGGCCTGGAAGTAATCTGTGAAGCACCAACTGCTTAAATAAAGACAGCTTGAGTGAGTGCTGGAGTCCTGAGGGATGGAGAGAGCATCCAACACCATTAAGGTTGAGCACAATCTAAGGTAAATCAAGGGAGCATCTACCCTCCAAGCCCTCCTTGCTCCAAGTGTCCCCAGGTCCCATTTTGGGACAAGCAATCTCAGGGGTTTCATTTCTATTATTCTGAACCTCTGCCATAGATCATCAAACCATGGGGGTTAAAGCTAGATGTTGTCTAGGGGTTTGGCAGGCACAAAGCAGGATGGGAGGGAGCCCTGCAGAGCTGATGGCACACAGACTCAGGAGTAGGCAACCTACCCTTCATCCTACCTCACATCCCCCAGACAGATGAAACCATAGGGTAGTTGTTCACAGGTGGTGATGCTAAGGCTGACTCAAATGAAGATACCCAAGCTCTCTTCTGTGCTCAGCAACATCTTCTTCCTCTCTTTTGGCAAACACTTTCCTCTTTAGATGCCTTTCCCCTCCCCAGCTCTCTGCTTTTTATGTTCTGTTTATATGCTCCCTATACTACTGCCTTGCTCTGGTTTTTGTGGGTATTTTTTTCTTCCTAAGTGTAGCACCAAGCCAAACAGGGCAGTCCAGTGACCCAGGGGCAGTAATCCAAGTACTCAGTGCTAAACACCACAGCATAGGGAAGGCAGTGTCTGATGTGAGGGCCTGCTCCTGTTTGATTCAGCTACCCACAAGAGCACAGTCTCTCCCTGTTGATAATAAATCAAAGGCCTACAAACACATTCATAATTCACCTTTTTCTGCATTCAAAAGCTGTATAGAATGACTCTTTTTTAGTCAAATAAAAGCACTCCTGGCTGCATCGCTGTGGCAGGCACTGGTTGAGCCTTCCCTGGACACACACATTTGTAATGAAGATGTTTGGGCCAATCCCAGAGTTAATGGAGCAGAAACAACAGACAGGGATGGCTGGGAATAGCATGGGGAGGAATTTTTCATCCCAGCTCGTCCTCAGACAGTGCCCATGAGATGTCTGTGCCGTGCACGCAGCCATGAACCACTCTGCTCCCAGCACCAAGTTCTGCCTCCCAGTTACTGCCTTCAAACAATTAAGATGGGATTTGTCTCCACAGAGGAGAGAAGCAGCTGAGCATGCTCCATGTTGCAATATTTCCTGAAACGCAGCAGCATCTGGGGGAGGATGTGGAGGAGGACTCATCTCCAGCAGCAGAATCTGTCCAGCTTAACATTTCTCAGCTATAAACCTTTCAGTAGCTGGAAGTAAATCCTTCAGCTTTCTACTAGAGCTCAGCCTCTGCAGCTGCAAATTTCTTCAGCAGGCAGAGAATTGGGCCAAAAGAAGTAAATATGAGAGATGTGCCTGATAGTGCTCGAGCCATGGCCAGCTTCCACTGAGCTGCTGCCGAGGGCAATTCCCTGGCTGCTGATTCCCTGCTGGAGATCTCCTACCAGAAGCTGGTAGGCTGGCTCCTACCAGCCCTCCCAGGATGTTTAGCAAGGGAGGGGAACATGGTGGCAGGAGGGAGAAGGTGTTTTTGGAGTTAGGGAAGGTCTGCAGAGCTCAGCTCTGGAGCCACAGGTTGGGATACAAGGATCCAGGCTGCTCATGTGCACTGGAGAGCTGCAAGCAGGGATGATGCCCTTCCCCATTTTATCCTGTCTCATGTAGATAAGGGCTATAAGGCCTTTTGTGACTACTGGAGTTGGGCTGGAGGTTTTGCTCTCAGTGGTGGTCAAGGACAAGCCAGCACATGGCATTGGCAACACCTCAGAGGTCCTATTAATTATGGGACTGGCAGAGCAAAGAGGCTTAAAAGCATAAAGGCCTCACAGCATAGTAGATGAGCATTTTGCTGCCTGCATTACCCCATCCCTGTCCCAAATTAACACATGGTGCATTAAACAGCAGCTCTGGGACAAGGCGCTCAGTCTCACCATGCTCAGGCAGCTCTGCAGCAGCACCTGAAGCCATGGAGGGAAGCACACAATGGAGATGTGGCTTTGCCTGGAGGGACTTGGCAGCAGCTGCAGGGTGGGGAGCAATCCCAGGTCATACATGCCAACATGGAAAATCACAAGGGTTGCCCTGGGTTAGGAGGCAGAGCAAGTGAGAGAGCTCTTCATCTGTCCTCTCTGGGTTCTCCTTGTACAGCAGTCAGTGTATTGCAGTGTATTGCTGCCCCAATACACCAAGTAGCATCTTGGGCTGTATCTTGAAGGGCTATAGATTAGGAGGAGAACACCCCTGAGAACCCATTGCAAAGATTGGGTAGAACAATGGCTTTGTTTTCTTCAGCCAAAAGCCAGTGAGCTGACCTTTTAATGCTGAGCTCCAGCATGTCTGCTGCAGGAGGGAAGGTCCTTTGGCAGCTTCAGGGGCTGCTCTCTAGCTCTGCTCACGGTGTCTTGGTCCAGAAACTGAGTGAGCCACGAGGCTGTTTTCAGGAACTGTCAGGAGTTGCTGCCACTTTTAGTACTCAACACCTCTGAGAGCAAATTCCCCCTTCAGGCCTCCTAGTTCACCTCCCTGCTCCACCCTGCATTTGAGACTGGTTTCCAGTAACACTCTAAAGCTAGTAAGTCTCCTGAAGTCAGAGTAACCTGAATCATGCTGAGCATATATGTGTATGTGTGTGTGTTTGTGTGAGAGAGAGAGAGAGATTGAGTGTGTGTGTGTGGCTTGCTAGTAAAGACAAAATGCAAGGTTTGGGCTCCTCTGTGTACACACACTCTTAAAAGGAGAGACTATTTCTTCCTTTAACCCTTAGGATGCCCTGCTCTCAAACTTGACTGAGCTGCAGCTATCTGATGCCAAAAAGGGCTCCTTCTCTTTAGTATTCCTCTGGTTTTTATGCTAAATTGATGGGGTAGACTTTTGCCACAGCTTTCATCTCAAGAGGGAAGGCTAGACAGCTATCATACAGAGCAGTACAGGACAGAAGGTACTGGCTGACCTAGTTACAGCACTTTATTTTCTACAGTGGGGGTGGTGGAACACTGGTACAAGTTGTCCAGAAAGGTAGGAGATGCTCCATCCCTAAGGGTTTTCAAGGTCAGGTTGTCTGGGGCTCTGAGCAACCTGCTCTAGTTGAAGATGTCCCTG
The DNA here is from genome assembly GCA_013396975.1 of Bucco capensis. Lineage (NCBI taxonomy): Eukaryota > Metazoa > Chordata > Aves > Piciformes > Bucconidae > Bucco > Bucco capensis. The sequence goes on along the minus strand of VWZO01022078.1, from coordinate 126,257 downwards.
CTCACTGCAGGGGGTTGGACTAGATGACCTTTAAGTGTCCCTTCCAACTTCAACTGTCCTACAATTCTTGAAAGCAATATTATCTCTCTAGTTCAAACTGCCAGGATATAAGCTGTGGTGGAGGGATGTTTGTTGTCCTTGTTTTCTAAAACTCCATCTTTTGGACTCATGTGACTCTCAACACTCACTTTAGCCTGAGCTGCTTCTAGTGCTCTTGTTACACAGCTACCAGAAACTAGGACTTGAAATGCCCTCTGAAGTTTCAAAACACCAAAAACCAAACACCAAGAATCCTCATTTTCCAATAAACCTTTCTTGTTTTCCTTCATTTAGCCAATCTCTTTCTTCTGGAAAAAAGATTTCTTGAAAGACAGTTCTGGTGATACTAAAGGTGCTGGACTGGTCCTGGACCCAAAGAAATACAAAAGCTTTCCTCAGGACTGGCTGTTCCCTCCCAGAACTGAGTTAACTCAGGCTCTGGAAAGTGAAATACAGCCAGTCTGTTGTCCTATCAGTGCCTTTCTGCTTTGTTTTACTCATCCATCCATGTTATAGCTGCCCAGGTACCACTCAGTGTAGCTTGATAGCCCAGGGCTGTGTGCTGAGCAGGGTGAGGAGGATGCCAATATTCCTACTGGTGGCACTGCTGCTAGTGTTACTATTGCTACAACTCCTATTGCATTAACACCTGGGTCCCCTGTCAGAGAGTTAGAGTCCTCAGTGCTAACACTTACAGCTGTGAAATAACACTGAGGACTAGCCCAAAGCAGCTACAATCTGAGTAATACTTTTCCTCCCCCTTACAAATTGATGTTGCTTAATAATTTGGGAATCTTGCAGCAATTCAGCCATGTGAGATTGTTAATCCTTTTTTTTTTTTGTACAGGGACCTCGTGTGCTTGGGGTGGTGGTGGTTTGGTTTGGTTTTGACTTTGCTTTCATTTTATAATATAAAGCAATTTATTGCCACTCTATTGTAAAGAGGTTCCCTCAGCTGGCAAGCACATTGACAACACACAGAGTCTAGCTTTCTCCTGTGAAAGCTGGGTCTCCTGTGCTGAATTCCAGTGCAGCAAAACTCACTTGGGATCCAGCCACAGCTCCAACATGTGGTCACTAGCTCAGGAAAAGAATAAGGGAGTGGAATCTATGTTATTCTAGATAGTGCTGGGCCTCAAAACAAGCTTACATGAGTCTGCCTTTTTCAGAAATAAAGTGTGGAACATCTAGATCTGGGCTTGAGCTACTGACAGAGTCTGTACCATCATCATCAAGGCCAGGCTGGATGTGGCCCTGGGTGACCTGGCCTAGTGATTGGCATCCCTGCTCAGTGTGGGGAGGTTGGAACTAGATGATCTTGAGGGTCCCTTCCAACCTGCCCATTCTAGGATTCTATGATTCTATGATCATCACCCCAGGAGGCAATGCCCCTGGAAGGGGACAGTCCCCATAACTCAGGGAGTGTAGGGGTTCCCTCTCCCAGCAACCCCTCAGGTGTCCTAGTTTGAGTCAGAGCAAGGTATTCTATGCCATGTACATCATATTTAGTGTAAAACTGAGGGCCAGTCCCAGAAACTTTCACATCAAGCTTGGGCCTTGGGGTCTCTTCCATAAAGCCTAAGACCCAAGCAAGGCAGATACATGATTAAGCTGTTTAATTAACAGTAAATACAAGAAAGGAGTAGTTTGGATCTCCACTCTCCCTGAGGGTTGAGCACCTGAGCCATCTGGGGTGATGGACTGGGAACTCTCCTGAGGAGGATCAGCAGCCCAGCTTTGCAGGACCCTCTCTGTTCTGCTATGATCTCCATCCAAGAGTTCCTGAATCCAGGATCCAGTCCCCGAGTCTGATTCCCATCTGCTGGTGAGTCCTTTTGCCACAGCATCAGTGGTGACAATGATGTAATTGCAAGTGAGGGGTGTTTGGATGTGGTATTGGTTTTGTGTGTGTGTGTATATATATTTATATGTTTCATTTTACTGTTATTATTTTCATTAAAGTAGTTCAAGCTTTCATTTCCAATCCACAAGTCTCTCTCTCTCTGTTAATTTCCCCTTTTTCCTTCCTGGAGTGGGGGAAAAGGGATAATAGAGCAGATGTGTCACTGGGTTAGTGATCAGCCCAGCCCTAACCCTTGACACCACGTTACAGCTGCAGCACAATAACTGGGATTTTGCAGTAGGAAGCCCAGCAATGCCACAGACATTACACGTGGTTGCATCCTGGAGCCCAGATGAGAACATTCATCTCACACTGCAAACTTTTCCCCCCTCCAACACTCTCTTTTATCGAGTTTCAATACAATAAACAAAGGGGACGAGATTATTCCACTGGCACAGACTCCAACTAATGCACAAACAGTTTTCAATACTGGCACACAGAGGGACTTTTTCACCATGTACTGGTCAGTCAGACCCATATCAGCCCTAATGGCACAGGGAAGTGGAAATTCAGATCTTTCACCTCAAAGAATAGCTGCAATTCCCATGCTGCTCCTGCTTTCCTCTCCCTTTTTCTTCTTTCTTTTATTGTTAGCACAGCAAAATGGCTCATCACAGTGACATCAGAGGAAACTTTTCCACATCACAGTGGCATCAGAGGAAACTTTTCCACATCACAGTGGCATTAGAGGAAACTTTTCCAAGCTGTTGATGCACAGCAAAGGGACAGTTTCCTACAACTCAACACTTAATTATCCCACTGTGCTTTGTGTGCACGCTTTGGTTTTCATAATGACTTTGGGCAATTTGCTTCCATCCTCCAGGCTTCTGCTGCCCTTTTAGATGGTCCATTTGGATAGAAATGATTCTGTCTACAAGTCATGAATTTAAGCCCAAAGCCATTCCTCATAAATTACATCTAAATTAGTAACTAATTAATTGGGACAAAGGGTCAGAGGCAACTGAGTCCAGCTCCATCATTCTTTCTGTCCTATTGGCTTTTTCTACAGGTGCCGTTAACTATGCTGGTCCCTGGGGTCTAACAGACCCTTGACTAGTTACAAATACAAGCCATATTTCAAGGATTTGATAACCTTCTTCTATAACTCCAGCTGCTGTTAATCTAACACTAGAGCATCAGCAGTGGCTAAAGCAGACAAGCTCTTTATTTTCATTTTTTCAGAGTTAGATTTTGAGCATTCCTTTCTGGAGCTGAAAAGATGCTGAAGTTATTAATGAGAGCTTCCATGCCAGCATTGTACCAAAGCAGAGGTTTTACAGGTAGCCCTACAGCATGGCAACCAGCAATGCCTGCCAGTTTTTCATGGCAATGGCAAACTGGAGTCCCCATCCCACCTGTACACTCACAGGGAGTCACTGGGAGAACACACTCCTGGAGGGAAGTGCATGAAGTGCTGTCACTAACAACCAAGAAACCCCAAGGAAAAAGGCAAACCCAGCACAATGCATCTGGGTAAATCCAACAGGCAAATCTCTCCACCCAGAGCAAGCCAAGATTCATTTCTGGCCAAAATTTCTGCACTAACACTAACCACTGCTTGATTAAGTGATTTTTCCTGAAATTAGGATGCAAGTTGCTGTCAGAGCAGGGACTTAAGCAAGGCTGCAGCAGTCCCTGCTGAATGCTTGAGCCCTTCAATGCTCCAACCCACCACACAGCCCATCAGGCCTGTTACCTGCAGTCAGCTCCCCTGCTGGAAAAACATACAATTTTCCAAAGGTAAGGGAGTCTTGGGTTACTAGGAACACAAATCATTACCAGTAAAACTGCATTGCCAATTTATTGTATTTGTTTTATTTATAATTTTATGACTTACTCCACATTTTCCATATTTTCCATGTGGCTCATGTCGTTCTTGTCCATTCAGGCCTTTACATGGAAACTTGGGCTCTTCTCCACTGCCTAATGTGTTGAAGGCTTTATAAACAGCCTTGTTTCACTCTTTGCTCTGCATGTTCCCAACCCAAGAGCATGCAGCCAATCTGGTACCAATCTGAATGGTCTGTTATGGGGGGACAGGATGGGGTGAGAAGGGAAGCAAAGCAACTATGTATGTGATAAAGTGGTGAAAACAAAGATCATCAAATCGTTCAACTAGAGTTTTAACAAAGAACAATTTGAGACCCCTCTGATTTGGGTTGAATTTTTTCACATTAGGGTTTCAAGTTGTCCAAGTCAGAGATTTTTTCCTTGTACAAACAAACATGTCACATGTGCACTCTCAGATTTCCCAACAAACCAAAACCCTCAGTTCATTGAATGACAATGAAGCTCCTCCTAATGCTGCTTCCTTCCCTGTTCAATGCTTCTGGAAGGTAACATACATCTGTGTGCACAGTTCATTCACTATTTTCCCTGCATAGGCAAGTATTTTCTTTCATACTCACATCTGACCACAATCTGTGAGCAAATCAGGAGTGCTCAGCAATGCTGCTTTTAGCTGCACTCCCAAGGCTTTGTGGCAACAGGAACATTAGGTCAACTAGCAAACTGGCTTAGAAAATCTGGTGCAGCATCTCTAAAGCTATTGACAGGACCTGCTTCTGTTCAGCACAACCAGGCTAACAGTTGTCATTCAGCTCTTGAGCACATTTGCTCCATCTCATCTGTTTCTCATCGGTCTTGGACCCTTTGTGACACCCTTACCAATTCTCCAACACATTCATTCTGATTCAGTGCAATCCCAGAGCACTGACACACACATAGAATGAATCATAGAATCCTAGAATGGTCTGGATTGGAAGGGACCTCTGGAGCTCATCTAGTCCAACCCCCCTGCAGTGGCCAGGGACATCCCCAACTAGAGCAGCTTGCCCAGAGCCCTGGCAAGCCTCACCTGCAATGCCTCCAGGGATGGGAACTCAACCACCTCCCTGGGCAACCTGGGCCAGTGTTCCACCACCCTCGTGGAGAGGAACTTCTTTCTAATGTCCAGTTTAAATCTACTCCTCTCCAATTTAAAACCATTGTCCCTTGTCCTTTCACTACATTTCATATGAACCTGAAGGCACAGTCTGACAATCCCTTGTGGTCTCCTGTGGCCCCTGGTGCCATAACTGTGCCCACAGCAGAGGGAGCATTAAACTCATTGCCCACGGGAAAGTGTGGGGAGTGATACCCATGTTCCTAGAATCCTTGGATGGGTAGGATGAGCTCATTAGCCTTCTGGCAGTCATCCTAGGAGAAGGACAACTCTGATTCCAAACCCGGGCAGATGGAGCTCGTTTAGCCCTGTAAGGCCTTCCAGCTAAGAGGTTAAACCTCCATCCTAAGGACTTGGCTGCCAGCGTCCAAGCTTGCTAGGCCCTGGCAGATGAACCTTAGGACTAAAGGGTGGGTCCAGCTCTGTGCATGCTGTGTCTCACCTAAAAAAAATCCATAGCGCAGGCTCGAGGGTGCTATCTGCTATCCTCTTTTTATCAGCGCGCTTGGAAAAGGCGCTGAGGAGGAGCGTGGATGGAGCCCTCCCTGGAGCTTCATTCGCGAAGCCTAGCCACAACAACAACAACAACATGAACCTGAATAATCTCTGAGAGAGCAAAAGGATGCTCAGTTCCTGGGGGAAAAAAAAAACCCAACAAACAATCAAAAACCAAACCAACAATAACAACAAAAAATAAGTCAACACATTTCTTCTACATCCAATCATCCAGGTGACTTTTTCCTATCAGGAACTCAAAACACAGCATAGTACTGGATGGAGGAGACTGGATTAAAACATCTGGTGAGGTAATTAGAGTCCCTCCAAAGTTTATCCCAGGAGCTGCCCCTGCAGAATTGATGGGACTATTGTGATGTGCCACTTCCAGTTCCAGGCACTCAGCAGCGGCTCTCGCCTCGCTGTGCCCTGCGCTAACCTTGGGGCTGACCTGCTGCAGTCCCCTATTAAAGCTGCAATTATGGGGTGACTCTTAATAGCAAGGTCTTGCTGCAGAGTGGGAAGAGAAATGTTTCTGTAGCTCACATGCGACAATTAAAGATAATTTAAAATGTAAGTAATTGCACTGGGTTTCTGGAAACTACTGTAGAGGTCTTGTCCCAGGCAGCTGACAGGCATGGTGCTGTATTTTGACAAGTTTTGAGCAGATTTCCATTAAATACCAACTAACAGCTCTATTTTCTTTGGAGTCATTGGTCAGGAAATGGAGATTGTGAAAGGTCAGGCTTGGAAGATTTGGGAGGGGATGGAGGTGTTATTCATGTTCTGATCCACAGGGATATAATTCCAACATAAATCCTTCAGTTGCTTGATTGTTGCTTTCTGCGTAGTCTTTGAGCAGGAGAAAGCTAAGGTCTGCCCCACAGAGACTACCTTCTCTTGAGTTGCTTTCACTCCTGCAGAGATGCCAGGCAAGGTAGGACCCACAAAATGTCCATCTGCTTTTTAGGAACCTGTAGAAACCTGGTGAGTCTGGATTGAGGGAGCCAGCAAACACCAAAATGGTTGGTTGGATCTCCATCCCACCAGAAACACTGCTCTAAACCTCTTAGTTTGCAAAACTAGATCTGAAACTGCAACTACTCCAAGGCTTCTGCAAGGTCAGTGAAGTGTGAACATCATGCAGAATGCACCCAGATACTCTTGGAGGTTCAGCAGTCCCTGAAAGAGTTTTGTATCCTGGAAACAGACTGTCAGATGAGTTTGGATTCTGCCACATGGTGATGATAAACCATCTGTGCATCATGCTGCACATGGCCTTTCCTCTCTCAGTTTTGTCTCCATCACTTTTCTTCCCAGTCCTCTTTGAATTGGCCTACATTTAAGTAACCCAACAAATGCCAGCAGGGCACATATTTAACATCTTAGCAGAGTTAAATATGCACTCAGTTATCAAGATACTAACGAAGAGAGTCCATCTCCATCAGAGTGAAAATAAGCATGTGAAAACAGGATGATCCATGAAATAGAAAAGGTCCCATCAGGAATGTAATCACCTGCCACATTTGACTGATTTAGGAACTTTTGCTCCTAAATTACTTGGGGTAGGGTTTTAAAAGATGTTTGATATCACAAGATGTAGAGAGAAAACTTGTACAAAGTTTGAAAATTGCCCTTTTATTTCCTTTTCTGTAGCTGGATTTCTAAATTATGGTCAAAAGCTAGAGGTTCTACCTCTATCTTGTAGATGTATTTGGCTTATACCACTGCACAATCCCTGGCCAGTGTTCAAGGCCAGGTTGGATGGGCGCTGGGCAACCTGGTCTAGTGGGTGGCATTCCTGTCCATGGCATGGGGGTTGGAACTAGGTGATCTTTAAGATGTCTTCCAACCCAAACTATTCTATAATTCTATGATAACAAACTCAAATATGTTTATAATCAGTTGGAGGATCAGGATGCCTGAAAGCTTCACTCTTTGTGTAACTTTATACAGGACAAAATGCATTTAGGAAATAAAAGCTAGGACAGACTTACCCTCATTACTGCTTTCAAGTGGCTGTCTTGTTGCCTGTAATATTTCAGATGGATTGGTAACACCATGGCAGCTCACCACAAAAAAACACATTGTGGGACTTCATAAAAACCAGAAAATGAAATTAAATATAAAAAAAAAAAAAAAAAAAAAAAAAAAGAAAGAAAGAAATGAAACATGTCTCTGAGGCAAATGCAGTGAAATGCCAACTTAAAGTGCACAACCACAAAAACAAAATTGCATCAAACTTCACAATCATTTTTCTTCCTTTCTAAAATGAAATGATCCCAAAGAAGAATATGCCTGAGCGTCTGGTTTTTATTTTTATTCCAGTGTGGTGTTTTTAATGAGGGACTCAAAGAAAAATTACCCTTGAAATATGAAGTTCTTATTTTATCACAACTCAAGTATCACTTATGCGATGGCTGGATCTGTACGGATGAGCCAGCATGACAGGACCTGGGCTTGGAGCTTGGTTTCTGTTACCCAGAATCACTTCCTTTTTATTCTTCTTAAATTAAAAAGTCATAGATGTTCTTAGACACAACACAACACATGTTACAGTGACCCAGACAGAGGGAAAAGGGTCCTTGCCCTCTGGAGAACCGTGGCTGAGTGCTCCTGACAAATGCCACCGCGTGGCACCGCGCAGAGCCAGGCGCTGCAGGAAGCCTTCCCAGAGCGACTGCCTGGTGCCTCTCCAAGCTGACAGAGAAGGTTTATATTAACATCACATGGCTGTCTTCAGCTGCATTTGTTAGTAAAGCCCATTTGGAGATCTTGCCATGTTGGACTGCATGGGGAACAGGGAAGGGGGAGCAAAAAAGAAAAGCAGCAAAATGTATCTAGGTTTTAAACACGAACATCTTCATTGGCAACACCATCAAACAAAGGCTCCTCTGCCCTTGTCCATGCAAAACCTTCACAGAACACTTGGAGGGCAGCTTGTAAAATGTTTTTGAACATAGGAAAATAACACACTATAGAAACCTGGCAATGAGTTTGTCTGAAGTAGCCAAGCTGGGCATGGAAAAAAAAAATTAGACAATAAAAGGTCATTTCTAGCCAAGCTTTAAGTGTGTATACAATACCTACATTCCCACCCCCATTGCTTTTTTTGCCTTAGTTATTGGCCAACTTGGCTAGGAGCTTATGGAAAACACTGAAGTGGAATTATTATAATTGTGGTTTGGGTTTAGTTGTTGGTTTTGGGGTTTTTTTTGACCAAGTGAAAGTTCTTACAAGTGATAATTTCATTATGGCAAAAGAGTAACACAGACATGGTTCTTAGAGATGCATCATCAATAAACCTCTCTCTTCTGCATCATACTTTAACATTAGTTTATAAGCACCCATGATCTAATACTAATGCTATTTATGATTTCTTAAATTATTTATTATATGTCAGAAAGTGGAAAATTACTGGTGCCAATCACCTTTCCAAGCAGGCTCCTTTAGAACCAAGCGCCGTAAGTCAATTAGGATAATAAACCTGCTGCAGTGAGGAGGGGGCTTTCTTGGAATTAACATTTTTCCTCCTGCTTCTGGCCCCCTGGTAGGTGGGGATCAAAGAGGAGAGGTTTAACCTGTGCCTTCTGAAGCCACCCTGCTGGCTCACCAGTTGTGTGGCAGCTCTCCTCAGAGATGGCCTCAGTCGGTTGCAACATGTTCCCACAGCCTCCTTCCTTGCCCCCAGGTAGTTCAGGTGGATGGTTGATTAAGAGCAAACTCCTTGCTGACGTAGGTTGTGTATTTAACATCCTGCTCTGGTTCATACCTACATGCACAGAGGGATTGAGTTTATATTTTTGGAAAGACAGAGTGAAAAAGAAAGAACAGCAATGAAAAGGAAATAAGGGATTTCCCCCCCCTCCCCCGAGATTTTAACTGGATGCATCCCCCTCACCTTTTGAAGGCTCTGGGCTCTCTGTCTGGAGGATCACAGATCTTCTGAGATGGTTGACCTTGAAACATGGGTAATTCCAGCTTGCATCAGCCCAGGCATCTGTGTGGCCTGGACCAGGTGCTTCAGTGAAAGTTGCATAAGAGAGCAGCTTCTGTGAGCTGAAATATCCTCAAGACACTGCACTGAGATATTTTGATGCAAGGACACTGACTCTGAGGTAAAATGACACAAGATCAGTTAGCTGCCCTCCTCCATGAGATGGAAAAGGAGTCAGGCATGACAATGAAAAGGGAAAAAGGAGCTTTGAAGACTGAAAAGCAAAAAGAAACATGAACCACAAGCCAGAGATCAACAGGAAGTTTATAAGCTGCAGGTTTGGGCTGTGTTTACATAAAACAGTTTTCTTTCCATCACTTGTCAGTTAAAGAAGGCAATTCCTTCTCAGATAGACCTGATCTTATTTTCTCCTGTTCTCCTGGAAATGTTCTTTCAAGTTGGATAACATATTTTTTAATAAGCAAAGGTTTCACCAGCTTCATTTACCTCTTTGCAATTGTTGGGGATTTTTGCCTTTTCACAAAATAAGAACCTAAATTTAAAAAATAATAAATATTCCATTTCTATTTATGCCACTAGAAAAGAGGAGGAAGCTGCAGCAATGGAAAAAGCAAAATATCTGTACTTTGCAGACACTGATCTTTTTTAACAGGGAATATTCATGGCCAAATTAATTGTGGACAGAGATGAGTATTTTCCCCTAGTAATATCTCATAGCAGAGCTCTGCAAGTTGCCTCCAAGCCCATGTTGGTTGCCATGTGTAAGTGGTGAGCAAATGGGAATGGGTTGTGAGTGGAGAGCATCATCCAGCTGTCACAATGGCCACCTGCAAAGCCCCAGGCAGGTCTTCAGCCCCTGAATTTGGCACCAGCTGATGTGCCACAGTTCTGGAACAGCCAGTCCTCTGGGCACACTGCACTGCAAGCTCTTTGCTGGTATTCCTGGGGGGGGTTCACAGCCCAACAAGCCTTGGCAAGTTCAACATGTGTAAGGAGGGTGTGGTGATCTCTAATTACACCCCTTGGGAAGGACTTACATGACCTAACATATCTAGCACATAAGAAGTCCATTCCACACTGTTTAGATGGCATTTGTTGGCTGGCATGACAGGTTCTGTGCTGCAGGGAGCAGGGAGCTGGATGGAAAGTAAACATGGTGAGTAACAGTGGAGTCACGCTGGATGCAGCGTGTAGTAACTTGATTTGTGACAACACAGTGGAGAGACTGCCTGATGGGACCAGCTGCCTCCAGGAATTGTCTCTGGTGATGTCATAGAATCATAGAATCCTAGAATGGTTTGGGTTGGAAGGGACCTCTGGAGCTCATCTAGTCCAACCCCCCTGCAGTGGGCAGGGACATCCCCAACTAGAGCAGCTTGCCCAGAGCCCTGTCCTGCTGATGCTTCACATTCATGAGTTCCTATGGAGAAACATCTACTGGTGAGACTCATCCACAGTGGTTCAAGAGCACTGATGGACCTCATTGAAGAGAGTCAGCAAGAGGGGTGTGGGATTGGGTTATGCTGCTCCTCAGTGCCTGCTCTGTCCCAGTCTCATCAAGCTGCACATCTTTGGGCAAGGAGACTCTCCTTTACCCAGCATTTGTGCAATGCCTCCCCTGCATGATTCTCTTCAGCTCACCTGTTAGTCATGCTCCAGCAGAGCTCCTGGGAATGGAAATCACCTATGGATGTGCATCACTGCTCTGCTCTCATTGCTGGGGAATGTATCCTGTGCTATCACAGAGGACTGGGGATGGGACCTGGCCAGCTGCCACTCTCCTCAGTGACAGGACTGGGTGTTTGGTTTTAAATTGGAGAGGAGGAGATTTAAACTGGACATTAGAAAGAAGTTCCTCCCCACAAGGGTGGTGGAACACTGGACCAGGTTGCCCAGGGAGGTGGTTGAGTTCCCATCCCTGGAGGCATTGCAGGTGAGGCTTGCCAGGGCTCTGGGCAAGCTGCTCTAGTTGGGGATGTCCCTGCCCACTGCAGGGGGGTTGGACTAGATGAGCTCCAGAGGTCCCTTCCAACCCAAACCATTCTAGGATTCTATGATTCTATAAAATGACAATTTCAACTAGTCCATGGAGAAATGATGAAGAAAGGAATATGCCTTTTGCTTGCAAAACCCAAAACTCATCCCATTGCTACATCATCAGTTCTATTCTAGGTCTCTGCTACCCTCTTGTCTCTTCTGCTCAGCCTAGCTCAGACATCACCCACTCACTCATCCTTCAGGCTGATGGGACACAAAGCCTTATCCAAGTGAGATAGACCCTCAGAGCATCAGTGGGACACACCACTTGGCCAAGGAACCTGGAGGCTTCTAGCTTTTATTAGTCATTGTCATCATCTCAAGCAACATGAGAAGGAAATGCTTTAGGGCACTGCCAGTGCAGTTTGAAAGTATTTGTTAACAGTGCAGTGACTGTGCCATTTCTATGAAGCTCAGGCTGGGTTAGGTTTGAGTGCAGGATCAGTTGGTATGCTGAGCTTAGAAGTTATTCCACATCTTTGTGCACAATCTTTGCCAGCAACAAATGAAAAAAGATGGACCTAGCTTAGCTGAGGACAAAATATAATTAAATGCCTACATACCACTGTAATTACAAAGAGGTAGGTGATTAAATAGCAAGATTGATCTGGACCTAAACCTATTAACAGGAAACAATAGATTGCAAATAGATAAACACACTTGTGCCAATGAGTTACACAAGGTAACACTCCTCCAGCTATGAAGAACCTGCCCATTTCCAGGTCTGGCTGGTACTCACATGGTCTGACAGCATCACCAGGAAGATGTGCATTTATTCCAGACAGTGAAAGTAGCATAGACTGTGGAAGTTTCCCATGTGATTGACCATCATCCAAAAGCCCTCCTCCACATATGTCACTGCAACACATGTCACTGCACTCAGTACTTATGAATGAACTTGCAAGGAGACATCACAGCCTTTACTGAAAATTAGGTGTGCACTAGCAAGGGTGCTAATTGCCAGGCCATTTTCTCCCAGCTTTTCCTCCTCCTTGACAGCTCACAAGATGCTAAGTCTCTCTCCACCTTCTTCACCCCAGCAGAGATCTTGATGCAGTGTGAGGAAAACAAGATAAAGAGAGAAGGGAGTCTAAAGTCTGCCTGGAAGAAAGAGGCAAAAGGATAGAGAGACACAAAGTTAGCTCTCCCATCCTTATCCAGTTGGAGGCTGTCTCATGGTGGTGAAATGTAAGGATGTTGGCCTTTTCAGGATCAAGCTATTAACCTCACTGAGGGCTATTGAAAAGCAATGAGAACATTCCTGTGTGGAAGGTGTCCTGCTGGAGAGAGGTCTCCAGTGCAGGCAGAGATGAAGTGGGCAGCATAGGGCTCCCCTCTGAGGGTGTTTCCCATATATTGCCTTGCAGGCAGCCCCATTCCTCCTCACTACTGCTTACCATGACAGCTCAAGAGGCATAGCCTCATCATCCTCTTAGCAAAAGGCTATCTCTGCCTCCCAAGCAGACATAGGAGAAGCTTCCCTAAAGGAACAAACACAAGGAATCATAGAATCATAGAACAGTTACAGCTGGAAGAGACCTTGAAGCTCATCAGTGCAGCCTTTGTCCTAGCCCTAGCAACCTGCTAAATGATGCCTCCCAATGCAACATCTACCTGTCTCTTAAACACCTCCAGGGATGGGGACTCAAGCACCTCCCTGGGCAGCCTGTGCCAATGGCTGACAACACTTTCAGTAAAGAAATTCTTCCTAATACCTAACCTAAACCTCCCCTGGCACAATTTCAATCCATTTCTCCTCGTGCTATCACTCTCCACTAGGGAGAACAGAGCAGTCCCTGCCTCTCTACAACCTCCCTTCAGGTAGTTCTAGAGAGCCATGAGGTCTCCCCTCAACCTTCTCTTTTCCAGGCTAAACAGGCCCAGATCCCTCAGTCTTTCCTCCTCAGGCTTATGTTCTAAGCCCTTTAGCAGCTTGGTAGCCTCTGTCCCCTCTCCAGCACCTCCATGTCCCTCTTGGAGTGAGAGATCATCAGCCCTCTCTTACCATCTGATGGGACTTAAACCTAACTTTGCCCAAAAAGCAATGGGCAAATAGCAGTGCTCTAACTATAGGATAACATGCTCAAAAAGGCTGGCTGAGATCCTAGTGTAGCTGAAAGCAACTTGAGACCTGGCCAGCCCAAGCAGAGTTGTTGTTGTTCTTTAAAAGTGATATTCATGAAGAGCAGGAGTCAGGCAAAGTTCCTCCCTTTGTGTCAGGCCAATGTGCTCCTCTGCAAGGGCTAATAATGGAAGAAGGAGATGGGGGGTGAAAGCAACCTCAGAAAATAAAACTTATTTGGCACCACTGATTAAAACCAGTTTGTGTTTCATTGTGAAAGGCTGTGTTTGCTCAAGGTTTACTCAGTTCTGGTCTCTTCCATCCACATAAGGTTTGCTTTAATGACTGTGGAGTTATATGAATCTATTAATTTTTTTTCCTGAAGGTTTGATAATAACAATGCCTGTGTTTTTCATATAGCACTTTACAGCCACGCATCTGGAAATGCACTGCAAATGGGCAATTAGTGTCAGCTCTATTTTGAAGATGGAGAAACTCAAGCAGAGTCTGAGCAGGACAATTTCTAAGTAGCAATGCCAAAAGCAGACAGGAAAAGAAAAAATTGGGGCTAGAGCCTGAAAAAGCTCCCAAAGTCAGCTCAGCAAGGACAAATGCAAAGCATTTCATGCAGCAAGGAATAACAGAGTGCATATGCATGGAAAGGGAATGACTGACACAGGGAATACCTGTCAGTCACCAGGCAAGCCTGGCTCCTGTTGTAGTCAAGGAGGAGTCAGTCAGCAGTCATCTGCTCTCACCACAAAGGCAACCACAGGACCAGGAGGTATAAATAGGATTAAGGCATGCAAAGTCCTTAAGAGATGGAATGTCCTGCCAGCAGCCCTGGGATGCTGACTGCAGCTGATGGCACCCATCATCTGGTAGGAACGTGGTGGCTCAGGACAGAAAGATGAGGAGATGGCAGCAAGGATGGATTGACCCACATGGGTGTTTTAACCTGGAGAAGAGAAGGAGGAAGAGGAGTGTTTCAGTAGTGACAGACTGCAAAGAGGCCATTGCAATCACTTATATCTCATCTCAGTGCTTGGAGAACCAACTTCAACATCCTGACAGTCACACATTTAAAGATTCCTATTTTTTGACAAGATCTTGGGACATTTTTCCCCTCTAGTGTTTTAATGGACAAATCTGGAAAGGTTAAAAATCAGAGTAGAAAAACAGCAAGATAATATTATTTGAGGTAAATCTCTAACCTTTTGCTTGGACTATGTGGGAGGCAAGAGAAAATGTTATGTGCAGGGGAATATTAAATTATTAATATTATGTCTAGATTGAGATTAATCAGATTCCAGAGACATATAATAGCCACCTGCTGCCTCCACAGGTATAATGTGTGGAGGTGTGTATTTAATGAGCAAAATCACATGAGGAGGACCAGAGCCTGCAGGAAACAGGTCCTGGGGCAGGACACACACTGCCTTGCACTGCAGGTCCAATTCCAGCCCACCAAGGAAGAGCAGCAGTTGCACAACAGCTCCCTGTGCAGCAAGTTAGACAACCATGTGCAGTCCCACCAGCAGTCACAGGAGTGGGAGAGAGCTAAGCTGGGCTGCCCTACCACCCTCCTGCAAGGACAGTGCAACTGCAAGCTTCTCTTCCTTTCTTTTCTGCTCCAGGAGCAAACGATGAGGGGGAGAACTGCTACCAAACCTAGGCACCACCAGAGATGCTGATACCAAACCTAGTGACCTTCCAGTACCTAAAGGGAACTTCCAAGAAGGCTGCAGAGGGCCTGTTTGCAAAGGCCTGCAGTGAAAGGACAAGTGGCAATGGTTTTAAATTGGAGAAGAGTAGATTTAAACTGGACATTAGAAAGAAGTTCCTCCCCACAAGGGTGGTGGAACACTGGACCAGGTTGCCCAGGGAGGTGGTTGAGTTCCCATCCCTGGAGGCATTGCAGGTGAGGCTTGCCAGGGCTCTGGGCAAGCTGCTCTAATTGGGGATGTCCCTGCCCACTGCAGGGGGGTTGGACTAGATGAGCTCCAGAGGTGCCTTCCAACCCAAACCATTCTCTGATTCTATGATTGCACTTGGTTGGATGGTCTTCTCCAAACAAGAGGTTGTAGTTGTGCCCAGCCACAGCTGCTGATTTGCTGCCAGAAATATTGTGGACATACTTTCAACCCTTGTTGGAGCTGCTGGCTGGAACTCTACAGCATCTGCAAAAGCTCAGAACAGTCTTACCCTAGGGCACTGGCCAGACTTTTGACCTCTCCATCAGGTCTATCTATATATGTTTATAGAAACCAAATATTGGCCTTGTCAAACAAAACCAGACAGTGTTCATGTCAGTCAGCTAAGAGACACCAAGAAAAATTCAGATATATTTCAATGAAGCTAAGTGAGCTGCAGCAGGCTGGGATGCCTGGTGCTGGCTGCTGGGCTGCAGCAGGCTGGGATGCCTGGTGAGCTGCAGCATGCTGGGATGCCTGGTGAGCTGCAGCAGGCCGTGATGCCTGGTGCTGGCTGGTGAGCTGCAGCATGCTGGGATGCCTGGTGCTGGCTAGTGGGCTGCAGCAGCCTGGGATGCCTGGTGAGCTGCAGCAGGCCGGGATGCCTGGTGCTCGCTGGTGAGCTGCAGCATGCTGGGATGCCTGGTGCTGGCTGGTGAGCTGCAGCAGGCTGGGATGCCTGGTGCTGGCTGGTGAGCTGCAGCAGGCTGGGATGCCTGGTGCTGGCTGGTGCTCATGGACAGGCCACCCAAGAGGAGCACCCATCAGGCACAGAGCAGTGGTTGAAGCAGTGCTTGGTGCCTGGGCTGGCTAGTGGCAGATGGCCAGGAGGAGCCACTGGCAGGTAGAGGACATGGGATGGGGTGAGATCAGAAGCAGCCATATTTCACTTCTCTGCTGATCCTCAGCAAGCTGCCTATAGATCATGGCACAGGAGCAACACGTGCATCTAATTCTCTAATGCCAGGCCTTGCTGCGCCATTATCCACATCAATCCTGGAGCCCTGACACCAGCCTTTTCATCATTTCACTGGAGTTTGTGGGGAAGAGGGAGAGGAGGGAGCATAGGCTGAGAAGGAGAGGAGGGTCTCAGCAGCAGGCACAGCTCCTCTCTCCTCCTGCCCTTTATCCTCCTTAATAATCCTCTCTCTCTATTTCATGTATCAGCTGATAACATGTGGGTCCTATTTCCCCCCACCCAGCCCATGCCTGAGCTAGATGGCAGATAAAGCTGTCCTGCAGTCTGAGGCATGTTTGTGACTGCTCTTGATTAAACAAGAAAAAACTCTCTCACTGTAATGAGTGCAAGGCTGGGGAGGGCTCCCCAGCCCATCCTAAAAGGGTGACTGCTCTCAGCCTTCATGGTCCATATGCTTGGAGCTGATTCTCTCCTGCCTTCGAGTTTACAGGCTACTTTCTCACCTAGAGTTCACTGGCACAAGAATACTCTGCTTTTTAATTACTCTCCCTGCTCACTTAATCTACTGAAACAAATATTAAATGCATTCAATAATTTCAGTGGCATTAGGAATAAATCCATGCATTTGGGAGCAGGAGATTTTGAGAGGAGGTAAGTGTTTCATCCAAAGTCTGTTAAAACCAAAAGGGATGGATTAATGAAGGAAAAAAAATCACCATCTTTTCTTTGAATAGAAGTTATTTGGGGTGTTTGGGTGGGATACAGTAGAAAGAAAAATTGCCTGCTCGAGTGAAGTAGCAGAAAAAGTATCAACCAAACTGGGAACAATTTCACCACCAGACACTTCTGCCTGATATTTGTTATATGAAAACGTAGAAGTTTGAAATGGATCATTGAGAATATTTCTATTTCTTCAGAATTCCCATCCTACCTGCACTGCTGGCAGGGAGTATTGTCCTCCCAGTTCATAACAAGGGACAGTGTTGAAATCCCATCATTTGCATTCAATTGGAAATTTGGGGAGATGGACAAAAGCAAGAGAGCAAGAGCACTCACACTTGCTGAGACCTGGACAAACACTTCACCTCCAACAAATCCCACAACTTCTAGATGGCTTTCTGCTGCTGCTAATCCTTCAAGTTTCTCCTTCCTAAAGAAAACCCAGAAGACAACAAATTCAGTGCACAGCTCAGGATCAGCTTTCTCCTGAGCTCATCTCCCACCACCATTAATAGCATTTTGTTTCAAGCATTTATTCATCTACTAATTCACTTGAGCAGATGATGGTCTAAACATCCAGCCTTCCTCTTGCATTGCCACCCATCAGCTGTAAATCAAGTCCTCCATAGGTTTGCTGTGCTTCAAGCTGCTTTGCTGCCCTCCACATTGAGAACTCAGGAGGTGCTGCCACCCAGCCCTGTGCCAGGGCTCTGGGGCTCATCCCTATGCCTTGGCTAGGTGCCAGTGCTCCACCTGGAAAAGCTAAGCCCTATGGTTTGGAACCAGGCTGGGAAACCTCAGTTCATTCAATCAGATAGCAAGTCTTGTTCTTTGAAGCTGCCACAGACCAGAGCTTAGGAGAAGTGAAGAGCAAAGAAACATGCAAAAGGAGAAAAGATACCAAAAGGGAAAAAGATGGTGAATGGCAAGAAGGGAGTTAATGAGAGCCAGAAACACAAGTTGGAGAAATGTTGATTTTATTTAGCATTAATTGCAGGAAAGAGCCTATAAACTGTGGTAAAAAATTATTAAGTACCACTATGCAATGCCAGCTTTGTGCCAGCCATCCCTACGAAGCAGGTGTATTATTCCTAGTTCCCTAGGTATAAATAAATAACTGCTTTTCCACCTCTCTTTTTATGATGGCATTTCATTATTTTTTACTGCCATATTGTTATGGCTCCAGTTCCCCTAGAAGAGGTTTGGAGATTGGCTGGTGAGGGAATGTGTGTGTGTGCATGCACACGGATGCATGTATGGGTTGGCACATGTCAGCCTTGGGAGCTGGGTAAGGGCTGAGCTGTCTCAGGTCACAGCATCCCAAGGGAACATGCAAAGCTTGCTCCTCCTGCCCAAAACGTGGACCTATGGTCCAAGCCCTGGCAACAACATCCAGAGGGAACCTATGAGTGACTTTCCAGTACCTAAAGGGAACTTCCAAGAAGGCTGCAGAGGGCCTGTTTGCAAAGGCCTGCAGTGAAAGGACAAGGGGCAATGGTTTTAAATTGGAGAAGAGTAGATTTAGACTGCATATTAGGAAAAAGTTCCTCCCCACGAGGGTGGTGGAACACTGGACCAGGTTGCCCAGGGAGGTGGTTGAGTTCCCATCCCTGGAGGCATTCCAGGTGAGGCTTGCCAGAGCTCTGGGCAAGCTGCTCTAGTTGGGGATGTCCCTGCCCAGTGCAGGGGGGTTGGACTAGATGAGCTCCAGAGGTCCCTTCCAACCCAAACCATTCTATGAATACAGAAAGGAAAATTATAGCCACAGTTACAAGATGATGTGCATCATGTCAGGGAATCACTCAGCAAATCCCAAGGGAACAGCTGTAAAAAACAGGTCATCCAAGCTAACTTTGCAGTGAGGGTCTGCCCTGGCACAGGACATTTTGAAGAACATCACCATGGTCCAAGCACTGGTGCCATGTCAACCCATTCACATCAGTGTCAGGGACACAGAGCTGGCATTTCCCTAGGATATCCCATCTACCTCTCACTCCCCTTTGCAAGTACTGAGATTAGAAAAGGAAAATAAAACTTGTTTCCCACTCCAGTTCCAAGTTTTCCACTTGTGATCTGCCCATATGCTCTCCCCAGCACCTTTACAGGCAGACTGTGACATTGCCTGAGCTCAGAACAACAAGGGCAGCTCACATTTATCCTGAGCAATGTTTATACCAGCTTGTTTTATCCAGTCTCTCACTTCTTAGAAGGAGACTCAGCAGGGAGATAAGCACTGGATGCATTTTCCAAGCAATGTCTCTTGCTTCAGATGAGGCCACCAAAGACGTTTTTGGGAAGCAATGATTCCATGGTAATGCCTCAGTCCAAGCTCTGACCTGGAACCGTGGGCTCTGCAAATACACATAAATCTTCAGCTCACGTCCAAATCACTGCAAGGTTCAGTGAAAATAGCAAAACTGCCAGCAGATCTACCCTAAGCTTTAATCCAGCTCTGGCATGATTTATGAGCTCAGGTGGAAAGCATGAAACATGAGGGTTTCAGCCCCAGACCAGAGGACCATTGGCCACCCCAGCCCAGAGGTGCCTGTGAGGAACTGGGCCAGCCAGAAGCCCAGATGAAATTAAACACCACAGACACATCCCAACAAAGTCTTCCAACTCGTGTGTTGAGTAAATGTAGCTGACACAAAAACCAAACAGTGTCCTGCTCAAGTCAGAGGCAGGAAATTAAACAAATCAAGGAATAATAGGGGCAATAAAGTGAGTTTATTTCTGATCAAAAAGTAGCAATTCACTAGCTTCACCATTTGTATACAGTGCTTCCCTAAATGCAGAATTCTGCAGTCAAGCTATGGTATTTCAGGACATTTATAATGGCTTTTAAATATTTATTCCCCTATTAAANTGGACGCGCGCGAAGGGGGGGGCAGGGGATGGACGCGCGCGAGGGGGGGCAGGGGATGGACGCGCGCGAGGCGGGGGCAGGGGGTGGATTCATCATTACTGGATTGCAAGGCAGCCACCAAACACTGCTCAGCTCCCAGCCTGCACTTTACAGCCCATGTTGGCAAAGGCTCACAGCTCCAACATCTGTATCCCATCCTGGTGCCAAGTGCATCTTTTTTCCAACATTCTGCGTCCC